>CM010313.2:5550328-5759616 GCA_001923025.3 Taenia multiceps | reverse complement strand
CACTTACTTCCATGCGTTCCCGAAATTCATCATTTACCGCGTTCGCTTAGCCACCTATTCGAGTGAGGTATGTAGGGATTGACTTAGAGAGGGAACACGAGTTTCTACGATACAACACACTTGACGATAAGGTGACAATGTGAAGCACAAGGAAGGCACGTTGTAACGAAGCTGAAATTTGCATGTGAATAAGGATTATGCAAAAGCTGAGCAGAAGACAAGGACATAATTATTTCTAATTTCTACGATTTATCACTTTGGACCTTTGATGTCTTGGATTAGTGGAGCGGGAGGTTAAGGAGTTGAAGGTAAGAGAGCAGCGGGGGTAGAGGATGAAAAGTAGACCAAAGCATGTGGATAGCGAGGCCGGGACGGAAGCAATGATAAAGAACTGGCTAGTGAGGAGGATGGTACCGTGGGGAGCAAGACAATAGTTAAAGTCGAGGGAATACGGTTGTGATTATATGTGTGATTAAGTCCTTCTGACCCAATCATTAGCACGTGCCGCGTGGTGCTTCTTGAGAGCAGACATTACCTTCCTTGGCACTTCTTTGCTTTGGCTGGAACTGGAACATCACAGTGCATCTAAAGGAGGAGGAAGTGAACGAGAAGGTTCGTTGATAATCATGTTCTTTGATGGAATGCGCCACTTGGATGAGGCCATTAATTGCCGATCCCTTTTCCTGATGTTGCCCTTTGAGCTGGAAGACATTTTGCATTTGAGGGATTCTCTGTTGTCATCAGGTGCCAACACCTCGGTTGCAAATATCACTTTGAAAAGACTGCCACTGTTAGTGATCCCATTGCCACCCCCTCAAATTTCACCTCTACACAAGCCGGCAAAGTCCCTATCCACTTCAGCACACTATCCTTGCCAGCTTTAACAACTATTCATAATTTCCTGTTCATTTGCGACTGCCATTGCTGCTGATGCCACTGTCGGCACCAATGCAAATGTGGTATAACGATTATGTTGACGCCTTTGTTATAACTCCCAGATTATGAGGCTCCGTTGCCACCACCAATGTTAGCATGGTCTAATTAAGGTAAGCTTTCATTGCAAGGTCACTTTTTACTTTTACCTCTTTTTTCGCAAACTCTAACAAAATTGTAGAAATGCCATTACTAAGCACTAGGAGAAGGAAGTTATTACGGGCAATTTCCAGCACTAATCCGTGGTACGGTCCTCCTGACACCATGGACGTGACATCCAGCTTGCCATTTGGAAGCATATGCTGTGGCCTTAGCTTCCGTCATTGGGGTTAGTATAGTTTCGGCAGCACACTATATTTCTTTACCTAAAGGCACTTGAACCATCCCGCGCTGTGTATGCTGGGTGGTGACGATCGCCCGACAATAGATCACTGATGAATTAAACAACTTGTAGACCAAATTGTGTTAATATCGAATTTAAAAATGCATTAGAAAAACTGGCACATTTTACAACAATTGACGGCCCTCAATAGGGCTGGATACGACTCGTGAAACTTCTTTATCAGAGCAGATAGGCATGTTTTAAGCATTCCTGACCAGTCCAAAATGTTTTTGCATTCACTTCAACGCAAGTCTTGGTAGCATAAAATGCAAGGAAGTGAAATGACGAACCATAGTGAAAAATATTATGGACTCAGATGACCGAACCTTAGTGAAATGTGGATGACATGCTTGCAGGCGATGTCTAAACGCAGCTTTTCATGTAACGCCTGACAGGCGTCAGCGATGTACTCACAGCGAGCAGGAGAAATGCGACTTTAAACAGCAGTTTAATGACAGCTTAGAATGTAATCAAATTATCTCTATCACGGCAAGTGTTGAAACTTGAGTTGCCAATTTTTGCATCCTGGTGGACCTACATGCGCGAGCGACGTGGATCTGTTCCATCCCCCAATCAGATGAGCAGGCGACCAGGTCACCTGAACAGGCGGCAAGAATAAATGAAGCGAGGGCGTCACGACGCTCACGAGACTTGCGTAAAATATGCCTTGCGGCCAACCAATGGACAGTGGACCTGGGACGCCTGGTCACCTTAGTTACGCCTTCTTTACTGGTAGCTGATTGGCTGTGGGTTTGGGGCGAGTAGTGGTGCATACAGCCTAGCCAATGAAATATTCGACTTACCGTTAAAGCGAAATTGAGCAGAGGGTGTGTGTAAAACTATCCCGGCCAGGGCCACGAACGAATAAGCTTCATGTGAATGGAACAAGAGAGCTATTCCTGGATCGTAGACAAAAATCCAACTGGCCATCTTTGAGCTAGCTCGCTAGCATATTTTCTACAGATAAGGCATCAATTTTTCCTTTATTTTCAAAGACCATGAATGTCCAAACGTTTTGAGTAAGAGAATGGCAAGGGGTGCAGTCTCAAATGAGCAATCATACTGCAATGGTTACTTTCGAGATCTATTGAAAAACTGGAGCATAAATTGTTAACTCAACGTTGCCCTGAAAAATATCGATACTGTTGTCCAATTTGCTGTTGATAGACGCCTACTTAATTAGACAGAATATAAGTGCAAATAACATAGGCCTGCATTTATTGCAAAAATTTATTACATGATTCCCACCTGCCATGTAAGTTGTTTCAAGATTTGTGGGTTCAGCAAGTCAAAAAGCAGCAACACGTCAATAAATGGATGAGCATAGATGGTCACAAACGAATTACTCCACAAATTTCAAATGCTTTTAACAAGCACATTGTAAAACTTTTTCAAAGGAGATCTCATAGGTGTTTCTGTTATTTTGTTTCACAATTGCTAACTTCTTTTACTTTTGAATCGCACAGCAAACATTACCAAATAATTATTGATAAACGGACTGCCAAGTGAAATTAAAACAGACAACGATGTAATTTTGATTGTGAACTGTTTCCAGTGTCTACGATTTCAAGCAAACCTGCCAAAACACAGAACGACGCGGACTTGGTTTGACAATTTAAGATTGCTAAATATGTAGGCGAAGCTATTAGATTGAGAACCATAAACCGTAGTGCTTTGATGAGAACCTTTCCACGTGGCAGGCCTTTACACACACGCACACCAGAGCTAGTTATCATCCACCCTCCTACCGCATATCTTCTGCTATCTTTAGATTTATTAAGGCTTATTTCACTTTCACAATTATGCTGAGACTGAGTTAATTTACCGCATGACAAGTTCTTCTTCGCTTTAGAGAAGAGCAGTTGTTGGATATTTTATGTACTCAAGCTTTTCCAATGATTTCATTCTCCCAGGAGAGTTTTAACCAGATCGGTGTGCAGAACTGAACGAAACTATCTTGTTTTATTGTGTTTATTTGACAACAAAGCTATCGCGCACAAGACTTCCTCAAAACTCAGCTTATTCAATTCCTTAATGGCAAAATGCAACATTTACCTTGATTTTGTCAATAAGTCATTTTGATTAGTGCAGATGCTGCCGGTAGCAATTATTCCTGGGAAATTCAGCTTCTCACAGGATTTTGTTCTACCAATAGACATCTATCTTGAGTGCATTTGGTTTTTTTCGGTGTAAATGATAATAATGGGCAAAATTTAGTTAAATCAGAACTGCTAACAATGCAAATGTGTGAGGCTGTGCAAATAAACAGGTAGTCCATGCTATTCGGAAAGGACTGTGCTTCGTTTTACATGGTTGCCTCCTTACTAATGTAATGAGAGCAATAACTTTACAGGTGCTGGATCCCAAGATGTCTATCTAATTTAAGCAAGTAATTCAATGTCTCTCGCTTGCTTAGACGCCACATACCTGCACAAAAGTGCTCAACCCTTTACATCTGTGGCAAAAGTGACAAAATCATTAAGACCGATGGCAACTTGTGAGTGAACAACGTGAATCTTTTGCGATTTCCTTGAGGCAGATAACTTTTAGGACACGAATACACAAATCTACAAGCTCTCTGTGCTCAAAACAAGAAAGGAACGCAACAAATTCCTCTACTCTAGTAAGGCGCTAAGTAACGGACTATTTTTTAGCATGCACAATCGCAATTCCGATGCCTGCCTGTGGCACGGTTTGCTGTGATGAGAGATGGCTCGTTCTTTACACCCTTCATCCCATCCGCATGATTTTGCTCCTGCCTGTACCAGAATGAAGGCGCGTTCCACCAGAAGGTGGAATAAGCGTTACGAGGCACGATGATCGGGCTTACCATTTGTTCGTGTACACATCCTTTGACTGAATAAGAGCAAACTCTGATGCTAGGAACATCTGATTTACCCTATGACCCGGAGCTTCCAATTCAATGTAAATTGATGAAAGGCAGAAAAGTGAAAAATGGTTTTTGCTGTCAGTTAGGTTTTACCGGCAAACGAGGCTACCAGCTTTAACTCAGCCAATAGGCAAGCAAGAGTGACCTTGTTTCATTCATTATCGAGGTAAAAGCAGTTTGCATTTGCCCACTTATTAGGAAACAGTACTCGATCTTGGAGAAAAGGTTCACAGTTTTGAAGCGTGAGGATCACTCGTTTCATTATACTTTTGAATGTGTCAGTCCGATATCTTCTGTTCATTCTCACACACGTTGAGATCGCAAGTATGATGTCTTCTTATTTCCATTTAGTAAGACGATTTGCGATTGTTAGGCCCAATGGTAAGTCGCCAGATTTTTCGTCTCGTCACATGAGGTGAGGCGATGTCGAAGGGGGCATAGCTGACTTCACTGTATGAGCCCACATCGTTGCTGAGACGATATTTTCACTCCTCTCGTGAATTCTGCTAAAGTGTACTCGAACCAATACTATAAAATGGGCTCAATCACAGCAAGTAGCAGTGAGGGAGCATGGAAGGTAGGAACTGATAAGCTGCCATTCTATGTGGATAAAAATGTGTTGGTGGATTCTGATGCGATTGTTCGCCTCAAGACATTGACAAACGGCTGAGAATGCTTATGCCAAATGAAAGTGAAGATCTACGTTTTGGATCAAAGTGCGTCGGTTGCTCTCCATTCTGATATGCTTCATTTAAAGTAGCAAGAGGTGTACCAGAATAATAATGAAGGTAGACGATATCTCCGTTGTGATACAGTTTGATATCGCGGGATGTCAACAGCGTTCGCATGCAGGACTCTGCTCTTTTAGCAATATGCTCTGTGATTTGCCCTGCTATCCGAGGGGCGTGGCCAAGGTATTACCGCCATGGTCGGTTGATCCCTTCTTGGCAGTTACCCTTACTTCGAAATGAAACTTAAACAATTTTCCTTTCTCTGCTCTCAATCCCTCCTGCTTGAATTTGCGCGTTCTGTCTTGGAAGCCGCATTTTCGTCTGTTTGAACTAAATCCAGTTTTATCATAGCTACTTTGCCTGGATGACAAAGCGAAATTCAGGATTGTTTCCGCTTTCACATTCCTTACCCACTTTTCAAACAGCATTGTGTCCTTACAGGCAAGTGCATGCTTTCTCTTGGCATTGGTGTTCACAAAAGCTTGTCACTGTCTCGAGGCAATCAGCAAATTGCATCAGAGCTTGCTAGCTTATTCATATGCATCGAATTCAGCCTCTTTATTCCACTCTTTCGTTAATTTTCATTACTAATCACTGCACTGAGCCAGATTTTATGCTCTCGCTTTAAGTGAAATTTAATGGGAGTACGAGGGTACTAAAATATTGCTTCGGCGACGATATGGAATCATACAGTAATGCAAGCTCTTGTGACACCTGACTGTCTTCTGTCTCTTCTCTTCCTAAATTAAATACTGCTTTAGTTTCGTCTGCTTATGCTATGAAATGTGCAATCTGAATGGATGAGGGTGCACCCCGTTTGCGATCTCTAATTGTGTCCGAAGGAATGCGAATTATTAGGATGCCACATATCGAAGTTACAATAAGATGGAAGATCTCCAAGTTCCATATTCCAGACCACTTATCTGCAAATGAAATGTCCATTTTCTGGTAGTTTGTTAAAATTTAATAAATTCCTACCCTGTAGAGAAATGGACCAACATAAGTCTTGCGTGCCTCCCGGTGAGCTGGACAGAAATCTTAAATTTTGTCAATCAACTAATTGCTCATATCTTATTTTGTTCTATCGTCGCCCATCTCTTTCCCATAGATCAGAAGCCCTGGGTCAAATTATTCATCGGAAGTTGCTAGGTTTAAGGTTTCGCATTTTAACTTTATTCTGGAAGGCAAGTTTTAGGAGTTGTAGTGAGAGTGGGGATAATGCCGATCACCACACCTCGTAATGCTTGCTTCAACCTCTGGCAGCATGCGCGTTTCGATGAGACTCGAAAGAGATAATTTAATTGCTTTCAGGGATCATCCCGGTTGGCCTAGCGCGAACATGTCATTTTTACAACCAACTGAAATCTGCCACGGTTGTTTGATCGCACTGGGTGCTAACGACACTGTGAGAAGTTGAATTGCTTTGTTGACTCTCTCTAACCACAATTAGCGTGGATTGATTCTTGCGTGTTTACAGTCACTGCATCGATGAGTCTCTCAAAGCCATGCGTGCTTCTCTTGTCTGGGAGAATTCAATTAACTGCTGTCAGCAGTGGCAGAATGGTGCAGAAGGCGTACACAAACAAAGGAGAAAGACATTTGCTGCTGATGTGTAAAGAGGCGAAAACCAAAGATGGGAGGAACAAGACATTTTGGTTGCACAAATTGAGCTTGAGCAGTGGATTATTTTGCCTTGGTAGGACTGACGTCCTAATTTTCATCCACGTTGCATTGATCGGAAATGAGTATCACGAGTACTAACTAGCAAGTCCAAATTTTAGTCGATTTTGCATTGAATCGGTAGGGAAGGAGCACAGCTATATCACTAAGCTCACCACACATCGACATCGGCAGCTTCAGGATGTCAGGCTAAAGGGGAAGATTGTCAACGTGGGGATGCCTGAGTACATGCGTGAGTCGTTGGCTTAAGGTATTTTTGTGGAAAAGCACTGAGCGACAACATAATGGGTTGCTTTATAATCAAAATGATTATATGCTCCCATGGTGGGCAATAATTGGGAAAACGATTTTGACCGTTTCGAGCCACAGCTTACCTTTGATTCTAGCCCCACCAGCAATGTGCACGATGCTGGTTGCGAAAGGTGTGAAGAGCTCCGATGGTCTGCACTACTGTGAACTGGCCATTCACGTGCCTCAGCTCCAATTCAAGCAGACAGAAGCAGAGAAGTAACTCTGATCAAGCAATCGCATGATAGAAATGCAGTCAAAGAGACGTCCTGACTTGCTTCAACGCAAAGAGATCAATATTTTTAAATCAACAGATCGATATCAACATCGCATTTTGAAAGAATCGGCGCGCAGTGTAGGACTCTTGGCCATAGAGGACAGACGCTTTCCGAGGTAATACGCAGTTCAAATAACTAAATGCGATTATATTCGGTAAAGTGAGTGACCTGGTCGCCGGTTGTAGATCACCAACGCTAGTCAGAGGCTTTAATAATCTCAACTTCCTTGACGTTGCTCACCTTTTGCTTGCTTGATAACATACTCAGTAGGATGATATTCTCCTAACTCTCCATGCAGTTAGTTTTATGGGTTGAACGCGTCTTTAGATTAAGGACAATACGTAAAAAAAAATTTACTAGAGGTTGTACATGCTTCTTGAAAATAAGTAGTGGGCATGCAATGAGATCTAAGAAGCTGTAAATATGGAAAATGTTAAGTGAAGGGCTGAGAAACAAGTAATGGCGAATGCACGCGAGCGAGGCAACAGTCGCTGGGTCAAGAATTGCTGCAGAGGACAAACAGAAATACAATTTGAAGGTATTTGCTGTTGAAACAAATAGAAGTAAAGCCAGAGAACAGAACGAAAATCATTCGATCGCTAAGGTGGCCTATTTGAACCTATGCAGTGGGTTATTTTGCCTTAATAAGACTGACACCACAATCCTCCTCCACCTTGCATTGCTTCTAGCATACCGACCAGATTTTCTCGCAAACAGATCATTGGCTGCATCCATAACACCAACACGATGCCGTAGCCATAGCGTCTAAGCCTGTTTCTTAGTGTGGTTTGGCTTTAGGCATCACTGGCAAGAGACGGCATGCTTCCAGCCGCCTTTATGTTGTGTAATCATCTGCACTGAGTTAGTCGATTAAGTCGCCTTTGAATAGGGAACAGTTAAAGAGACTCTTGTGGCTAGCAGACTGACAAACTTCAAAACGTATGACAGATATTTGAAGTCACGTAGACGGATAGATGAGAAGTGGGATTTGCTGGGCATTTCAGTTTGTCTTAGTCAGGGGTAGTGAAGTTAATTGAGCACTATATTTACACTCATGTAAAAGCTCGCACTGAATCGGTCTGATGGAGCAGGGACGTAAAATACTTGAGTGCACAGGCTAAAGAATTCTGCTTTAAACCAATCAAATACGCATCAATCTATGAAAGCCGGAATCCTGCTTCACACAGCGTTACTCACACAGAAGACTAAGATGTTTGTCGTGCTTCTCAGATTTATTTCAATGCGCAAATAGCCCGGTAAATTGTACACTTCTTCGACTTTTTACTAAACTACACAACTGCATCCTATTAAATGACTTCTATGCTCTGCTAATTAATTTGTGCACCTCCTGGATTATGTTGAAGTTTGGCTGCAATTACGATTTGTGCAGGAACAGGACTGTAAAGTTTGTTTGCTTGGTTATAAAATTTTGTGTGAGAAACATGCGAAGGCAAATCTCGTGACGAAATGGAAAACATCTCACCTAAGTAGGAGTGAACTCTCAAATGCCTAGTGAATATTATTATATCCTATTCTAACTTTTTGCTAAATATTTGCCTTACTTTAAACTGTCCACTCGTCCCATTAATTGGTAAATGGGCATTCAATCCATTCCTATTCACTTTTCATTCACAGTAACAAGAGCGCCTAGGAGGAAGGAGTGGATATCCTCATGGTAGGAATTAGAGTTTTGACCTACTTCCCCCACTGCATTGCTCACAAAATGCTTTTGCGAATAAGGGTGCTGAACTTACATATTGCATTAAGAAGTTTGACCAACATGATGAAGGACCATATGATGGCTCATTTTTTATGAATGTCGGCAGCTTCACGATGCACAGCTATGTTAACGAATTGTTCCGTCTGTGTCGAGGTGCCTGCACAGATTGAAAGTTGACAAGGTTGATTGCCAAATACTTCATTCGATCTTTTATCAACTGATCAATGATCGTCGGCCTCTTCCTTTCTACCATTTTACCTCACATCCTTGGTTCCAAAGTATACGCTCGAATTTAGTCAACGTAGGAAAGTGCTTCCTTTTAATAGGGTGCCTTTGCCGTTATATCCTATCATACTTTCAATCCAATTGCTTTAGACAATGCTGGTATTCCTTTATGCAATAAGAAAACTCTATTACCATTCAAAGAGAGGGTTATCAGTTCACTCAGAGAGGGGAGATATTTTACCTTTTAGCGCC
Source organism: Taenia multiceps (assembly GCA_001923025.3). Classification (NCBI taxonomy): domain Eukaryota; kingdom Metazoa; phylum Platyhelminthes; class Cestoda; order Cyclophyllidea; family Taeniidae; genus Taenia; species Taenia multiceps. Next base: position 5,750,237 of record CM010313.2, on the reverse strand, counting down.
TCATCAATGCAGCGCTTGTGGACGTGCAAGAATTGATTCCTGCTAACTGTGATTAAGCAGAGTCGGCCCTGTGAATTACCATCTCACAGTGCTGTCGACATCTTCTGCCATGAACTCTTAGTAGCAGGTTTTAACCAACCCGTTAAATGGTCATTCCTCACTAAGATGAATGAAATTATCCCTGAGTGTAATTAAATTACTTGTTCCGAGTTTTTAGAGGGTGCGTTCCTCCAGAATTTGGAATAAGCATTACGAGACATGGTAATCAGGATTGTTCCTACCTGGAGTACACGTCCGTAAGCTTCCTTTAATAATTAATTTGGTGGGCGAAACTCTGATCTCAGGTACCCCTGACTGAAAATACGGCTAAGCGATTCTAAGCCAAGGGGAAGGGTCATAAGCCAGAGAAGAGTAAAGTGAGTTGTGCGGCTACAAGGGCTGTGCTGGAAATTGAGATTCATATTAGCATCAGGTATTGCCAGCCCTAATTGTAGAGAGCAGGAATATGTATTTAGATCGGAAAGTGGGTGTCACAAATAAGCCAATAAGGAAAAATGAATTCCATTGTTTCAGTGTGTTTAGGAGTAAATGCATTTGGAGTGTGGTAGCACTCAAGAGGATTTGGGTATTTGCTTTCAAGGCAAAGAGTGGGAAATGTGAAACATGAAAATAAAGCTAAATTGCTCGTTTCACTCCACCAACACTTGACTCATGTGAGCGACATCGATGAATTTAAAGCTAAATTGCTCCTTTTTTCGGCTCCTAATCTACTGACGTTAGCAAAATTGATTAATATACATCTGAATTTGGTTTTCATTAAGGGGAAAAAATCCGCGCCGGTTTGAGTTTTGGCAGGTTTGCTTAAATCCGTCGACACTGGAAAGAGTTCGTAATCAAAATCACATCGTTGTCTGTTTCAATTTTGCTTGGCAGTTCCATTTTGCATCGCTGCCATGCCTTACTTGCATATGATCACCCGTTTTTAGTAATTATTTGGTAATGTTGGCTGTGCGATTCAAAAGTAAAAGAAGTTAGTAGTTGTGAAACAAAATAATTAAAACACCTATTAGATCTCCTTTGAAAAATTTTTGCAATGTGCTTGTTAAAAGCATTTGAAATTTGTGGAGTAATTCGTTTGTGATCATCTCTATTCATCCATTTATTGACGTGTTGCTGCTTTTTCATTTGCAGAACCAACAAATTTTCACACTTAAACAGCAGACCCTTCTAAAAAATAATAAATGCTGAAACAGCTTACATGGCAATTGGGAGCCATGTAATGAAATTTTAGCAATAAATGTAGGCCTATATGCTAGCGAGCTAGCTCAAAGATGGCCAGTTGGATTTTTGTCTACGATCCAGGAATAGCTCTCTTGTTCCATTCACATGAAGCTTATTCGTTCGTGGCCCTGGCCGGGATAGTTTTACACACACCCTCTTGCTCAATTTCGCTTTAACGGTAAGTCGAATATTTCATTGGCTAGGCTGTATGCACCACTACTCGCCCCAAACCCACAGCCAATCAGCTACCAGTAAAGAAGGCGTAACTAAGGTGACCAGGCGTCCCAGGTCCACTGTCCATTGGTTGGCCGCAAGGCATATTTTACGCAAGTCTCGTGAGCGTCGTGACGCCCTCGCTTCATTTATTCTTGCCGCCTGTTCAGGTGACCTGGTCGCCTGCTCATCTGATTGGGGGATGGAACAGATCCACGTCGCTCGCGCATGTAGGTCCACCAGGATGCAAAAATTGGCAACTCAAGTTTCAACACTTGCCGTGATAGAGATAATTTGATTACATTCTAAGCTGTCATTAAACTGCTGTTTAAAGTCGCATTTCTCCTGCTCGCTGTGAGTACATCGCTGACGCCTGTCAGGCGTTACATGAAAAGCTGCGTTTAGACATCGCCTGCAAGCATGTCATCCACATTTCACTAAGGTTCGGTCATCTGAGTCCATAATATTTTTCACTATGGTTCGTCATTTCACTTCCTTGCATTTTATGCTACCAAGACTTGCGTTGAAGTGAATGCAAAAACATTTTGGACTGGTCAGGAATGCTTAAAACATGCCTATCTGCTCTGATAAAGAAGTTTCACGAGTCGTATCCAGCCCTATTGAGGGCCGTCAATTGTTGTAAAATGTGCCAGTTTTTCTAATGCATTTTTAAATTCGATATTAACACAATTTGGTCTACAAGTTGTTTAATTCATCAGTGATCTATTGTCGGGCGATCGTCACCACCCAGCATACACAGCGCGGGATGGTTCAAGTGCCTTTAGGTAAAGAAATATAGTGTGCTGCCGAAACTATACTAACCCCAATGACGGAAGCTAAGGCCACCAGCATATGCTTCCAAATGGCAAGCTGGATGTCACGTCCATGGTGTCAGGAGGACCGTACCACGGATTAGTGCTGGAAATTGCCCGTAATAACTTCCTTCTCCTAGTGCTTAGTAATGGCATTTCTACAATTTTGTTAGAGTTTGCGAAAAAAGAGGTAAAAGTAAAAAGTGACCTTGCAATGAAAGCTTACCTTAATTAGACCATGCTAACATTGGTGGTGGCAACGGAGCCTCATAATCTGGGAGTTATAACAAAGGCGTCAACATAATCGTTATACCACATTTGCATTGGTGCCGACAGTGGCATCAGCAGCAATGGCAGTCGCAAATGAACAGGAAATTATGAATAGTTGTTAAAGCTGGCAAGGATAGTGCTGAAGTGGATAGTGGGACTTTGCCGGCTTGTGTAGAGGTGAAATTTGAGGGGGTGGCAATGGGATCACTAACAGTGGCAGTCTTTTCAAAGTGATATTTGCAACCGAGGTGTTGGCACCTGATGACAACAGAGAATCCCTCAAATGCAAAATGTCTTCCAGCTCAAAGGGCAACATCAGGAAAAGGGATCGGCAATTAATGGCCTCATCCAAGTGGCGCATTCCATCAAAGAACATGATTATCAACGAACCTTCTCGTTCACTTCCTCCTCCTTTAGATGCACTGTGATGTTCCAGTTCCAGCCAAAGCAAAGAAGTGCCAAGGAAGGTAATGTCTGCTCTCAAGAAGCCACCACGCGGCACGTGCTAATGATTGGGTCAGAAGGACTTAATCACACATATAATCACAACCGTATTCCCTCGACTTTAACTATTTGTCTTGCTCCCCACGGTACCATCCTCCTCACTAGCCAGTTCTTTATCATTGCTTCCGTCCGGCCTCGCTATCCACATGCCTTTGGTCTACTTTTCATCCTCTACCCCCGCTACTTCTCTCTTAACCTTCAACTCCTTAACCTCCCGCTCCACTAATCCAAAGACATCAAAGGTCCAAAAGTGATAAAATCGTAGAAATTAGAAATAAGTTATGTCCTTGTCTTCTGCTCAGCTTTTGCATAATCCTTATTCACATGCAAATTTTCAGCTTCGTTACAACTAGTGCCTTCCTGTGCTTCACATTGTCACCTTATCGTCAAGTGTGTTGTATCGTAGAAACTCGTGTTCCCTCTCTAAGTCAATCCCTACATACCTCACTCGAATAGGTGGCTAAGCGAACGGGTAAATGATGAATTTCGGGAACGCATGGAAGTAAGTGAGGAAGAAGTGAGGAGCGCAGTGCCATAGCATGGTGCAGAGACATCTGACAATGACCGTCCCCTACCCCTGCCTCTGCTTTACTCTACAAACTTCATGCTTCTGCCCCACATTATTACCCTTTTGTCACTTTCAGCTAGACATTTATGTCTGCTGTCTTCACCAAAATGGTTCAACATCCGCCATTGTCCAATCTGGTGTAAGGCAACAATTTGCCTAGACGTTAAAATATGATTAATTAACCCATTCTCTAACTCGTTTCATGTCACAATTTGCTCTTATTGTCCCATAATCCCCGAAATGTATCTGCCTCAAAAGAAAACACTAAGAAACGTTTGAGGACAAGCAGACTCGAAGAGGTGGATCATTTAAATCAAAGCACTCCTCATTCTCTTTGCCTGCTTACTTAAGGCGGAAAAGAACAAAGTCGAGTGATGTCTGCTTCCACAAAACCACTAACAAGGAATGTTGTCTGACACCCACACCCATAGCACTGCCAGTCATCTTGCAACACGTGGTACTGATCGATTTTAGAGGTGTTAGATTCAAAGCGATCCATCGGTCTGCTGTCTTTTTGTTATTCATTTACTCATCAGCGCCTCCCTCGACTTCGTTTTATCCTTTCCTGCGGTTTCATTTTCATCCTGCACTTCTGTCGCCACACTCCTAATCTCCTTTTCACACCAACTCTTTCACTTCATCGTTCCAGAGACGTTGAAAGGGTCAAAAGAGGTAGGTATTATAGAAATTAGGGGTAAGTTATGGTGTCAACACCTCCTCCTTCTTCCTGGTTTTATTGGCGTGTGGGAATTCAGTATTATCACATCTGGTGTTTAGTGTAAGCCGCATAAGAAGGAATTCGTGGCTGATCTCCTCGAGCGTATTATTTAAACAATCAATCTTTTAAATCTTACTTAGTCACATGTCTAGATGAGTGGGTATGAATATCACTTAGGAGTCGACCGTAGGAAGCTGGAAAGAAATAAGGCAGGCTGCACCACAGCACTGTGGAGAAACATTCCACAATGTCCATTTGCAATCCGCTTTTGTCCACCCCTATTCTCACTACTTCTACTCAGACGGTTTTCATCTCTTTGCCTCTCATTGATACCTTTTCCCCTTTCCTTCAACCAAATAATAGTGTTACTTCGCCACTGTCAAAAAGCCTAAAGACAACCATTGTCTTTCGGGATTCAAGCCAGCAATTATTCTAGGGATAAGATTAGGGACTCGAATCAGAGCTCTCCCTTCTTCAGCTCGGTAGGCGTCTTTGGGAGTGGGTTGCCGATTTCATGTCTATTGTGCAAGTCTCATCTTCACAGGAGCATCATACGTTACCATTTAAAGTAGCCATCACTAATTTAATCCACCTGATCGACTCAACACAACTCCACGCAATGTAAATTGAGGTCTTCTCTTCCTTACCATCAGATGTTGGGCATCATGGTACTCACATAAGAAGCAGGCCTAATGGTACATTCAAAATGGGTGTAGAGAGGCCCTCTGGTCCACGCCTCCTTTCTCATGCCCCACTCCAAAGCATTTTCTGTGCGCGTCTCCTTTGTTTCCAACTACGCTCTATAGGCAGCTTGCAGGAGACAAATCACTTCAACCTGACGGAAGGGTAGTTGCCATTTTCATGTGCTGAGTCCATTTCAATCTGAAATAAGAGGGAAAGTAGTGGGGTCACAGGAGGGAAAAGTAGTTAAATGGAGTGAAGTGAGTTAGCTGGTGTGTGATGGAGTGTTGAGAAAGGGTGGGGTTGAAATCAAATGAGCAACCAACTAGCAACCTTACGGACGATCGAAGGAGATCTTACGTTGCCTAGAACTATAAGGACAAGTTGGAAGGCGAGGATGGGGTGAATATCCCTCTGCAGCCACAAGCACACACACACGTGTTCCTGCATGTTTTTGTGGGACGAAAACAAATGTGGGCAGCAGCACACACACAAACTTAAGCAAACTGACAGGTAGGCGCAGACATGCAGTGGAAACGAAGTAGGCGGTCTAGAGTGGGAGCACACATTCTTACCCGCTTTTGTGCAGCACCGGGTAAAAGTACCACTGCAATGTGGAAAAAATTAGGCAGTGGGGTGGGCAGATGGGATTCAAACAGCTGACAAATTATGAAGTAAGAAGTAGGAACAATGCGCTCGCCTTTGCTTTAGAGTGAATGAGTGGAGGATAAGTGGAATCAGGAGACGGAATTGAGGCGAAGTGGTTCAGGACAAACTAAAGAGACAGAACGAAAGATAGAAATCAAGAATTGATGGTAATCAAGGCTGAGCTATCTCAAAGCAAGATTTGGTTTTTAGGTAGACCGTGATGCAGCCTGATCCAGTCCAACCTCTAATAGTCTGATCTAGATGAAAGGGCGCTGGAAGACAATGGGGTAATAAGGGTAGGCAGGAGAGAAATGCTGTTGGGTTTGATCTAAGGAAAGGTGAGAGAAACGTAAGGGAAGCAGAGGAGTAGGACGTTCACGTGTCAATAAAGTTGAAAATTAAAGGTAGGGAAATTATTTGCTGCAAATGCTCGCTTGAACTTTTCCATTGATTAGGATGAGAGGAGCACAAGCTGCACGAGAGAATGCAAGACGCGACATCAGAGAGTATATGGTCGCAGTAGGAGGCAAAAGGGATACTCACCGAAGATGCGTTGGAGAGAGGCACGATAAAAGTGGCGCAGACAAGTAGACTTCTGTCCGCCTATTTCAAAGACTCATCAGGCCTACTTCTTATACGTGTACCGTTATGCCTAACATCAGCGACAGAAAAAAAGGGGAGGATCTCAATTTTACGTGGCATGATTTGCGTTGAGCCGATTGGCCAAGTAAGAGTAATGACGATTAAGGTCTCTCTGAGGATGAGAAATGCATGGTAGATGAGATAGCCCTGTCTACTGTCCTCTGTCCTGCTTTATCCATGCCTGTCATACCTGTCATAGGTGGCTAATCTCGTTCGTTTTGATCAGGTCAAATCTAGACAAGTCAAGTCAAGTCTTGCGCACCGAACTACAGTGCATCCACAGTTGAACATGAATATTAGTCAAGTTATTGTACATCAGTAGGTCCTTTGGTGCTGCAGCACGGTAGGATTAGAGCAGTAGAAATTGGTTTTACAAAGCGGCAACTCACCCCTAGAGATTGCTACTGAAATAACAAAGGTGATTATCTGATGCGCACTCCTACTCACATGCTTGAAAGCATTGCTGTTTTGCATTACGAAAGGCAATAGCGACCCAGACGCCACTTCGGTACGAGCAAAAAACATGAACGTTTAGCTGAAAGAGACAAAGAAATAGTTGAGACAGTGGCGATGGATTTGCGAATCCGTGAGAATAGGAGGAAGAAGGTTAAAAAGGAGAAAATAGGACCCGAAATATGCACATTTGAACACCTTCTCACAGAACTGTGGTGCAGCATTCTTCTCTTTTTCCTGCCTCCTTTCATTCACTACTAGACTGATTTCCCACCTACTCATCTAGCCACGCAACTGAGTAAAATATGAATAAATTGGCTTAATGAAAGGGACTTGAATGTTTTCGAATAGCACACTCAAAGAGGCCAATCATAGATTTAAATTTCAATGTCATTTACACCGGACACCATGTTTGATATTATGCGAATGGCACACGCGAATGAAGCAAGAGGAGTAATGTTAGCATCAGGAGAGGGTCTCGTAGCATAACTTACCCATAATTTTTACAATATAAATCTGTTTTGCCCTCCATCACCCTTGAAACCATGGGATAGGAAGCTGGGAGTGACGGGGAGATGGGTAGGGAGGCGACGACTGCTGGCAAGAAGAAACTGAAGCAGAACAGAGGCACCGGCAAATAACCGAATGGTTGCAACAACATTGCGAATCAAAATAGGTACTGGAAGACGACACAACTAGTAGGAGAGCATATCTGACTGTTTGCTTTGTGAGGGACCAATTCAAATCTAACACGTGTGAATCCATTAGTAGCCCGTGTCACGTGGTGCCCCACAGTGTCGTCTGGTCTGAGCTCTGAGCAGTATACTTTGTGGGTGATCTTGCGGTTTTGAGTGGCACACTGGATGTCAGATGTGACGATATTGAAATAAAGCGATGAAAGTAGTACATGGATTGACCGCCGGTAAGAAGGAAGAGAAAGCAAAAGCTTTGTGACGAAAGTAGGTGGTCTACACAATGCCATCTTCATGCCATCAACTCGTTTTTAAAAATGTACCCACTGATTTAACTTAATTCACTTTGCCTCCTTTGCCCTATGTCCCCATGCATCCGCATCGTCACTTATCAAATCAGATTCATCTCAGCCTTGCCATAAGTGCACCAACCTTTTCTCTTTTTGACACTTTTCTTTGTCACCGTACTCTCGCAGTTTTCTTTTCCTCTATAGACAACATACGCTTTGGCCACACTTACGTTGACAGATTTCATCACGAAAAATGCCACAAGAGTTTACAGACGTAAGTAAGGCACTAAACTGAAGATCTGTGCAATATCCCATTAGAAAGGATAGCAAAGATCGTATCTCCAAACGCATAGCTTCCCAGCTTTTCTTGGCAGAATGAACAACTTACACATTAGCCACATCTACCTTGTCCGATTTGAAAACGAGAACTTCCCCAATATTTTGTAGGGGGGAACAAGATGCTGATTCTAGATTCTGGCTAATATTTCATTGATAAATATGTAAACGAGTAGAGCCTTATATCCTTGCTCTCTTTGAATTCTTCGACAAAATTGAATCACTACAATTCGACAGTGCCTGAATCGCCTCATTGCGAAATGAGAAATGTTGCAAGCAGTTGCAGAAGAGACCCCGCTACTAAGTCTCAATGATAATCAATTCTATAAACGAAATTGCAGATATCTGTGCTATCGCTGCTTTTTGCCAAATTAAGTTATTTATATGTTGGATGCACCAAATTTGTCAGCTCTTATAACGAGAAATGCCGCAAACAGTTATAGAAGGGAGTGGGACTGAGTTTCATTTCTGATCAATTTGCAATCACAAAGGCGAGAAAATAGTTTCGCTCTAAGTCCTTGCTGAAGGCATTTATAGGACGAAGCATGCATCTGACTTCCCAGTTGAATTAATTCTGGTCACAAATGAATGCGAATTTTTTACGTGCATGCATTCGTGCATTTCCATTTTTGTGCCAATTTAGACGAGAACTGCCACGAGTGATTACTGAATGGAATAAGCTGCTTTGGTATAATTCTGATCAATTCTGGGCCTAAGTAGACGGAACACAGCGCAGCTCTAGATGCTTGTGTTATTTCAGTTTTCTCTACTAAACTAGGCTCGTTGACTATCGGGCAAATCTATGGTTTTATTGTACAACACGAGAAATTGCATAGGTACCAGCAATGGAGGAAGGAGCTTAGTGCGAAGCCGAATAATTGCATATAAAAACTAAGCAAATGGATTGTAACCGTATGTTTGTGCAGCCAGTCCTAACTATGAAACGTCTTACAATTGAATCGCACTTCACTAGAACGGGAATAAGCTAGCACTTGCTACTCAATCTTTCCTTCTTGGTTCCGTAACTAGTTGTGGATCGACGTAGAAGGGGCTTTATACACTGCGCATCTAAGCTAAGATGCATTGTTTTACATGTGTAATGCCGCATGCACACACTGACCTAGGCCACCAGTCAAAAGCAATAACATTCAGACCTTTCCTATGGCGGTGGAATGCGGTACGCAGCTCGTTCGTGGTTCAACCCTTATCTCGATTTGTCTAGATGGCTTCTAGCCACAACCCTCAGGCAGTTAAGTGACTTAAACTCACTAGTATTCTAAGGGTAGTATACACTTTTGGGTATTGTAGCAACCCGTATAGAACAATTTTACCTCACATTACAATTAGAATCTTAGAAATGAAGAGTGAGGTTGAAATGTCCAGTAAATGACTACCGCTAATTTGTGCACAAATAATATGATAGAAAACCATAGATGCAATTTGTTCTTACCCATTTTATGTGTAAAGTGATCCCGAAGGCGGAGTCCTGGTTCCGAATCAATCGTTAAAGAACCTATGAGTGATATTGTGCTGCATTCAGACGCCACACATTTTTGTGAAGTTCGTTTTCTCAAAGTCATTTCACCAATTAATTCTCAGTAGGTAGGGCAATTTTCGGAAATGTGTGACCCATTTTTGACGCTGCAGTGTAGCAACAGAATTAACATGCCAACGAGACCAACGCAGTTACCGTTGATGACCTTGAAACTGGTGAGCGAAATGGTTAGCTGAAACATTTGTTTAGTTGATTTAATTTTCTGTCTTAAAATCCACAAAATTTTTTGCACCTGTTTTTGGTTTACAATTTATGTAGTAGATTTTATTTGACGTATACTTATATGCTCCTATTAAAAAAACTTTTATTTGCATTTTGTCACATTTTGCCATCAAATATGATATAACATTAATGTTCTCCCTCTATCCGTCTTAACTATCACATTTGAATCTAAAAATGGATCACCTTAGCCCACTGTAGGTATGGCTCGCATTATTCATCGTCTAAGAGTGCTATGTGGTATTCTAGGCACTCCTTTACGCGAATCATTACTCACGACTTATTGCGATGGAGAAGCAATCTTGACTAAATTCTTTCTAAGCATCTACTTGCTTACCTATTGATGAGGAATGTTGTTTTATTTTCCGTTGAAATCTAGAAATCAAACTAAAATATCCTATAAGGGAGGCATACATCCAGTTAATTTAGGCATGAAAGAACTTTTAGTAGGTTGATTAGGGTCTAAATACTTGCGAAAACAAGAAATGGCAGTGCGATACAGGCAGAAAGTAGGGTTGAAAGGGCTTAGCCCCTTCTTAGTAGATTAAGCAGACTCCATTCAACGCCTTCAACAGCACTTGATGTTGTAAAAATGCCAACTAAAGCTCAAGTAACTTAAAATCATTAGTTAAATGCTTTCAAAATGGCACCTAGTCAGACGGGATCAAGCAAAGAGACGTGGCTGAGCGCAACTATAGGTAAGGAAGATGTAGGAGTACCGGCAGATGGGATGAAATCCATACCATTTAACAAAAACGCAAAATGACAGCCAATTATTCTCCCATCACTCATTTCGCTTCCACTTTCTCTGTCTCTACCTTCTTTTCCTCCCTTCTCTCCTCTTCTCTATCAGCCAGCAAATGAATTCACTGTCACTGAAATGCCTCTCAAATGATAAGGCGGGAAGTGCGTGTTGACAACATAGTCTTCTCCACGCTCCATCTTACCACACAGGCTAACTGCAATCAGAGTGACTCTGCCTTGCGTCCACAGACACTCATCATGCTCACATCCACAACAGCATCTACTGTTGAAACCACAAGGCCATCATCCACTATTGACTTACTAATTAATCAATCACTAAAACAGTCGATGTACTGCTCGCCGTAATTTACTCGCTCTTTTTGAAGTGCCAAATTCTGAGAAGCTGCCCACTGGTTCTTTACCTCTCTCTGCTTCCACCCATAGTGCTGCCTTCGACAGCACTATTTTGCAGAACGCGACTCGTCCATGCGCAAGTGGATTTCTCATTGACTCACTTGCCTCATTACTTGTAGCAAGTTCAATGCACACTCTTTACTGAACACGCTTGCTCCACATCGACCAAGTCTGCATTGCCATTGTTTAACTCGAAAACATCAGCAATGAGAAAGAACTTGATTCCCATTCCAACTTCGCCTTCCCTGTAATGGTGCCATGCTGCTCTCACCGCGAAGAATCGTTCCATTCCCTCTTTACCCCATCATCCCTCTCTTGGTCGTGCTTCTACTCTCGCTTCAAATTCTGCTTCCCCTGTTATATTAGAGTTAATATAAAGGGGCGGGTCGTTGTAAAACTTGGCAAGCAGCAGGCAGAAGGGGAAGGTGAGACTTTAGCTGTGTAGAGGTGGGGACGCTGACAGATGCAAATCATTGGCATCGTCGTCCACATCCATGTCAGTGCCATTAGCGGCAGCAAAAGCATCTGACACGGATTTGAGTTTGGGTAATGTCCTGCAAGGAGAGACTACCATAGGAGTGCCTACGAAGCTGCCACGTAAGCCTTACCAAATGCGATCGTCCTTTGCGGTCGGGCAATATGTCCAGCCCAGATGCACTAAAGGCAGGGTCGAATGAGCCGTCCATAAACAAAGAGGAGGCATATGAGGGCAAGCAACCATCGCGTCTCCAGTGATGTCAGTGCTTTCACAGTGCCTCTCAAAATTACCATGCGTAGAATGTTTGGCAAGACGTTCAAAGCTCAAATGGCGCTTCCAGCTTAGCGAATGGATTGACTACGTTGTTGATTACATTTTTGCATGCTAGGTGGGCTGGAGAAATCAGTATGACTGAAAATAAAATTCACATCTGCCTGCAGATGCAGGAGGGCAAGAGAAGGTGTCAAGCCGGAATGGATCCTTGCCATAAACGCCAGAATGTAAGGCAATGCCTAGCTACTCCCTAACCTCCAATTAAATTAAAGGTGATAGGAATTGTGCTCTTCTCACAATCAGCCTTTGTGCAGAACAGGAGAAAATAGCTACCCACATTGGTTGCCAACAGTAAGTAATCACTCTAGTGGATCACACTTTAGCCTCAACATAATACGGTGTTCTGGAGGCAATCGTAAAACAAATTCTTGTGCAAAGCACGTGGAAATGGCGACATTACTGTTGACGCTCGTCATTTAATGGCATGGTGTCGATTTGATTCAATTTCTGAGATCAGGTGACTTCATAGTAGGACCTTGGATATCGATAGAGGTCAATTTCAAGATCAAATGATATCAAATAGTGTTGGTGAGGAAAGGACTAGGGCCGATGATAGAGACGTTCTCAAGGCATATGTCAAATGACCAGTTCATCTTGGTAGCCTTCTTTCCTCTCTCATTTAGTCAAGCAGATTATGAACCAGCGCATATTTTGGGAACCGCGCTTAATCAATCAGATTCAGGTCTACCTCCTTTGACGATAAAAAATGCGCTTTGCCTAATTATTTGTGCTCTAGCTCTCCACTTATTAAGAGCAGAGGTAGAATCAGATGTGACGCGAGTAATCCTTTACTTCAGGACCCGCATACCACTTCGTTTACGTATTCATCTCTTCCTCGACTAATCCACTGTCTGCCTATCTACCTTTATAGCTTCGTGAAGGCGCAGTAGTCAATTAGAACAGCATACGGTGGATATTCGGGACTGACCGTGATCAACGTAGCCATAATGGCTGCAGAAGGTAGTCGAATTGTAAAAGTTAATCTCCCTAACTTGCTACTGTAAAAGCCAAAAGAATATACTCTAGCCCTACAGGCGGAAAGAAGTTAATGAAAGAAAATACATACTCAAACAGCAGGTTGAGACATTATCTAATCCAGGAGTGATGTTTAATATCAAAGCTGAGAAGGTTATTTGAACCCCAAAGTTGGCTAAACCATCGCCCTGCTACTTTGAACCTACAATTGAGCTATGGACAAACTGTAAACACGCTTTAGTCTTATGCAACCCCTTAGTTGCCTCAAAAGTCCAAAAGCGAGGAAGAAACCGGAAACAGGAGCATAAGTGGTGGGAAGTGATTGGAACAGGTGGAGGGTGAAGGAGTTTTGACAAGTGAGCTAGAACAGCATTAACTAGTAGCATCCTTGCCATAGGTAGGAACAAGTTCAAATTTGTAGCCTACTGCTTGCATAGAAGACTCTCTTATCGCGATTGCAGATTCCTCGCCTCAATGTTTGGGATGTTTTGGGTAAAGGAGACGACCTCGTGAATAATGAGATTTATGCTTCCAGAGGTAAGGTTTGCTTGCAACATTAGAGCACGACTGTCTCAATCACCTAATTAAGAAATTTGTGTGCTTAAATTACTAAGGTTTTATCCATTTCGCATTAAGTTGGACCGAAGTAATATCTAAACAAGTAACGTCTTTAACGGCAACCATGGTGGGTAGTGCAGATAAGACAATCATCGAGTTGACTCTAACTAAATCCATCCCTTTTCCTCCGTTACACTTTCTTTCAAATTTTCAGCCTTTTCCGGTCATTTAGCATGAATGGCAGGACAGAAGTAGGCACGCATAAGCTGTATGATAATTTACTGCTTCGCAGTGGTACAGTCACTGCCGGTGATGGCCTTTGATATATTTGTGAAAATTGAATGCCAAGCGTTAGATGGTCGCTTCTCCTTTACACTTCTAAAAGTAATTGCTACTTTTGAAAGAACGTATAATGCTGTATTACATTCAAATAAAGCCTTTATAAATGCCAGCGCTGGTCTTTGAATTGCATCAAAGCAACATTCTGTTCAAAAAGTGCACAAGTGTACACCTCAGCTGCAGTCAGGTTTAGCGGAAATGCTAGCCTAATTGCGATGCTGAAGAGACAAGTGGAGGGTGACATGACAAATTTAGAGCATCAACGTGTTTGTAAGGCAATTTTGCACCGCTAACTTCAGTTAGAGCTACATGACAACGATGTGAAAATCTCTTACCCGCTGGATGGATGAGAGGGTTGGCGGTACAGTTGACGCAAACTAAAACAGCTGCATTTTAAATCTCCTAGCGACAGTTGCTAAAGCCATTGCTGATGGCGTACTTGATGTTATTACGTGGTGACGTTGGTTCGCATGAGATGAGTAAGGTTCGTCTTGATAACATCCCCAGATTATCTGCAGACTGTGACTTCGGTTTGCAACGTGTGGTAGAGTTTCCGTTACCTTATAAAACGTCAATGCCTAGCGCTTCTCTCAAATGCGCATAAATGCATTTCAACTACCCAGTTTAAACAAAAGTGTAAGGCCGAAGGCTGTTAGTACTTACAGCTTAATGGAATGAAGGAGACATTCGATGCTGCTGCCGAAAAATCTGCACCAGCCTGTGCGATTCGACACGCTTTACGGGATAGGCATTTAGTATTTTGTGATGCCTTGAAAAAAACTGTAGCCTTTTGACATTCCTCGACAAATAGATAGCGTTTAGCTTGGTCTGGAGGAAGTCAGTAAGAACTTTTCGTGTGTGAAGTAATCCAGTTTATACGTCCACAAAGGAGGCCATACTAGGAACTTCAGCCTGACCTGCTCTAATTATACTAGATGGTTTTTCGGTAAGCTAAGCAATGGCGCAACAGGAATTCGTGCCATTCATTCCTGAGCTTGAATACAAGAGCTACAGTTAATAAAATGGATCTATGATCCCCACACTACTATGGACCTGGTTAACAATAAGTCCATGCAAATACTTCCATTCTTCGTGAAGACTGAGGGGCGCCTATCTAGCTGCATCATTTAAGCAGCCATAATACCTCATTGAGTTGGCTTAGATAGTGCATTATAGCGGCCACCAGCGGGTGCGTAAGAAGCAGTCAAATTGGCAAAACATGTCAATGAATCCATAATAAACTCTTTACTGAATTACTTGGGTAATATGAACAACCTAGCGCTTACCATATTGGAACAAGTAGTGATGAATCCAGTTTTAGGGCATTCCATGGAATTCCATGCGGTAGAATTTCGTATAAACCTTCGTTACGCCACCGCAAGTCTTGGTGGATGGAATTGTTGGTGATATTTTACGAGGCAATTGTTATACCAATGATGGATTTGTTATTAATTCTCCTTCCCCTCACTGCTTCTATACGCACACATACCTTCTATTCCCGTAATGCACGACTTGCATTTTTCACTTGTTGTCTTGTTAGTGCTCAACTTGATAACACTTTCCGTTACCGTCAAGAGAATTGCAAGGGCACTTAAAAGCAGAATGGCGCATACAGAGTAGTCTATCTGTAAAAGTGAATTACTAGAGTCCACAGATTGATTAAAGTTGCATCAGCCCAAGATCATTTTTACTGAATTCATTTTACTTGTAAACGATAAGGATGACGGCAGTTATCTTAGATGGCCACCTTGTCCTCTTTTACTCTGCCTCGTGCAGTCAACTTTGCGTAGCATATTAATCATTCATTTATAAAGTTACTCATTATAATCGCTTCTTTATTCCAGCGCACTTTTTGGCTTCATATCCATCTCATTACACTTGAAAAGCAGTCTTACATATGGATTGCAAAATGCCATCGTTTATTCGAACTTAGGAATGTTTTATTTTCGAAAATGGTCTAAGTCGCACTATATCTGACCAGCTCACAAACGCTAGAGCAATCCCTTTGTCTTTCGTAAAAAAACTACATATAAAATAGAGTTTAGTATCATAAGGTTACAAAATCTGTGTGCAAAGCATAAATGCTCATGCGGTGGTAGTTGTAAAGTGGCACGTTTAAATGAACTTAGCTTTCGTCCATTTTGCTTGCGTGGTTCCAGTGGAAGTGAAGTGGAGGGAGAAATTCAGCGTAGATTTCATCGACTCCTCTCATATGGGTCTAGTGTTGATGAAGTAATACTATAAATTGAGCGTTGCTTTCTTCCATTTTGCTCATGCGAGTCTAGTGATAAAGCAGTAAAACAAACAATTCAGCGGTGATTTTATCTATTTCTTCCACGAGGGTCTGGTGGTGATGAAGTAACCCGTTCAAGTGAGCTTTTCTTTCTTCCTTTTCACTCACGTTAGCCTAGTTTTGTTTCATTCAAGTTCAGTATTTCTCTTTGTTTTGATTAATTTTGTGCATGTGGCCTACTAATGGTGAATTGAAAGTAATTCCAGTTTTATTTTCCTCGGTTTAGCTCATGGATCTCGAGATTGAGGAATGGGGCCAGAAATAGAGCTCCTACTCCATCAGTTCCCCTCACGTGTTTCTGGCTCTGGTTAGGAGGAGGAGTAGAAGTTTGGCCTTTATTTTAACTATCTCGCTCAATCGTGCCCATTAATTGTGTAACGAATGGAGACATTTAGCGTTATATTCGCTGATTTCGCTCAGGCGAGTCTGGATATGGTAGCTTAAAGGAGGAATTTGGATTTAAATTCATCTAATTCGCTAATGTGAGTCTCGTAATGGGGGAGTGAAAGAGGCAAACTAGCTTAATCTTCATTGGCTTAGCCTGAGAGAATTTAGTTTTGGTGGAATAAAATGCAAACTTCGAATTTAACTTCACCGATATAGCTCATGTGAGTCCAGTGATGGTAGAGTAAAATGAGAAATTTGGGTTCATTTTCATCAATTTCACTCACGTGAGTCAAGTGAAACCAAAGTGATAGGAGAAGTTTGGATACACTTTCTTGTATTTCACTCCTGCAAGTTTCGTGGTTGTGGAGTAAAACGATAATTTGGATCCAATTTCATCGATTTCCCTCATGATGAGTCTACTAATGGAAGAGTGGATCAGAAATTTAGACCCATATTCATCAATCTCTCTCACGTGAATCTAGTAGTGCTGGGTTGATGGAAATTTTCATCTTTCGCCTCATCGGTTTTGCTTGCATGATTTTAGTTTTTCCTGTGTAAAAGGGGCAATTTAGACTTGCATTCATCCATTTCGCTCGCATGAGTCTAGAGCCGGTTGTGTAAAATGCAATATTTAGATTCATTTCCATCTATTCCGCTCATAGTGTGCCGTCCTTGAAGATCTTGAAGGCTGTTGTCTAGGACATGCCTAGTATTCAATTGCTTATCACCTAATTGCATTTGCAATGCTAAACTGTTATCATATACGTGTGCATTATAAGCCTCAATGATTCTAACCAATGGGACAAGCAAAAATTGTCGTGTAAGTTTGCATAAGAGAAGGTAAATTAAGAGGCAGGCATGGATAGTGTTGCACATGTGAATAACTATGAGCATTTATTGGGAGTAGCACTGAACTTAAGCCAATTCATTCGACCACTGGTAGTTCTGGTATCAGAAGTCAAGAGTTCGGACACAGTGAGGCCTCTGTTGGGCTGAAAACCTATTCGTTCAATATCAAAGTTTATTTTAATGAAGCGCGCGATGCTAGGGAGAGAAATAACATTTAATTTATACTCATTCTCTATTTGTGTCGCCTTAACCAGTTTGTCCACTGCATCTTGTGTTTATGATTCCCTCAACCTTCGGTATTGCGGGAGCCACTTGTTGGAGGCGTTCAAAGGCAGGCCATGACTCGCTGGCATATGAGAGGAGGAAGGTTAGCATCCTGAAAACTCACCATGAACCTGAAATTCAGCCCAATCAAGTCCTGCTTATCTAGCATGCATACTTTCAGGACTCAAAGAAATAAAGCATACATTAGGATGTCAGTAATACTCGTTATTCCATAGCTTATTACTGAGGTGCTATATCCTGTTACACTCCAAAGTAACTAATGATTGGGGAACAGTTTTGTGTCAGGGCAGCTCTAAAGCATTGAGCCTTGCAAATGCTCTATTAAAGCTGATTAGTTGACAACTGAGTTTGGTATTCAGGTCAACTGCCTCATGCCACACGACCCAAGCATTCATAATCGCTTGTCTGCCAACTTGAGGCAAGTAAGGAATTGCATCAGATGTTACCAACGTATTCATCCACTTTGCATCCATACAACCCACTTTGCTTCTCAATTGTAGTCGCTGTGCTCAGGCCCACTTTATATTTTCGGTTCAAGTGCACTTTAACAGGAGTCACGAGAGGAATGAAAATATCGCTCCACTGTCGATATGGGTTCATACAATGAATTTTTAACCATACCAACAACTGACCGTCCTCTCTTCAACTCCATTCGTCATCTTTGATGCTGCTCTGCCCCTTCATCCATCTATTCCTCATTTTGTTTTCGCATGCCAAGAAATGCATAATCTGGTATTGCTTTCATGGGATCCCGAAAATGAATTTCGTCCTGCTGATTCGAGATGAAAGGTCATTCTATTCAGCCCGTTTGTGAAATCCAAGTGCGTTGCAAAAGCTGGCCCTCATTGAAAGTAAAACTTAACAAAAGGCCTCTACGGCTTAAAAATTCTGACCATTTTCCTAAAATTTAACGCGTGTTTCTTGGTGAATCGGGTCATAAACAAAAGATATTTACCCCATAATTAAGTAAATCAAATGAACCCTTACGCGCCTATCAGCTGAATTAATGCTGACAACCTCTGAGGCGCACACAAATCCCAATTTGCAAAGTAACCTTACTAGCTGCAAAAAACTCTTTGCTCCATTACGTTCTACTTCTGTTTCCCTTAGATTAGAAACCCCAGGTCGTAGCATCATTCAGGAGCTCCAAGGGGCATACACAGTCAAAGACACAAACTCATTTTGCAAAACAATACAAAGGACATCGCAGAATTTGGTAAAACTACCTCTAAATGACGCAGTTCCAGCATGCCATAAGGCCTTAATCTCCTAAGCACCCACTGGCATCGAGGGCGTTGGTGCAAACAATTCTTTAAAAGCTGTAATAGCGATAGAGCCAAGTGGACGAAGGAAAGATGCTAGACGACTCAGGCAAAACAGGTATTTGAGTTTAGCCAGTACTACGTCACTAGAAGCAGATTTCACAAAGTCTGCTACCCTAGCGATCATACCATTCGAATTGCTCCCCACAAAGTCGGCGGGCGATGGGGTATGTGTTGCCCTCATAGTTCATGCAACACTTACTATGCACTTAGCTTGTTGCCCACTTTTCTGACAAAGCATTCTGCTAGCAAAGTGTTAGTAGAGCCATTTTATTAGTCGTTGCTCTTAGGTATGACGTGGGCATTGTAAGCAGACCGATGCCAATGCCAAAATAATTGTGCACATATTATTCTTTTCAAAACACCCAGGGCAATAGCTTTCAGTTGTCAATAAATTATTAATCCTCCCCATGGTTATCACGATAATTGCAAAAGGAGATTGGCCATTTCGGGACTGTTACCTGCGTGGACAAAGCCGATGGACTGCAACCTTCAAATCCTAGTGCTATGACAGGAACCAACCCACGTGACAGGCCGGTCAACGCATGCGCGCACAAGAGCTAGTTACTCTTATCCTTACAATCGTTTGCCTTTTGCCATCGGCGAATGTAGAATGACTTTCTGCACTTTACAAATATAATGAGACTAGATAAAATAACCAAAACAATACTTTTAAAGAAATTTTACCCACCTCATTGGGCCTTTCCACCACTTTTGTTTTGGTCAGTGATGGCAATGTAGGATGAGATCGGTTTAGTTTATTGAGACCGCTTGAATGAAAAGCTAGATCGCAGTTGATCCAATTTTGCTTTCTTGATGGCAATGCATAACTTTCAAATTTGCTTTAAGAATTAGTAGGTTGAATTGATGCAGATGCTGCGAGCAACGCTTTCTCTCAAAATTGCAATTTCCACAGGACTTTTTTGTCAATAGACATCTATTCCTACTACTTTAGTCTTTGTTCATTGTAAGAGATAATAGTGCGTGAATTCGGAAAATCAGAATCGTTAACAGTGGAACTGTGTGACTGTGTGCAGACGAACAAGTAGGCCATGCAACGCAGCTTACATATGCGACCCTTAGAGGCTGGAAAGTTTTAGAATCCCGACTAGGCAAAGTTGCATTTTCTTTCGTTCAGCTCCTGAAGAACTGTTTGCACTAGCGTCTTTAATGCAGATAACCACTTGAGAGATTGCCACTTTAATTACATTCTGCATCCTCTAGGTAAAGTTTTGTCAGTTTCTGCCTTGTCTGTGGATTAAACAGACGACATTTAGTAAGTTCGCTTGAGAATGTGGCACACATTACACCAACGTCCGCTTGTGCTGCGACTGGCCTGTTGGGCAGAGCGTCTGCATCATTTACAGATGCATGTTCCTGACGCAGGATTAAAACACCGTGGTCAGAGAACACTCAGCTTTCCACCGAACAGGGCTTAAAGTGATCCTTGAAAAAGGTGGTTTACCGAGCAACAAACACGATGCTGGACAATTCATCTCATGCTTCAATCAAAGCACACAATTGGTCTAAGCTGCAATAATGTACATGTATTCCATATAGAGAAGATTCTAGCGTTTTAGGAGAAGACTGACAGTAGTTTAGTGCATTCTCTCAGAGAAGAGAAGCATTCATTTGCCAAGAATACCATATGGCTTTGAGGTAATCAGTGATGCGATTCAACTTATTACATTGTCGTCAACGGTCAGCGTTATAAAATATTCGTAGTAAAGCACATTTGTAAAAAGATATTTTTGCACTGAGCTAAAGGGAATTATCCCTGAAAGCAAGTAAACTAGCTCACTCGAGTCTTGTCAAAAGACACACAGCCAGAAGTTGGAGTGAGCACTAAGAGGCATGGTGATCAGGGTTATCTCTACTTCCAGTACGCCTTAACTCCTAGAAACTTCTGATTAATACTCCAGCTATTTCAGTTGTCCACCACATCCACAAGGTACGCAACACTTACATTGTTTCATTGCTTTACAAGGCAAAAATTTATTAAGTGTGAACAAATTTAGCAGAAAGTAGATATTCCATTTGCAGGTAAGTGGTCGGAAACACAAAGCACGGAGATCTTTCACTTCATTTTAACTTGACCATGTGACACAATTGAAGATTGCAGATGGTGTGTTTCCTATCCATCCAAACCGCACAATTCATAGCATAAACAAAAAATACCAAAGCAGAGCTTGCATCACTGTATGAACCCACATCGTAGCCGAAGCAATATTTTACTCCTCTCGAGACTTCTGTTGAATGTTGCTCGAAGCATGACTACGAATTTAGCCCAGTAGAGTGGCTAGCAATGGGAATGGACGGAAGAGTTGAACGAAGCAGCTGAATTCGATGCATGCGAATATGCTAGCAGCCTCTGACGCGAATCGCAGATTGTCTCGAGACATTGACAAATAATTGCTAGTACTTGAGCCAAGCGAAAGTTGAGACTTGCTTCCAGGATCACAGCACTTTTAAAGAAGTGGATAAAAATATGAAAGCAGGAACAATCCTAATTTTTTAATGTCATTCAGGCAAATTAGCTGATAGTAAAATTGCATTTAGTTTGAACAGATAAAAATTGGCTCTCAAGATAGAACGCACAAATTCAAGCAGGAAGGATTGGGCACAGCGAAAGTAAGATCTTTGAAATTTATTTTTTGTAAGAAAACTGCCAAAACTGGATCGACCGACCATGGCGCTAATGTTTTCGCCATGCATCTCGGATAGCAGCGCAAATCGCAGAGCATGTTACTAAAGAAACAGAGCCCTGCATAAGAACGCTGTTGACATCCTGCGATACCAAACTGCATTACAACGGAGATATCGTCCACCTTCATTAGGATTCTGACACACCTCCTGCTATTTCAAATGAAGCATAATAGAATGGAGAGCAACTGGTACACTATGGCCCAAACAGCAGATCTTCGCTTTCATTCGGTATAAGTATTCTCAACTGCTTGTCAATATCTCGAGGCGATAACTCGCATCAGAATCTGCTAGTCCATTCTTCCCTATCAAATTCAGCTTCTAGATTATCTCTCTCATCCTCTCTTACAGCTATTTACTGTGCTTGGGCCAACTTTATAGTCTTGGTTCGAGCACACTGTAACAGAGTTCACGAGAGGAGTGAAAGTATCGTCTCAGCAACGATGTGGGTTCATGCAGTGAATTCAGCTATGCCAGCACCTAATTGTACTCCCTCACCTTATGTGACGAGGCGTACAATCTGGTAACTTACCATTGGGACTTACAAGCGGAAATCGTCTTGCTTAATGGAAATGGGAAGACATCCCACCTGCAATCTCCACGTGTGTGTGAATGAACGGGATATGTCAAGTTGGCACATTTGAAAGTACAGTGAAACGAGTGATCCTCAAGCTTTATAACTTTGTCATTTTTCTCTTAGACTGAATGCTTTTTCCCAAAATAGGGCACACGCAAACTGCTTTTACTCCAATAATGAATGAAACAAAAGCACTCTTGCTTGCCTATTGGCTGAGCTAAAGCTGACAGCCCCATTTGCCAGCAAAATTCAAGTAGCAATAAAATCACTTTTTACTTTTTTACCTTCCATCAATTTACCCTAGATTGGAAGGTCTGAGTCATAGTGTCAATCAGAAGACCTAGTACCAGAGTTTGCTCTCCAATTTAGTCTGAAGAGGTGTACACGATCTAGTGGCAACCCGATCACCGTGCCTCGCAATGTTCACTTCAACTTCTGGTGGAATACGCCTTTCAATAAGCCTCGAAACATTTCACTCACTTCCACCCAAAACCCATTGCCCATGGCTTAGTTTGCAAAAGAACGAGCATCATATAACGCATAATGACGAATAGTCCTTCTGCTGCGTTTGAGACGAATGCACGTGATTTTATCTAACCAGGCTAAAGTGCGTATCGGCGTGGTGCTCAGGAGGGTGTTCAACAGTCAACCATGCGAATGGAAAAATTTGAGAGCTCGAAAATGAACATTTTCTGCAATGGTGGTAATTTTAGCACCACTAGCACTGATTGGAGTAAGTGTTACGACAAAACGATTTCATAATTATCTCTAAATACTGCTTTCAAAGCAGCTCTTGAAGGCCTTTCTGGTTATTTTGCAAATCCTTAACCAACGTTAGGCGCGAAGCGAAAGAAATCCGCAGGGCTAATGACATTAGTTTGCTTACCCATTCTTTCAGTGGTCAGGTTGTTTTGTATCAAGGTGACTAGATCTACTATTTCTCTAGTCAAGAGGTCGGAGTGTGTCTGCTGAAATCCAATTCTAATAAACCCACTTTACGTGCAAGAAAATAATTATTAGTGTAGACTGATGGAACCTTCGTCTCGAGACTGTCACTCCGTTACATCTGCAATAGCTTTATTTTGAAAAAAGTCATCCCAAATTCAGATGGCAATTTGCGAATGAAGGTGAGCAAGATCAGCTGCTAGATATGTTCACACCTCAACAACTTAGCAGTTATTTCACCAACAGCAGCGCTATGTCCAGCATTGCTTGTCTACTAAAAAGCCAACTTGCAAGCACCAAAAGCGTGTTTATTTGGAGGTAGAAGATGCAACTTGACCACGTACTATACGAGGTTGTAAAGCTTTGGAGCAGGGCATGCTGCCACCTGATCTCTTCTGTAGAGAGCGTTTAACCACGATGAAAAGGCGCAGAAGCGCACAAACTCCGGTGCCACATCGAAACCAAAGTTAATATGGTAGCATTGTTTCCTGGGTCAAGAGACACGACGCCACAATGGACCACGCGACACGCTGCATACAACACGTGCCACTGGTCGATTCCACACATGTGATGGGAAGAATTTAATCACACCAACACTAGACATGCTGTTGGTCGTGATTTTCACAACTATTATCCTTTCCACTACCCAGTTCATCCTATACGTTTCGTCCTAGTACTATGTGCCCTTCTATTTCCTCACCGGCGCTCCCTTCTTTGCTTGAGGAAAGTCGATGCACCAATGCATGGAGCCAGGGCGGACTTCGTGGAAATCAAGGGTGAGTCATGACACCACTCTCTCTATTTCTTCACAAAATTAGTTGCCTTTTTCCTTTTCTCCATTTACACTAGTCTGCCAAATGTTAGTGCTCTTAATTGGAACCGACAAGAAAGGTCTGTGTGACAATAGCAAGCATCCCAGCTTTGGCTTTATAACAATTTATCTTTAGCAATACTTAGATAACTATTGCAGCAGTTGAGCAAGCATAGACAGATGATCGAGTGTATGAATAGCTGGTTTGGTGGAAGAATTAATGAATTTATAAGAGAAGTATTATGTTATGTGCTGTGTCGAATCAACTCACGAACTCCGCACAGATTTTAGAACTTAATAGTGTTTTGTTTTCTTACATTCGCCTCCTCCATTTATCTCTTTACTTTCCAATTCCTTCCCTTCGTCAAAATCACCCCACTTCTTCATGTCTTGTAGCAGAGCAACTGCTTTTCTCAGCTCGTGTCGGAGAGGTCGAGCTGCCCTCACTCTCTTCGCTAGATGGGAGCAAACATTATCGAAGGCAAAGAATCAGAAACACCCACCCACCAGCCACCTACATTTGCAGGTTCCGTAGTTGTATTTAGGAGTGAGTCGCTCTGTTCTTTGTCACATCCATGCCTTGATCACCTTTATGCATCTTCATAATTCATGCTGCAGTTTAAAATAAGTAGCAAGAGTACGGGATCAAAACTACATGTTTCCAGTCGCTCATCCACTGTAGACACACCGCAATAAGCTGAGGTAAACTATGCGCAGTTGAATAAGGCATAACTACATTCGTCTCTCTACCCCAACATGCAAACAACACTGGTCTTTTCGCATTTCATCATTCTAGTAATGCTTTATTTGCTCCAGCATTTACGACAAAGACTTAGAGGCCAGTAATGCTCTTAATCTGTCCCTCAGGTATTAGGCTTCATCGCAACCACGTAGGGACCATTGGCACCTTCAGATCGAGGAATAAGATGTAACTCTCGTGCATCCTGATTCCCTCTCACATTCCGCTCCAGTGTCACCGCCCTAAGTCTGTCATTCCTTTCCCATTATCCTTGCATTCTTCCAGAATAATGAGCCACACGTAATACGTGACCATTTCCCGTTGCATTTTGTTTACTTCGTTACAGTTAATAGATTCGCAGGTGCACACTCATGTACCTACCTTTCCTCATTGCCTTTTAGTGAGGCCATCTCCACCGTCTCCCTTTTTTCATACCTTGGCATCCTTCAAAGTAACGTTCACGCTTATCCTATCTGCTTTTCCTACCAACTCAGTCTTCATCAGTGCCATTTTGATTGTCCATGTCTGCCGTCCATCATATGCCTTCACCTTTATCCCACAGCATTCATAGTAGACTGAACGTAGATCAGACTGCACTGAACTGTACTGGTGGCCGTGCCTTATCTAACTACTTTTCATCCTGTTCCACGTCAGTGCTCACATTTCCTATTGCCTTTTGCTACTCCAGCCCATCCCACACCCCACCTATCAATTCTTCCATCCCAACATGCTTTTGTGAATGAAGGAAAACGCGTCTATATATTGCAAGTTCGCGATCTGAATTTCAGCCACTGTTTTACTTTCCGCATTGCTATTGTCCATCTTTTACCCTGTTAGACGATCTACATGCCTAGTCCGTTACGGACACTTAGTAAGTTCATACCCGTCATCCAGTCATTATTGCAAATACACTGTAGAGCACAAAATACACACTCGTCTTGGAAGTAGAAGAAGGACAATTCGTCACTATGCGTTGATACGAAGTACAAGACATCCATGAGGCATGATGTTACCTGTTGAGGTGTCGGCTAGAGACAGCCTAATAGCGAATTCTTTTTTCGTGGACAAAAAAATGCATTAATTACACTAATGAGGAAAAAAGGACATTAGTGTGCCCAGAATCCATGAGGATAAGTGAAAAGTAACAGCTGAAATGGCGACACATAAAAGCACTTAGTGCTCTCCATTGGCCCGATTAGCAACCCACGTTAACTAGCACGCAACTATTTTGTCGAAAACGGAGCTAGCGCAGTATTTCAACTTTTTGAGTTTCATTTACAATGCAATCCCATGAGTGGAAAAAACTATGCTTTGTGTTTATTTACTAATTCAATGCGCAATGAATGCAATTTCAGCACTTTATACCAAGTACAGGCTTGCATGTTGACTGCCAAGCTTGCTATTACGCACCGAATTCTCCGACGAGTCCTCTTTAAAATAAGTGGCCTGTTCATGATGATGAGTGCATATTCTTGTTTGGCTAGACAAGTTTCTTTGCATGCATTACTTTGGTGGGCATATCTTTCCTAAACTCTTTGTCCGAATAAGATACTTGATGTTGTTAAGCTTGGAAAAAACAGCTTATATTAACTTGAAATTATCAAGCACATCTATTACATTGTCGCACACTTTTGATTTTCTTTTAGCTTGTGGAGCAGTTCAACTACCCGTTTTGTGCGGTCGTCTTTGAGCTGGCTAGTTCACTGTGTTGTATCATCAATACATGCATCAACACATTCAGTGGCCAACAATCTGACTTGTAATGGCGACCCTCAGGAAGACCGTTATCGCGTTCATGGTTGCTGACTCAGTCAGTCTGTCTGTCCGTTTGTCTGTTTGTCTGTCTGTCTGTCTGTCTGTCTGTCTGTCTGTCTGCGAGGATGCTCTTGCACTGCGTACCCCTTGCTGCTTGCCGGCTCCTCCGTCTTCTACGGTAGCAGCACATCCGGCATGTTGGGCACCACACCACCCTGCGCGATGGTCACACCACCTAACAACTTCTTCATAATCTCGTGGTTGCGAATGTCCACCTGCAGTTCACGAGGTATGATACGCGTCTTCTCAGTGTCACGCGCCACATTGCTCGCCAACTCCAGCATCTCGGTAGCTAGGTACTCGAGCACAGCGACCAAGTAGACCGGTGCTCCAGCACCCAAACGCTACGCATAGTTGCCGCGACGCAATTGTCGGTGCACTCAACCCGCGGGGAATTGTAGACCTGCTTGAGCCGACTTCGTCTTTGCCTTGGCCCGTGACTCGCAACCGTTGCCTCCTCCACTCATTGCTCCCTCGCTCCCGACCAACCGATTGAAACGTGCTCCTGCCACCTGACGCACCACCTCCACTCTATTCTCACCTCCTATAACATGGAGACATACTTCTTATTGGCCACGCAACACCCCAACCACTTCACATATCTCATTGGCTCTTCATTGCTAACATGTTCCGCCATTGACCACTTTATTCATCGTGCTGTACCCCACTGACAACTGCATTTGCTGTGACCGCATCTCACGTGGCCCAAGTCATGAGCATTCGTTTTTTTCATTTAAACTAACGAGCTGATTTCACCTCAACAGTGCCGATAATTGTAGATACTATGTATACTGAACCATCGAATTTAGCAACTCCGTGCTGCTCCGCGCTCCTCCACTCACTCGTCTCTCCTCGAGAGTATCAGCAATCTATCTATCTTGCCATTCAAACCCTACCCATCCACCTGGTAGTTGATGGATCGGCAGCTGCTGCATATGTGCACGAATTGTTTACATTATTGATGTCATTGTTGTTATCATTACATTAAATGGAAAATACGCAGCAGTTATTTGCTTTTGTATTGTTTTACCACTAATTCATTAAATACCACCAACTTGTTAATTTTGGCACTAACAAGGTCGCATTTGCAAGACAACCACACCGTCCTAACATCTCCTCCTTGAAACCGTCTTGTGTGAGCACCGAGATTCACTCTGTCCATCACATAGCCTACCTATCTCTCCCTATCCCTCTTCGTTATTGATCCAATCATCACAATCATCTTCGCACGCCTTACTACACCCCATTCCTGTCATCCAATGCGCCGGTGTACTTGGTCACAGCCTTAGTGCCCTTCGACACCGCGTGCTTCGCCAACTCATCTGGCAGCAGCAGACGCAGAGCAGTCTGAATCTCGCTGCTCATGATTGTCAGCTTCTTGTTGTAATGCGCCAATCAACTCGACCTGGCGGCAATCCGTGCCAGGCTGTCGTTCACGAAGGATTTCATCATCGACATCGCCTTCGACGAAATGCCTGTGTGGGTTGCACCTGACGCAAAACCTTGTAGATGCAGATGGCGCAGCTCTACTTCCTCCTCCTCATCTTTGCCTTACTCGCCTTCAGCACCTTCAACCTTCGACGCCTACTTCGCGGCTTTGTCTGACACTATCTTGAGACCATAACAACCGCCATACCCTCGTCAGTGAAACGTAAAACCGAGCAATCCAACACCGCCTCACCCACACCTACTTAGGCACATTTCTCCCTCCTCATATCGGACAAAGTTCACTTTACACGCGTTCGTGCACACGTCAGCCAATCACAACGCGCACAACTGCATAAGGCGTCTTCTCATTGGTCCAAGAGCGGCCAGATCCAGGAGGACAGGAGGAGGATGATGTGGTGACAGTCGCCCGTGAGTCTATGCTGCCACGGTACCAGCTAGCCAACACTCGCTTTCGTCCACTCAAACAATGAAACATTCCTTCCATTTCTATCCATTCTACACACACCTCCAGTGCTATAGTTGCTTAAATCATTTTAACGGGATTAAGGTGAGCATAGATATGCCAGCACATGAATGTTTGCCCAAATGTGAAACAATAAATGCATGCTTGTTTTAACAGATATAAGAGGGATGTTTGCATAACGAAAACGCCCACAACTGTTTATCACATTAAATATGCAAATGCTAATATTAATTAATTAATTAATAGGTGGTTATTGACGGTTAACAGTGGTAAAACAGCATAAAAGCAAATGACAACTGCATATGCTTCGTTAAATATAGCAGTTTAGTAATATTTTGGACACTTCGCCTATCTATGGGACAGTTGCTCTCCCATTAACACCCAAGTTGATAGGTATTGGCGGAAGACGAAGATGGACAAATTGGTGGTGTCATCTTTCTACACCTTGTTTAGTAAACAACGTTTCTCTCTTTCCACTTTCGATAGGAATATAATTCCTATTTCTTGGCCAACCACAAGTTAACACAGAACCTATTTTTGTGCAGGCTGTTTTGTTCTGGGTTGGTTGAGAATCACTTAATAAAATTAATGCAAAATGTATGGGCTTGGCATTGGAAAGTAACTCGAACTTTTGTGTACATCTTGGCAAAGCATCATTCACTGAGGAAGAAGAACAAATTAAGGACACCTACCTGAATGTGTGAAAGCATCCGTAATGCTTTGTCTGTTCTGACTGCCGGTTTCGGTCACTGGGGTGGCCACATTGCACTAGATGGGCTGGCTGGCCTCCGAGCTACGCTTAGCAGTCCCAAATCCTCTGTTTCGAGGATATATGCATTCTGCCCTAGAATCATGCTTTCTTTTGCCTCGAGGAAGCATCGAGACGCTACAGCATCATTAAATCGAAAGCTCCTGTAGTGTCCTAGGATTTTCTATAGGGTAAAGGGAGACATAATACCAGGACAGAATGCACATATTGTGGAAACAGAGGGATTGGGGACTGTTGGCACGGCCCGGAGGCTGGCCAACCGGCTAGTACAATGTGGCCATCCAAGTGACCAAAAACAGCGGTCCAAACAAACAAAGTATTACACAGCCACGCTCTTCTTCAGAGCTTCGTTCCCAACTCTACCCCTGTCAAACTCCCGTATCAGCCATCACAACGCAATCAGTGCTGGAAGAAGCATCTACATGCTAACCATTTTAGTCATCCAGATTCAAGCGCATGTTTTCTTGCAGTGCCACCAATTCCGCGCGGCACTCAGTGAATCTAAGGCGCATTTCTTAGTCCTTCTCGCTCATAACAATGTATCCCAACAAAGTGATGGAGGTCTGAATCAAAGTTTTCGAATGGATCAATACATATGAAACACATGTTGTAATTCTAGGCTTTTTGATGCAGTGGGCCAAAACCGAGGGTGTCGTCGAACCCTGAGCAAATGGGGCAATTGTGCCTCATAGGAACGAGATTCACGCGATGCAAGTGTGCAAAGCACAAAATGAAGCTATCGAAAGGCGTCCCGCAGATTCTACTTCTATTGGTACGCATTCTGGCGAAGGGAGGCTAGTTTTCTAAGAACAGGCAAGAGAGCTAACGGAGGATGCTTGATTCCTCTTGGCAGTTCACTGGACTTGGAGTTCACGGCTAGTGTCACTTCAATTGTTAACAGCTTTCTTGTAGAACACGAGAGTGGAAAAGGTGCCGAAGATGGACGTCTATCTCAGCTCTTCCATTATGAGATGTCAGAAATTCTCCCATCCGTAGAACATGCACTTATTTCACACCTCTCAATTTTGCCACAAGTGGTATAGAACAGGATAGAAATCCACCAAATTCGGGTCTGCTTTCTGCTTCCACCAATGCAGCGTCCAAGACTTTCTGTAAGGTAAGAAGCATAGTACTTGGGCAGAGGGATTGGGAGCAGTTGGCATGGCCCTGAGGCCCGTAAACCGGCTGGTACAATGTAGCCGCTTAAGCGACCAAAACCAGCGGTCCAAACGAGGTATTACAACCCTCATCTTACCAGGTCGATTCCCTTGAATATTGGAATTTTAATTTACCTTTTAAATAATACTCACATACATATACTTTTTAACTTTTACAAGTGCAATTAATATTTACATGTATATTTACTAAAATTCTCATAAGTCATAATTGCTGTTGTTTTGCTAAACAATAAATACAAGTCATCTACCCTAAACAGTTTATTAGTAGTTTATGAAGACCAAACCCAGTCGCGGTCGTTTCGGACTTCGTTTCCTCATGCGATTTGGGTAGTTATTCACAGGCTCGGATACTGGTTTGAGAGGCTTTGCTTGCATCAAATTTGGGAATCCTAGTGTAAGCCTTGCTGTAATTGGTATAAACAATGTTTTCAACCCTTAATTTTGAGAAAATGTATGTTTGTAGTGAAGTGTCATATGCTGTGAATGGAGGCATCACCTATCATCACTGGATGTGTTTCTAGTCTTGTGTATTGCTTCACGAATTTCGCAGGCTAGAATGGGTTGCAGCTTGTCGACCTTGTCACATTTTTATTAGTTGCTGGCAGGTGCTTTCATGCTTAATGCCTGGTGAAATGTCGGTTATTTTCATTGCTGCTATTTTCTTTTTGGTGGAATAGATGTAGGGGGCATAGGGCACTTTGCAATTTAACTACTTGTTAGCTTTGTGACCTTGGTTTTGTGGTGATGTATCTTTGAGAAACGTGTTATGTAGGGCCCAAATAGTTATTGAGTCGTGGGTTCGGCTTTGATGTGAGTTGGTGTTTAACGCAGACCCAGACGCAAAAGAATGGTTACACGGAGGCCCGCAACTGCTTGTTCGGAAACATTTGCCTCAATACGCAGGCAGCATCTTGTGGGCGTCTTGAATGTTTGCTTTTTGAGGTATTTTCGTCACTTACACATACGTTTTTAGCTTTGCAGTGTACTAGAATTCACTTACCGGCTTTTCTTTTCTCCATCCTTTTAAGTATCACGAACCCACAATGATAGTGGGTTGACATTTGAAGATCCTGTGGAATGGTGGACGGTGCGAGATTCTCGAGTCACTGGACAGGCGTCTCCCTGGTTCTGCGATGTGAAATCATGTCGTGGACGATACCGGTGTGTTTACTGGTATTGTGATAGTTTTCACCTCGTTTGGCATACGCATTGGATAATTACTGGATGCAAGCTAGAGTGATGTGACGAGTACGCGATTAGAGCTGGCATGGCAAGAAAGCTTACTGTCCTGTTCGGGAAGGGTGGTGAGTTTCGAAAGTGATTGTGTTGTGCTAAAATAGAGAAATTAAGGCGGCTTAATGCAATTATTTATTAGATGTGGTCCAGTTTCTTTTGCTGAAATAATGTTTGTCTACCTTAGCGACTCGAGGTGTGTGTTTTTCATTGCGGTATTTGTTTATTTCTCATTGTGTGCATAGGTGCATTTTTATGGTATTTTGCTGGTAATCAATATTTAATACGTGAAATGTACAAGTTGGTAGTCATTTACATGTATGCACATGTTTTGAAATGTACATCTATGTGTGCAAAGTTTTTATTGGATGCAATTCACGGGGGAAAGCTGGTAGTTTATGAAGAAGGGTTTCATGGCGAATAGGACCTCGTTCGTTGTCTATAGACGACGCTCATGTTTGTTCGTCATGCTGAGCATTTACGGAAAGGAGTAATTTAAGTTGTTCCCGCGACCATGTGGTGAGTTGATTTATGAAGGAGGGTTTCATGGTGAATGAGACCTCATTTATTGCTGAAATGTTGAAAACCTACTAAGCATGAAGCCATTAGTGAACAACACTAGGTGTCAAATTCTCTGAAACTCGAACGTTGCATGTGGAACTCGCTGGCAGAGTATATTTATGTTGATTTTGACGCGTTGTCGCATCGTTGGCAGGAATTTGACTTTTCGCTTTTAGGCCAGCATTTCCTCCACTGGTCATGAAAGTGCGTGGTGGCTAGCACATTGTCCCATCCCATAGGGAACTAGCTCACACCATGGGGACGAGGCGACTGACGATGCAGCAGCCTTACCGAGGAGAGCACGGAGGATGGTACTGGACAAGGCGAAGTGGACTATATAAGGCGGCGATGGTTTGTTGAATGACGGATTTTGGTGATGGGACGGCTTATTTGTCTCGTCATTGTACGTTGGTGAGTGTGCCGCTGGTATGTTAAATACACGTCAGTGTATTCTGTCCGAGTATGATGTTTCTTATCGCCTTCGGGGAAGGAAGAGTTGGGAGAACTGCGTAGACGCGGCGCATTTGCATGAGCAGGTGACGGCTGCAGGTGTGTAAATGTTTTCATTTTGTTGGGTCGCAGTTTGTCGTCACAGGTGGTGAGTTTATTATACAGTCCAGCCTCGATTTGTTTCTCCACTTCACTGTTGAGTGCTTCGTGATTTGTTGAAAGGTGAAATGCTACTACTTAGCCTTCAAAACGGCTTTAGAAGACGGAGAATGTGTGAATTACAGGTAGTTAGGTGGATGGGTTTGAAAAATTGAGTTTTGCTTGGGAAAGGAGGAGATATTTCCACCCAACTTTTGCAGGAGCATGTGTACCTGGAAGGCGGAAAGGCTGAATGCAGCGGCTCTAAAAAGCTCTCATGTTATGGCAGTGCGCGTTACTGTTAAGTAGATGTGACGGCTAATGTTACCATTGAGCAACTACGTGGGGTTGGTTTGTTGAATTCCTCTAATAGCGTCCGCTAGTGTACCTGGAGTCCTTTGTGTCCTATCTTTTCCAGCCGCCGTTTTGGCAGAGTGGTAAACGTCCACCTAGTTGTTAACGCAAAGCTTTAAGCAGAAGTAGAATTACTTGACGCACATTTCGATTAAGGTAGGTGATAGAATTTTTAAATCAGAAATAACTCGAAATGCGTTTCCATGAGGCTGGACTTGCGTAAGGTGCTTGTCAAGGGGAAAGTAAAGTGAGGCAGGTACTAGCTATAAAATTAATGGATACATTCCAAATTCGACACATTATCGTCGCTAAAGTGAGCAGTAAATCTTGACAAAATAACTTACCTTTGCGGCCTATTAATGGTTGGTTTGGACAAATTAATTCTAGAATCGATGCATAGCGTTTAATTTTTGCATGAGCTGAAAACACGTAAACAGAGACTTGTAGCGTTATTAACTCAAAGACCTAATGTTAATTTATTCGATCAAATTATTTAAACCAGTTTGAATTTTTTTGTTACCTTATGATGAAGAACTTCTGCTTCTAAAGGCGAGGATGGTGACGACCTTGAGAATATCCAAATGTCGCACCGATGGGACGCTATAGCAAGGCGAATGCAGTTGGAAAAAAGCAAACTGTGAAAATGCAAGCTGAGAGGTGATTGGGTCTTAAGCTAAAAGTTTTAAATTTATAAAAAGCTTTGATGCGGAATAAAAGTAATAATTGTTGGGGTATTTGTAGTATGAGCAGTAAATACGAGGTGTATTTAGTGCACTGATAGATTTAATGAAAAAGTGCTGTTTTGATAATGCGACTAATGAGATGAATTTGCCACTATTGTTTTTTTCAAGGTAACAGGAGAATGTTCGCTGCTTAGTTGTATTTATAAGGAAAGGAGTGATTACCAACTGAATAAAAGAGAACTTTTGCAAAAATTATTGCCTTTTTACAGATGGTTTGACGTGCTGAAAAAGAAAAGGGGAGCTGAGGAGAAAGCAGAACAGGTTCATTTTCATAACTTCACATTCCAAAGGCATTGCCACTTTCCACTTATTTGATTAAACCGTAGTCGTAATTGTAGCGTCCCGAGGCTCCCTTTACGGCAAAAGATGGCATAGTACTGGAGGTAGAATACATGTATTCTGGAAACAGAGGGCTTGGGGACTGTCGGCACGGCCCGGAGGCCGACCAATCGGCTAGAACAAGATGGCCACCCAAGTGACCGAAACCGGCAGTTCAAACAAACAAAGTATTACACAGCCCTTCTCTTCTTTCGATCGTCGTCCCCGACGCTTCCCTCCATCAGCCTCCCGTGTCAGCCATCACAACGTAATCAGTGCTGCGGTAGCACCACGAGCCAACCATCCAGTCGTCGAGATTCGAACGCATGTGTTCCTGTAGTGCCATCCATTCCGCGTAGCACTCGGTGCAGCAAGTGCGCGCTTCTTGGTCCTCCTATCCCACAACAACGTGTTCCCATGAAAGATGGAGGAACGAATCCAAGTTTTCGAATGGGTCGAGACACACACAACACATATTGCGATTCCAGGAGAAGATGCCGTAGAAGAAACGCAAGGGCATCGTAGAGACCTGAGCAAATGTGGCGGTCGGGTCTCATAGGAACAAAATGCATGCAATCCAAGTGTGCAAAGCGTAAAACCATGCCGTCGAATGGCGTGCTGCACATTCAACATCTGTGGATGCGCACTTTGACGAAGAACGACGAGTTGCTTAAGGAAAAAAGAGAGAGCTTACAGAAGATGCTTGACCACAACGTCACAGGTCCCTCTTGGCAGTTCCACTGGGCTTGGAGTCCACGGCTAGTGTCGCTTCAGTTGTTAATAGCTTTCCTGTCGAACATGAGGGCGAGGGAGATGTCGAAGATGAATGTCGGTCTCAACCCTTCTGTTACGAGACACCAAAGGTTCTCCCCTCCGTAGCGCACGTACTTCTTTCACAACGCCGACGTTTACCAGAAGCGGCATGGAGCAGGATAAAATCCATCAAAGTCGGGTCCGCTTTCCGCCGCCACCAATGTAGCGTCCCGAAGCTCCCTTTACGGTAAAAGAAGGCGCAGTAGTAGGGCAGAATATACATATTCTGGAAACAGAGTGCTTGGGGGCTGTTGGCACGGCCCGGACGCCGACCAACCGGCTAGAACAAGATGGCCACCCAAGTGACCCAAACCGGCACTTCAAACAAACAAAGTATTACAGTAATGCTTGTTGCTCGTTTGACTCTCGTTTCCGTTATCACGACTCGAGTTGGCCAGATTCGCTTTGCAGAGTGAGCTAGCCTCTGAGCCATGCCAGCAGCCCTAGTTCCTTTCTGTCTACCGAACATGTGTGTTATGCCTTCCTCTGCCTTCAGAGAAGTCTCAAGAGGGGCGCAGCAATAACCTAACCATGAAGTAAGTAAGTAAGCAGAATTTAACTGCAAGTAAAATATCACTGTCTTAGGCACATCGTACATGCTAGTCCAAATGCCTTTTCAATGCATGGTGGTGTTCGCAACTCTCGGTTCTTCTACACATCTTTTAAGATTATCACGAAAGGTGAAGCATAGCATTGTTTTTCTTTTCAGTATTCATTTGCGGCAAAAACATGCCTGACTGGTTAATTGGTTTACAAATTGAGGACGGCCGAACTATTCTCTGCAAACCCAAGGCAAATTTCAGTGTGTCACTCTACTACTCAAAAAGGTTTCCAGAGCGCTGCTAAGCTCTAACAACTCAAATTTTGAGTTATTTTATCAGTTAGATGTAAAACTCCTTCTATCAGATGGGGTATTGGGAAGATTCGTATCCTTTCCTTTGGTGATAAAAGTTACTGCGCAAATGCTAATGTAAAGTGAGTAGTCAGGTATCAGCAATAATTACGGGAAGACTTGCTACGAGGAGCCCTTGGAGCACACTTTGGGTTTTGAAGCACTGCTTTCTCGAGAAGTGCTCCCCTTTCCTGGTATGAGTGCCACGTATGGTTGCATTGGTCACTCTGTCGGTCTCCATGTGGACCTCGGATTTGCGTCTTTGGTGTGAGTGGTAAGAAATCCAAATGTTTTAATGACAAACTTGATTTTGTTTAACTTCATTCGGCATTTTGCTTGTTCTAAAGAAAGAGTGGTATAACCCACGAAAGCAGTCTGATGGAGCAGAATGATAAGCACTTTTACACATGAAGGAACTTTTGCTGTCCCTGAATTGTTTAGTAAGGTGATTGCTGGTTAGCAATGAAGAAAGTCTGACAGGTGGATCTTACAGCTGGCCACCGAATCTGCGCCTCCTCCATCACCCTACATGGGTGCTGGCGAGTCTGTTGGAGGAATGAATAGTAAGAAGGTGGACTTTTTGATACTTTCCTCTAATCAGTATTGACAACGCATAGGGCATGTGAGCGGCAATAAATTTATTGATGTCCTCCTGAAGGGCACAGGTGAAAGACGATTCATTGTCATAAGTTCTCTGACCTCCTGTCTACTGACGTTCAAGTGAGTAGTATTGACATTGGCCAAGGAGTCCCAGCCTTTCACTCGTATGATGCACTG
The DNA here is from genome assembly GCA_001923025.3 of Taenia multiceps. Classification (NCBI taxonomy): domain Eukaryota; kingdom Metazoa; phylum Platyhelminthes; class Cestoda; order Cyclophyllidea; family Taeniidae; genus Taenia; species Taenia multiceps. The sequence goes on along the minus strand of CM010313.2, from coordinate 5,713,650 downwards.
GTATTACTGGCAGTGAGTGATGTTTCAGCGCGAGTGAGAGTGATTCAAGACAGTGTTCCATTTGAGTCCTTGCCACCTCCCAATCGCGTTCATTAAGTGTAATTCTCAGAGAATGAATTGAGGGAGTAGAGCGAGTGCAATGCTCAAATAAAAAGCAAGACGACATGATGAAAGATTTATTGCCTGAAAAGTAAAACCTCCATCACTATGTAGTCTTCGTCCTTTGTGATCGCTGGTCTTAACTGTAGCCTACCGTGAAGTTGGTACCGCGAGCGAGTTGTCAAAACAATGTTACTTTTGGCGTGCCCTCTGAAGAATTTGAGATGATTCCATCCCTGAGTAATTACTTGTTTAGGAGTACTTTTAATTCTATTAAGGCCTGGCAACACTGGGTTGTTTTGAACCATCCTAGATTTGGTAATTTGTTCAGCACCAAAATTCACGTAATTTATGCAGCTAATTCTCAGGATTCTCCATGACCACCTCAGCTCATTTCACAGGACAATGGGACTGGCCAAAAGGGTTAAAATTGTGCTTTAAGTGAGATGTAAGCTAAAACTCGACTTCAGCAGTTCTTTCTCTTCCTTTTTATCGTCATCTCAATCACCAGAGCCTTAAGCCACAATGCATCACTCTTTGCAAGCCCCTTAGTGAGATTTCTCGGTGTGCGATCATCACCTTTTCATGGTGTTGGCGTAAACATTTGGTATTTTACTTGATCAAATGCAAAAAGAAGATACATTTTTGTAGTAAAAGCACGGCAATAGCAGAGGTGGATGTGGCTAACTGTGTTGCTTGTCGTTACAAGGTTTCTGTGTGGGCTCAACTCCCATTTCTTTTGTGCCTTGTGCAACAGGCTTTGAGCCTTGATTATCATGGCGACTATTTCAGTAAAATGCAATATGGTAGGAAGCCTTCCACTGTTGGTGATTTGTTGCCATAATGCCGCAAAGATATCTGATCGCACTGGGTCAGTGGATCAGAGTCGAACAAAGTTGGTTGCTGTTTTAAGAAGTCTCTCTTCCATTCACGCCTTTGCCTCATTGGAGTGATCAGATTGGTTACGAAAGACATTTTTGAGGTGCCATAAAAGAACATCAGATGCAGATCTTAAATGACTCTTCTGTTTGCCCCTTCCTCAAAGATCAATGAGTTCACCGTTTCGAAATTTGCATATACTGACCACTTCTGCCTCCACAGGTACGTCTAAACAAACATGTGTTTGATGGTGGCGTTTTTTTGTTCTGCTAGGAGTTGTGCCTGAGCTATAAGAGAGGGTTGGCGGCAAGGAGTCGAAGAGCATAGCGGACAATGAGGCATACAAATGGAAATGATTTTATTACCAGTTACAAGGACGGCTTTACATTGACAGCACTCATCACTTAACCAATGACTATTCTCTACGAAGAGCATCGTTGTAATGGAACGCTTTCGAAGAGTAATTTCGGTTTGTGTGACTGTTTGAGTGAAGTTTGGTGTTTGTCATGGTGTGTATGCGTACAGGTTAGCCCTTCATTACCAGAAGATAAGGAAAAGGAGGAGGTGCAAGGGGATGTGGAGGAGGATGATAAATAAAGAGCAAGTGATAAAGGCAAAATTTCAGGCATTTAGGCCGTAAATGTAGGAACGAACGATTTCAACAAGGGATCACCTCAATGCCACCAGATTAACGTGTGTAAGTTTACATGGGGACAGGATGAATAGTGGATCTGCTCTGTTTGAGGCATAACCTAAGACAGAGCTACGTCGCATGTAAAAGTGGAAGTTTAACCATTTCGGTCTTTGTAAATGTAGATGTACACAAGCGAGACACCTACTGCATGTCTGGAGAGGCAATTCTTGGTGCCACAAATGTATTAGGGAACCATCCACAAATGTGCAGCACTCAGGAATAGAGATAATTGAAAACGAATGATGGTGTGCCAATTGTGAATGAAAACTTTGCTAATCGCAGTCTGCTTGGCACGACGATGGTAACCCGTTCGCACACGCGGTGTAAGTGTGGGTGCTACTGTGATCTCTCATGGTGCCACCACCAGCATTTTGCCTTGCACCATAAAGTGGCAGTAATTTCACCAACGAAATAAGATTATTACTTAGGAGAAAGTTGTTTAAGACATCGCCACGGTGCATAGCATTGGCGAAAAGGAACATCTTTTATTCGGAATGCAAATTTTGTCATTATGCGGCACCAAATTTGGTGCAAAGGTGGTGTAATGTAAAAGATAAGGCAACTTGAGGAAGGAGAAGGGAATCACATCAAAATGAATCTAGAGAGGAGAACGTCAGTGCTGAATAGAGCTTGTTTGCAGGAAAAACTGGTTTTACTGCCCTGAGTTTATATAATGGGCACATCATGTGCCAAAGTGACATTCAGTGGCTCAATTTTTGCATGTACAGTTATTACACAGGGGATTTTTCATTCTAAAAGTTGCTTTAAATGCATGGGACTTCCGGGAATTGTCGTGAATGGTTCAAAACGCACATCGAAACCCACGGACATGCACACCTGCAATAAAAGCTTCCGCATTTTGCTTTACACTAGAGAGGGTAATGATGTGTGGAGGACCATGGCATCCGATCAAGCATTCCCAGGCTAATGCTTTGAGCCACATTGACTTGGATATTACCAACAGCAAGTCAACAAGTTTTGCCTCTCTACAGCTTCATTTCTACCATCACAATTTCAACACCGAGCTACTCACTTGAGGGCGTATTCACATCAAAGCCTACATTGTGCGTCATTACTTTCGTGTGTGTAGTTGTCAACCAATAGAAGCAATAGCTGGTGGCAGCTCCTGATTGGCCAGAGCATTCAAGTGCTTAGTTGACGTTGTGGAACAGTCAGTCATCAAGAGCAGTTAATGTAAAGGGTTCCTAGTTCATGAGGACCATCATTGTCAGAACATACACACTACATTGTCTATCCCTCGAAATCATGTCTGCAGGTCCGGCTATTGGAATTGATTTGGGAACCACCTTCTCCTGTGTCGGCGTTTTTCAAAAGGCAACGTTGAAATCATCGCTAATGGCCTGGGTGACCGCAAGACACCAAGCTACGTCGCATTCACGGATAGAGAATACCTCACCGGTGCTGCCGCAAAGAACAGGCAGAAATGCATCCTGAGAATACGGTGTACGATGTAAAGCGGCTGATCGGACGTCGCTTCACTGACGAGGCAGTGCAAAGTGATATGAAGCACTGGCCATTTAAGGTGATAAACTCGGAAGGAAAGCCGAAGGTTGAAGTGGAGTACTGTGGTAAGACAAAACAATTTACTGCAGAGGAGATCTCGTCTATGGTGCTGCTGGAGATGAAGAAGACAGCAGAAGCTTATACGGGCAAGACGGTGACAGATGCCGTGATCACTGTGCCGGCGTATTTTAACAGCAACAAACGTCAGGCAACGATTGATGCAGGCAGAATAGCGGGTTTGAATGTGATGCGCATCGTCAGTGAGCCAATGGCAGCAGCTCTTGCCTACGGTTTGGTTAAGAGGGCTGACAGGCAGCGCAACGTACTCATCTTCGACTTGGGTGGTGGCACCCTCGATGTGTCCATCATGTCCATTGGAATGGAAAATTCGAGGTGATTGCTGTCGGTGGTGACACGCACTTGGGTGGTGGTGACTTCGATTCTCGACTGGTGGATCACTGCGTGAAGACGTTTAACAAGAACACGGAGGAATAGATTTGACTACCAACGCAAAAGCCATCAGTCGTCTGAGGAAGGCGTGTGAGAATGCAAAAAGAACGTTGAGCTTGCTTGAGTGCACAAACATTGAAGTGGAATCGTTGTATAAGGACGTAGATTTCTCTGTTCCATCTCACGGTGCAATTTGAGCAATTGTGCTCGGACCTCTTCGACAGAATGTTGGCTATAGTAAAGCAGACGTTGAGCGATGCAAAGTTGGACAAGGCCGCTGTTCACGAGGTATTACTGGTGGGTGGATCAACGCGCATATTGAAGGTGCAGCAGTTGCTACAGGGCATCTTCAGTGGCAGTAAGTTTAACAGTCCATCAATCCGGACGAGGCAGCAGCCTGTGGCGCAGCGTTGCTCGCGTCTAGCACGATTGATGAACAGTCGTTGGTGATGCAGGAAGTAGCACCTTTGTCAGTGAATTGAAGATGCCAGATGGTAAAATAAAGACGCTGATAGAACGTAACATGAAATCCCATCGAAGAAGACATTGGCGCAGACAACATTCTTTGGTAATCAACAAAACATGTTATTTTGGATATACGAATGTGAGCAGTTGGTGACAAATACGAACAACATGGTGGGAGAGTTTATCGTGCAGAGTATCCCACCCTGTGGCGTTGGTTTTTTCGGATGAATGTTACAATTGCTATTGACGAAAATGGCATTCTCAATGTGTCAGCGGTGGACGCCTGGTCAGGGCAGCAGATGAACGTCTATACTAGGTATACTGGTCGTCTCTCGGAGGAGCAGATTGTGCAAATGATGAATGAAGCCGAGGAGTTGAAGCTGGAGAATGCAAAGCAGAGAAGTAAGATGGCAGCAAGGAATGAGCTAGAAAGCTACATTTTCACCATGCAATCGAAGTTAGAAGACGACGAGATAAAGCAAACGACGTCGGAGGAGCAACGCGGTTGTACAATTAAGATGTTTGAGACCGTGCTTAAGTGGATAGACCTCGACCGAGAAGCCTCAGAGGAGTACTACGAGCTTATGCACAAAAGGGTTAAAAGTGTGTGCAGTTGGATTATAGCACCGAAGCAACACAGTTCGTAAGCACAGAGAAGCAGAATGACAAATCGGCTAAATGAATAATCTTTGCTCATTGCCTCCTGGGAATCATAAAGTGACCAAACACAAACCCGTTTGCCTTGTTTGATTACCAGCTAACCCAACCCAGAGAGTTGTTACTTCTGTTGCCCTGTACTGGCTACATGCATTAACATGTAATAAATAAATCTTTTCTCTGCCCACTCGGCCACTCATTTATCCATACACGTGCTTTCTGATGCATTTCCTCATTAATTTACCTTTCCCACGGGATCGACCTGCAAACAATCCGAGGAGAGCTTAAGGGCGACCACTACTTCACAATTTTTATGCGAGCACTGCAGACGATTCATTCATGGGTTATCATCCCAATATTTACTTGACTCTAGCCGGTCAATTTGACATTTCCTTTAGGTAAAGAACGAACTTTGTGCCACCGTATAACACGTCTTCACTTTATAACCGAACGGCGTAGGGTGTTTACTGGGAAAGAGGATGTCTTTCAGGGTGCCCATTACAAGGCAGTCCAAGTAGAATTCCACACCAGCTTTACCATTCACGGAGACATCAGTGCCAAATCGAAATGCCTCTCTTTGCTAGGGATTTTGTGTTCAATGCGTTGTCTACCCAAAACACCAGAAGCTGCCTTCTCCACGCAAGCACTAGTGTCGACAATGCCAAGTGTACCATCGAACTCGCGTCAAGGTAACCTAGGCTAGAGAGGGCGAGCAGATCCTCTCTCCGATGGAATAGCATCAGGCATGAGTTTGGGGATGGGGGTTAAGTACTGTCTCCCTAAAGGTCGAGGCGAACCATTGCGTTGAATGAAGACAAACTCATGTAACGCTTCGACGCATTGAATGAGTGGAAGAGTGGAATGACCGATGTCGTGCTTCTCTTTGTCTTACTCCAGCTACTTATCTTAACGTTAAACACTTGCGCACTGAAGGCGCCTTTCCACGAAGGAGCACGTAAACTTGCCCAATCACTCCCAACCACCTCCATGCTTTTCTACATTGACTCTCATCTTCCAATGCTTCTGCCTTCCCGTCGCCTCCCTGTCGAAACATCGCTTTAATTATTAGAGAGTGCCGTGAGAATGGTGGCAAGATCGGATCTGTGAGTTCACGCTCAATTGGTTGTGTGTAGTCGTAGACTTTGCAGTCATGTCTCGCACGTTCGGTGCAGCTACGATCACAACAATAGACGAAGCCGATGAGAAAGCGTGACTTGGAGACCTGTGCGAATGGAACACATTGACACACGGTGTCTAATCCAATTACTACCAAGGCCCTTCCTGTCACAATTCATCAAATGAAGCCACTTATGAGGTGGCAAAACGATGGTGCGGGTAAATACGAGTCGCGCGTCGATCGACTTAACAGGAGTTGGTTGAAACGGCACTCCTTGCAATCCTTTTCAGAACACAATAAAATTTTATCTTGAAATTCGAATTGTGATGGATGGATGGAAGGAAGCAAGAACAATCCAACATCACTTGCTGTACGTGCACGCACTCAATCGCAAAATGTGCCTCGAATTATTCACTGTCGACGTTTACAAACCAAATTAATCATCGGCGTCAATAGGTCAAATGAAAAATGGCATTTGAAGGATTGTTTGTTACACTCATCAATTGTAGCTAATGCGTTAACCCATTCGATCACTGTTCTGTAGTTCCTCCTCCAGTGGATCGCGGCCATCTCGTCCCGTCACATAACTCTCTCACCACTGCAGGCCTAAGCCACAACCATAGACGTCTCGTAGCCCTCCTTCAGTAGGGACACTAATCATTACTATGGAAATGGGAAATGAAGTGACAAAGTGTGACATGCTGTGGCGCTTTATTTTTCCACCTAAGAGTGCTAGCAATTTAGAGGAGGCTTGTTGAATAGGTAGATGGGGAAGTGGTTTGGTAAGCGCAGATACAGAAAGAACACTTTGAGTAGATTTCGCCACACACAAAAGCCAATTTCCAAAAAGATTGCAGGATTTTCGGACACACGCTTTTGGTCATTTCCGCCCATATTTTGGGCGAATTTAGTCCCACAACATTCAAGATCCACTCACGCCAGGCATGAGTAGGAGGGCCATAGACACCAGCCGGCCTCATGTGGACCAACAAGTGGCAGTTTGATTGACATTGCCGTTTTACCTGCAGGAAAACAATCATATTAACGCCCAACACAGTTTTGACTAGCCCATGCTTCACTTGAAATGCGACCAGTTGAGCGTTCTTGTGTAAGCTTAGGTCATCCGCTATGACCAAGTTCCATTCATTCCTTGGGAGTGTTTTAATGAACAAAATTGTCACCACTTTGCTTTAAGAGGAGATAACATTTGGAGCAAGTGAAGAAGACTTAGCACAGCATCAACGAAGTAATTCGAGTTAATATTTGCAACTATTCTGCCAATTTAGGGATCAAGACTAGGGATACAATCGTGGCTTCTTGTGGAATACCTCCCACCACCCCATTCTCAACTCATTCCCCAGAACGATTATGCATTGTTCATTTTAACCACCTATGCACTCATAGATCGCAGATCGCAGATTAAAACCTAACTTCAGCAGTCAAACAGTCTGTGTTCATGAGGGAAGCAAAGCCTTCAGGCCAAAGCCTCTGGCTGTAACAAATCAACAAAGTGGGAGGAACATCATGCGCTGAATGCCAACCTCACCCACACCAACAGTGCTTCCATGCCAAATGCCATTTGCGTGCCACTGTTAGGGTAAATTTCTTGCGCAACGATGCGGTCTAGGCAAACTCGTTTATACGATTCATGAACGCAGATCAACCAATCATCCAACAATAATCTTGGTAAACTTTCATATGCATTCGACTGGTATTGACTTCGATTTGACGCATTTCCGAAGTCTACATGGGGACCGTGGTACTCATACCAGGAAAGGCGGTGCCCAAAAATTCAAGCTACACTTAAAGGCTTCCTCACAGCAGGTGTTTCCATGCATTTTGATGACACCTCACTACCCATTTTGCTAGTTTTGTGCGGTAGCATTTATCAACTAATGAAGGAGAGGAATTCGCACAATACCCCATTTTGATAGAAGGAGCTTCATATTTGACTGATAAAATAACTCAAAACTGGAATTGTTAGTGTAGCGTCCTAAGACTCCCTTTAAGCTAAAAGAAGGCATAGTACTGGGGGTAGAATACATGTATTCTCGAAACAGAGGGTTGGGGGCTGTTGACACGGCCCAAAGGCCGACCAACCGGTTCAGTGCAATATGGCCACCCAAGTGACCGAAACCGGCAGTTCAAACAAACAAAGTATTAAAGTTAGAGCTTAGCAGCGCTCTATGAGCCTTCTTGAGTCGTAGAGAAGCACATTGAACTTTACTTTGGCTTTGCTCGGAATAGTTCGGCCGTTCTCAAATTGTGAACCAATCAACAGGCCAAGTATGCTCTTCACCGCAAGCAAAATGACGAAAAGGCAAAAAGTACTGTATTTTACCTTTCGTAAAAAGGCACTTGGGCTAGCACATATGGTGTGCCTAAGACAATGATAGTTCATTTGTATTTACCTTTTGCTTAGAAGTGGTTAAATTGTTAATGCGCCCCTTTCGAGACTTCCCTGAAGGCAGAAGTTGGCATAACACATATATGTATAGCAGATAAAAAAATTGGTTTTGCTGGCATGGCTCAGATGCCAGCCCACACTGCAATGCGGATCTCACCAACCCGATTCGTCGCAACAGAAACAAGAGTCAAATGAGCACCAACATTACGACTACAGTTTAATCCAATAAGTGGAAAGTGGACAATGCCTTTGGAATGTGAGGTAGTGAAAATGAATCTACCCTGATTTTCCTCACTTCCCCTTCTCCTCTTTTGGGCATGTCAAACCATCTGTAAAAATATAAGTGAGCCTTCTGCAATGCAATATTTCGTCAATCAATTTCTTTGAAAACGTTTACTAATAAGATTTGTTTAAAAATCAAAGCTGACTTGTAAAACAATTAGGGGCAAACAAATTTCTTATTTTCTTTAAAAAGAATGTTAGTGGTCTTTGTTTTCTTAGCCGCATTTTCAAATTAACACCTTAACCTTAAATCACTTTAAAATCCTCTTTTTATTAAAAAACTTTAATTAAGAGCCAGCTAACTCTTATTTTGCATTTCCATGGTTTGCTTTTTATTAACTACACTTGCCTTGCTATAGCGTCCCATCCGTGCGGCATTTGGACATTCTCAAGGTCGTCACCATGCCCATCTTCAGAAGCAAAGTTCGTCATCGTAAGGTAACATAAGACAGTGCAAACTAATTTTCAAATACTTTACATGAACAAATTAAGATTAGGTATTGCGAGAAATTACAATACACAGCCTCTACCTGTTTTTAGCTTATGCGGAAATGCAACGCCATGCCTTTTTTAGCATTAATTTGTCCAAACCAACCATTATTAGGTTACAAAAGTAAGTCGCCTTGCCGAAATTTACTGCCTACTTTATTAACGCAAATGTGCAGAATCTGGAATGCTGCTATAAATCTTATATCTAGTGCCTACCTCGCATCATTTCCGTCTTAAGAAGCACTTTGCGCAAGTCCAGCCTCATGGTAACGCATTTTAAGTTGTTTCTGATTTAAAAATTTTAGTATCTACCTGAGCCACTTCACTTCTGCTTAACGTCCAATATTAACAACTAAATAAAAGATTTACTGCTCTGCCAACAAGGCGGTTGAAAGGCCAGCAGGCAAAAGTAACCATTGGCAAAGGCAAGACACGGATCCTAGGCACACTAGCGAATGCTGCTAAAGGGATTCAACAAACTAATCCCCACGTAGTCGTCCAATAGTAATACTAGCCGTCACATCTACTTAAAAGTAGCGCGTACTGACATACAACATGACAGCATTTTAGAGCCGCCTCACGGAGGAAAAGACACTGCGAGTTTACTCAAGCTGCAGTCAACCTTCTCGCCTTCTTGGTATACATGCTGCTGCAAAAAGTGGTTGCAAATATCTCGTCTTTTCCCAAGCACAGCTTACCATTTCAAACCCACCCACATACCCAACTGCCTACAAGTCACACATTCTCTACCTCCTAAAGCCCTTCTCAAGGCTAAGTAGTAGCATTTCACCTTTCAACAAATCACGACACACTCTACAGTGAAACGGAAAAACAAATCGAGACTATGATTAAGAATGCACTCATTACCTGTGCCAACAAACTGCGATCCAACAAAATGAAGACATTTCCACACCTGTTGAGGCAAAATATGCCACAGCCGTCACCCGGTCATGCAAATGAGCCGAAGGCGACAAGAGACATCATACTCGAGCAGAATACATAGAAGTGTATTTACCATACCAACGACACACCCCACGAGCGTACAACGACGGAACAAATAAATCGTCCCATCACCAAAATCCGTCATTCAACAAACCATCAACGCATTACATGGTCCACTTCGCCTTGTCCAACGCCGTCCTCCGTGCTCTCCTCCGTAAGGCCACTGCATCGTCAATCGCCTCATCCCCATGGTGTGAGCTGCTAGTTCCCTATGGGATGGGACAAGTGCTAACCATCACGCGTTTCCATGAACAGGGCAGGAAATGCTGGCCTAAAAGCGGAAAGTCAAACTTCTGCCAACGATGCCACAACACGACAAATAGGTGCCAGAAGAATTAAGCTTTGATATAGCTTCCGGTCTGAACTCGACTGGCAAGCTACAAATACAAGCCCAACCACTTGTCTCAGGCGGTGGAAAAGCACTCACTACCATCATCTGGCAGATGACCGCTAAACAACACACTCACACACACACACACACACACACGAGAATCCTGAAATCACACAACTTTATGCGACATACACCGCATAGACGAGAATCTGCAGAAGCAAGTGGAGCATGAAGTCATTGACCACTTTCCGTTCCTCTTACAAGTTAATCACACTCCGACAATAAGTCATCCCACTCACTGCACCACTCACATGGGCGCCATTGAAATCGCCTCATGCGTGGATACGCGTCTACACATTGCATCTCAAGCCTCAAACATTAGCCAAGCGATTATCCAAAGTGGCAATGAATCGTACAGAGAATCGTGCTTACATAACAAAGCCTCATAGTATAACCACACTTTCATCTACTCAACGTCTGCTACACATCGGCTCCATCTCATACCGTAGTGGTCAAGGCGACTAACCCAAACATCTTAGATTGAAAAAAGACCAAGAAAAGCTAATGAACAAAAAGGTAATAACATCTAATTCAACTTACTCAACTCTCTTGTTCGGTCTCGTGTGGCACTCACACACCGCACTCAGTCGTTCATAAACCCACCAACACAAGGACGCGTCGCTTATTTCCAGGATGAATGATTAGTCCACACTAAGCAAAGAAACTTTCGGCAAATCGGTGGATCGAATAGTCGCAACACCACAGCTGTCCACGACGACGCCGAGTCGAAGGCGCCCAACACAGTCTCAGTGGCTTCCCATGGGTCGGCTTCTACATCCACATTCCCCCTTGCCATTGCCACCGTCGACAACAATAGACGCTGATGGCGGCCTGATGAGTCCTGGATACTGTTGAAAAGCGTCCCATAAACAGCATTGAAGGCTGTGGCAACGGGAAAACGAGTGTTAGTCAGTAACACCGATCACCACCAACATCCACCACTCTTGAGAGGCTGACAAAATCAACATAAAAATACTCTGCTAGCAAGTTCCACATGCAATGTGCCAATTTCGAAGGTGAAATTGACACCTAATGCTGTTCACTAATGACTTGATGCGCATCACAAAAGACCTCAAAAGAGGAAATCAATCTCACGGTACTTTAGGCCTTCAACGACTTTAGCACCAAGTAAAGCCAAATGCTTGGTAGGTTTTCCACATTTTTACAGCAAATGAGGTCCCATTCGCCATGAGATCCTCCTTCATAAACCAACTCACCACATAACAAGCCACTAGCACAGCTTAGATCAATTCCTTCCACAGTTGTTCGGCGTAACGAACAAACGCGATTGCTGTCTATAGACAACGAAAACTTGTCCATCTTCTCCTCATGAATCTCATCCAATAAAAAAACTTTGCACACACAGATGTACATTTCGAAACATGTGTATGCACGTAAATGGCTACCAATTCGTACGTTTCATGTATTAAACACGGATTATCTGCAAAAATACCACAGAGGAGAGCTGGGAAGCTACTGTCACTGTCAGTGCGCAGCTCGAAGTGTTTCTTACCCAAAACAACAAGAGGTAAAACAAACAAAGGGGCTCAAGAGCGCCCCTCGGCGATCCCTTGGTCGTCAACCTCCAGCGTCCACCACCACAATGCAGTCGGTGGTGTAAGAGGAACCCTCAGGCATGCAAGTAGGAAGGAAAGGACAACCAAGTACTCAGCTACGTCAAAGATCCTCCTCCTCCTCCTCCTAATACATTAGACCTAAATGAAAATGCATGGTTGAAGAATGAGAAAAAGAAACAGGAAGAAGCAGGCATTTACTAACTCGCAAAACAAAGTCTCCCTCAATCAATCTCTACAGGTATAGTGCAGTGAAAGAGTGAACGTGACTAGGCATCGCAGGCGGAGGAGGAGAGCACGTCCCCCTTCACAGCCGTCAGCCCATTCAGCTCTTACGCCGCCTCGGCCCCAAATATAAACAGTGACGACACTCCAGTAAGTGGGCCGTAGGGTTGGAAGTCTTCCCAATACAAAGTAGACATCGCTGCTCCCCAGCAGCCGCTCCTTTGCCTCTGGGATAGGCAAACTAACAAACACCAACACACGTCGAAACTGCGCCCACGCTCCTGCAGTCGCTACGGTCAGACCTCATACACTGCTACACTGGGAGGAAGGCCAACACACCATCGGCAATTGCACTTCCAACCGCCACAACAATCCCTACTAACCGACCCAAGTTTTCTACACCGCCAGAGTAAAAGTGTATGGAAGAGAGACGGGTAAACAAGCATCCACAAATAGAATGGACCCCTAGAGTGAGGAGGTAATGAATGAGTAGGAAGTACTTGGCAGAGGTAAAAATCCCCCTCCCACTCCCCCTTCCCCTCCTTAAAAGTTGGCGGCCTCATCGGTCAAAACTCATCCCCATTGAAATAGCAAACCACTTAGCAAGAGCCAATACAATCTCCATCACTCGCTACCACTGCTGTACGGTGAAAACGTCAACGCGATGGGGTAGCGCACCTGGAAGCCAACAAGCCTTCACCGCAAATGCAGCAACATTTTCGACATTTACTCCAACATGGAAACAGATAGGCGGACATATAGTGCATACATGTATGTATGTAATAGGGGGGTTTATCGTGAGAAAATATCAAATAAATAAATGCCCACCACGTAGGAAGGTTGGAAGTCTTCGTGACCAAACTACGTCTCATTATTCGAAGTCCATCGTCGTTCGTTAAAGAATTAATCACATCTACAACTACCAAAACAATCGCAATTCATAGCCTCGAGTGTGGCTATAAAGGCGAGGACGTGAGTAGAGCACAGTTGGAAACCAAAACGTATAGACCGCCGCCACACTAGAGTTCCTTGGCCTACTCCATTCTAGCATCCAAACACAGAAAGAAAATGAAATGAATAAAAATGATAACAGCAATGAGACATAGAAAGGCGAGGAATAATTATTAGCAAGAATATAGCGATAGGCACCAAGCGCTCTGTAGGGTTAAAACGTGTCTCAACGAAATTAATTCCTACTAATCCAAATGCACCGTCAAACGGGTGAGCAAACCAATTGACTGCTTGCAAAAACAATCGCCATTTCTCGCCTCAAGCATTATACAGTGGAAAGTGTACACGAGTCGGCCTCATGGCAAAACAAAACCTCCTAACAGTCACATTAGGTGGCCTTCGCCCCTACACTAGCATGTGGGCGTAGAAAAGAAGCCAGTCGACATTTGGGGGACCTAATGACAACAACAGTAACTATAAACCGCAACTGGCGCACCTTACGCCGCGATGAAATGCGAAAAGACCTGCGCACCAATGCTAAAAACATGTTTCCACCCACAAAGAAACCCACATCCAATCTATTGCTGCACAGAGAAGACACCAACAACTCACTAATTGCGATCCAATCTTACCTGGCAAATATGCCAAGCCATTGCGAAGGCTAGATTCGCACCACTGCCGCCTCCTCATAATGCCTCCACTCTCGCTCACAAAACACAAACTTTCGGCAGGAGCTGAAGCTCTTCCGCCTCCTCCACCTCCACCGTCACCTCCTCCAATGTCTTATCTAGCGATTATGTAGACAAAGAAAATACACACAAGGCATATAATGAATAACCATTAGCGAAATTAATACGCAGGCGCTAAGCAATTGGTACAGTTAAGACTCTCCTCCACAAAACAAACACTCATTAATCAAAGTCTGTCGTCACCAAAACTAAGTGATTAATAAATGGTCAGAATAACCATACCTCATCGCCCAAAGTGTCGTACACCAACAAATGAACGCGATTTGACCCAACGTCTGCAAAGCAAGACGTCTCAGCAGTCACATTCTGAAGCATTTGCCTGCACCGTAACGATTAGGCGTACAAAGGGAGCCCATCGACACCCAAAAGATTCCATTGCAACCAATTACCTAATTCCAATAAGAAAGCACCAAATAATTACGTGGATAGGCAGTATCTTGGGAAAGCGAGCGCCTTAAGCCGCATTATGAAGCCTCTACGTCAACTCGAGAATGTGAGCGTATAAAGGGAAATAATCTACTCATAAATGACCTAATAGCAGCTAAGAGACTAAAACTAACAAATAAAATTGCCAAACACTTGCCGGTTCTCCGAGTTGTTACAGCAAATAACGCACCAGCAATCGATATCAGTAGTCCCAATATGCACACCGATTACCAGTCCGCCGACCAACGTTGCGCGACAAAACAAACGAACTTTTGACTTTTTTTATTTTTGAAATAGTCAAAGTTGCTGTAAGCGCTACACGTTTTGTAATCAGCATCAAATTAAGGAGTAAAGTTGGAAGTAAAATAAATTACTTAGTAGGCGTAGGTGAGGAAATTAACAGTAAATATCAGGGAAATAAAAACGCCTAATGTAACAGGGCTCTTCTTTTCCTCCTCCCCATCCCTTTCTACCTTATTGGAAGAAGACCGGGCTTTTCTGGGCATGATTTATTTAAGAAGAAACTCTAGGTCGGCAAGTCTAGACTACGGAGTCGCGGTATCCGGAGCTGGGGGAGAACACGTTGACTCGCTTCGACTACGTGTATATTGTGTTCCCGCCTCTCACCTACAAAGCGTAAGGAAACACAAACATTATTACACCTAAAATTAATATTTTAGGAGTTGATCATAAAAAACATGTGCTAATAAAGCAATATTACAAAGGTTTGCTGTGTATTTCAATAGTATATTGCACTTATTTTCTTACTTGATGATTGTGGCAATGTTGATTTATTGGGACTGTTGCAAGGTGCTTTGGCCCACGTTTTAGTGCAGCCTTGATTTGTTCTGGGATTTGCCCATGATTTTCCTTTATTGTCCTCCCGGTCCTCTCAACCGTGTAAATGATGTCTCTAAGGTCGTGTGAAACTTTGTGTTTGGTGTGTTCTGCTGCGTAAGTAGCTGTTTCTATTCTGCTAGTCAACTTGGCTAGTTCTACTGGTGGTTAGTTACCAACGGTCATCAAAAAGTGAGTGTTGCTTCTTTCTCCACTCAAGATAGCCCAACACAATGCCATTGTCCTATCACCGATGGCAAGTGCGTCACCAAACTTGATCGAGAAATTTGATTAAACCTAGGGTTTTCCAAAAATTGTTTGTGACGGAAGTGAAAAGCGTATTGGAAAGTTAAGTTGTTGCACAACTCAGTATTTGTGTCAAGTGCTTTTGACTGCCAAGAGTTCTCCAGCACAACGTGCCAGAGCACTGGAAACAGCTGGAGAATCAGTTTCGCCAAGTAGCACCTTTGTGCTGTCACAGAGATGAGTCGTGTGCTTAAGTTTGGCGATGTAAAAGATGCTTCTTTGAAAGTCAAAGGAAGTGCTGTGCCGTATTTGGATTTGGGTGTGGGAAAAGATGAGGCATTAAAGGAAACGCAGGTTCTAGTGCTTAATGCAGTTCAATTTTTTTCTGTTCGCCTAACTGTTGAATTTACTTCCTTTGAATAATGCAACTGTCAGGGTAAGGGAGAGGCTGTGTTTGCCCCATGCCATGCCATGCCAAATCAAGTTTTGCAGCATTCACTAAAGTGGTAGACGTCAGCGCCGAATTGATGGCGAACCTCACATCGGCTGCTTGTGCGACTGTCACAATGGAGAAACAAAGAGACAGTGGATTGACAGTCTAACAGGATTTGGGAAATGCAATAGTAGGGACACTGTTTTTGCTGTGAAAGCTCCTTCACTGAAGGGCACAGCAACCTACCTAACAATTCTTTACCAACTTCATGGCTTTACCCACCACCTCCCATCATTCTGACACCCTTGTCCTCATCAAAGCCTCACCGCCAAATTGTGCGCTCCTTATAAGTAGATGCCATAACAGCTAGCGATGGCATCACTTCTCTCACTTCGACTCCTGCTAGCTCTGATCACGATAGCAAGCGTCATAGTGAGACGGATGTGGACAAGGGATAAGCATGGTTTAGGGGTTTGTGTAAGTGAAATGCATTCATGCACACCAATTGTAGCACTCTCTTCACAGGATTTTCGCCACATTTAACTCAAGTGAGCCCAGCAAACGACTGATGAAACGTGAAGTGGTTGCCGTGGTAATCACAAGCTGATTAGCTGAGCCAAGCTTCTCCATTGAATTGCTCTCGTCAACCGCCGTCACAATCGTTTGCAAATATGTTTGTTAATGAAGTCAATAGGAGCACACAGATGAGCCTGCCTGAAACCCATAAGAATGCGTAGTGTAGACGGGCGAGAGACCGAATGAATAGACAAGAGAAAAGTCTATTTAGTTGTGGGAATGCGGGGGTACAGCTTAGATTCTCCAGTAGCCCAAGTGATTGCCTCTTTAAATAAATTAGGTTTATTAAAGTCAGGCAGAGGAAATCTGTGGGGGCTACTCCATTTATTTACTGGCATGTCCTGTGAGATGGTTGTTCGCTTTCTGTGTGAGAATAACACATTGTGCCTGATTGAGTGGCACCTCCTTTCTCAGATGGTCAGTCAGTGAGGTGACAGTGGTGGCAAATTTTAGGATTTCCTTGCATCCCCATTCTAGGGTTATGGTTGTCAAGGCTTTTCGTCTTTTAGTGCTAAGCAAAGAAACCAGTTCCATGTGCAAACTCCATTGCTCGGTCTGCACCCCATCCCTCACCCTCCCCTCTTTGCTCCTTGCAATCATGTCTTATGCAATCCGTGCAGCTCAAACCACGACAGTAAACGTCCTCGCGAAACAGGCGAAGCCAAGGGAATAAAACGCGGCTCGGGAGCTTATGGAAGTGGAATACATTCCATGACTACAATCATTACACTTTCTCGTCAAAGGCATTTCGCCACACCCAACTTGAGTGCATCCAACCAACGACTAATGAAATGTAGAAGTGACAAAATAAACCCACCCTATTGAATCCCTTTTGCCAGCGATCGCTGAATTCATTTGCAAATTTGTTTAGCTAAAACAAGGTAGAGCACAGAAAGGAGCCAACGTGAAATCCACAAGAATGCGCAATGCACATGCAGGATATATGGAACCAGAAAACGGGGAAACGAAAGCACAATTAAACATATGGGAGTGGGAAAGAGCAGAAGTGCAGTTGGAGACGTTTAGCACCAATGCCCAACTATCTTTTGTGCAATCTCGCACAGTTGAAATGGTCGCCCTTCCAACTAGTTTTGCCTAGTTAAAAGCTAGGGAGCTATTCTGTATAGTTTTCCCTTTCCCACCTTTGACTACCTTTTTATCTCAGCAAATAAGCACCCCCTACGCAATTGGGGAAACACTTCCAAAATACACTACTAGTAAGTAGCCAGTAGTGATAAAATTTGCGATTTCGGTTTTCCGCTAATCCGCCTTATGCCAATGAACGGTTGCCTGCAGTGCTGCTCCTATCCATTCTGACCTATCAACTTCTTTTTTATTCTTGTCAATCAGCTACTTTGCGTTAATTCATCTCCCCAACCTAGCTGGATGGCTCATTGGAAGAAATGAAGCACTTCATTATTGCATCATGTTGGACTTTTTCACAAATAGCATGCTGATACCGTTCTTGAAGACCCCAAACTTACTCTCTATTGGAGCTCGAACCAAAGTCGAACCTCATACAATAAACAAAGCAACCTTTCGTAAAGAGTCAAGGCAGTAGGAGACATGTTGAAGATATCCAAAGCATGGCAACAAAGAGGCCAATCTTACAAACTTGGCTAGTGAAACAACGTCCAGACAGTTATGGACCCAGTGGGACAGTTACGAGCCCAGAGATGCGAATATTGCAGGATAGGACCAGATGCCTCCCCCTAAATGAACTTAAAGCCATTTACTTGCTCATGTTCGAAAAGCAACCAGTGACCATGGGAGCGAAATAAACGGATGGCCCATGGAACAGGACCTAAGCTCTAGCAACCCCCTACCAAAGAAAGCCAAAGACAACATTCAAGACAGCAGCTACGGAAGCACGGTTTAATACGCCCGCAACCAGGGTCTCTCCGTCAGAAAAGATACACCATGATAGTACTCGGTCATCAAACTACTTAGAAATCAAGTCCGTTTGGGTTGATTGTACAGACCAGTTCAATTCCTGCCCACGAACCATCTGACACAATTACCCCTTATCAGTTTTATCGCTTCAGGTGTAAACAATAGTCTTGCAAACCGTTAAGTAGCACATGTATGTTTGGCGCAATACACAAACAACTATAATCAGAATCATGGGATCCTCTCCTTATCAGTACAGCTTTGGTCAGAAGGAGGATTGGAATCAGGACCAGAAATGCTCACATGGGTGAAATGGTAGCCTCATTGCCCAGCGTAACCAACTTAAGGGTCAAATTACAAGGCAGACATGCATTTTCAGCATCCCAAGCTGCGGCTGTGCCCAAGCGTTCTACTACGAGAAGAACCGAACTGCAACGTCGGATGCCATTGACAAAGGCCACAACTTCAGCAGGGAGAGTCAGACCCCACAGATGCGATAAGGCGACAATCGCGGAGTTCCACTCCCCAACAGCAGCACAACGAAGCAGGCCAGTTCTCGCCAAAGGTGCATACACCCAGAAGTAGTTCAAAGCCATCTCAAAGACGAGGTGCAAGTTGCTTCGGCAAGGCGGGTCCGATTGCTTCCTGAGGGTGCAAACACACTGACAAACACTATAACCCTAAAAAGGGATTCATTTATTCTTAAAAAATTTACGAAAGCAGCAAAAAACACCAACAAATGTGTATGCAACTGTGTCACAGGACCAAGAACCACTCTAACTTACCTCTCGCTCCAAATGCCTCTCACTTGTGCATTGTAACAATACAGAATCCCAGTTCTTTCGATACATTCGCCTATCGACTGAATTAGTTCGTAGGAGCGTACACAGACATATGAGCGATCAGTTTCCGTAGTTCCAAGGCATGCGAATGATGCGATTTGCCTCCGAAATGACTTGAATACCTTAATCAGTGTTAATGTCTATGGATTGACGCTGGAGAAACCAGTAACACGAACAAATGAGCCAGCACGCAGATTAATCGCGCACGTGGCGAAGACCTTGAAGGACAAATTTGGAATTATTCGTAGAGGTGAGAGACTAGAAAGAAGTCATTAGGAGGCGGTTGTAATGACGCAAAAAAGTTCTCAGCTAGACGAATGTAGGAGTCTATGCAAGAAATTATGGGGCAATCATGGCAATTGCTGTTCACGCACACGTATGTGCAACAGCAAAGTATTAATAACTGATAAAATTCATTTTTTCCTAAGTGGTTTGACTTAACACGGAATTGTAGATGCAGGCATATCTTTGCATGCAGACACGTATGCATTACACTGTTGGATTCACGTTCACCCAGTTAGATAGCAAAACAAAAGACAAAAATCCGAATTTCTGTGCAAATTACCAAAAAAGATCTTGATGGTCCAGACACTTTTGCATTGTTTAATTTGAGACGTCGTCCTCACTGTTTCAGACCACTTTTGAAGCGTCTGAGACTTTCTTTAAGGTAAAAGAAAGCGCAGTGCTAGGGCAAAATATATATATTCCGGGAACAGAGGGCTTGGGGGCTGTTGGCACGGCCCGGAGGCCGACCAATCGGCTAGAACAAGATGGCCACCCAAGTGACCTAAACTGGTAGTTCGAACAAACAAAGTATTACACAGCCCCTCTCTTCTTTCGAGCGTCGTCCCCAACGCTCCCCTTCGTCCGCCTCCCGTGTCAGCCATCACAACGTAATCAGTGCTGCAAGGAGTTCTGTTCATCGTCTGGCATTTTAATCCTATATCCGACATGAATGCATTTGCTTAAGTGGATCATTATCTGACAAAATTGGTGCATCTATCGAGTGTGAGAAGCTGGTGTTTCGCTCTTGCATCAATGTGTACAAAGGTTAGGTAAGAACAGATTGTGATCCATGAGTCCCATCAGCTTGGTATTGTGGTATTCTCCAGGTCATCGCTGTCCTCGCCTTTGTGGCAAAAGTTCTCCACCATGAAGTAAGAAAGTAGACAAATCACTTTACAATGGAACTTCGAGGTGGTAACACTACGTTGCCTGCTTTCACATGCTTCCAGCCATTTGTGTAGTGCAAGTTCGAATCCTGGTAGTAGCACCATGAGAGATCACAGTAGCACCCACACTTACACCGCGTGTGCGAACAGGTTACCGTCGCCGTGCCAAGTAGACAGCGATTAGCACAGTTTTTATTCACAATTGGCGCACCATCATTCGTTTTCAATTATCTGCATTTCAAAGTGCTGCGCGTTTATGACTAATTCTCGATCGCATTTGTGGTAGGAAGAATTGCTCCTCCAGACATGCAGTGGGTGCTTCAATTTTGTACATCCACATTTACAAAGACTCGAAACAGCCAAATTTCACGTTTCAACATGCGACGTAGCTCTGTCTTAGGTTATGCCTCAGACGGAGTAGATCCACTATTCATCCTGTTTCCATGTAAACTTACACACATCAATCTGGTGGCATTGAGGTGATCCCTTGTTGTAGACGTGCTAATCTATTTAATCCCACCACACAGCCCTCTAATTGCAAAGGGTATTTCGTTGAGAAACACTTTGCATTAGTGAGTCAGGTCAGATCTTCCGGTTAATGCGAATGTCCCTATCTCATCCCATAATTTGCCTCTTAGCGTTCGCTATGTCGCACCAGCGTTGAGAAAATGCTGGGAAGGTCCTCCACTTGTGCAACCCCCGACCGTCCTCGATGACGGCTTTTGTGATTGGTTAGGTCATTTGCTGAGGTTACGATGAGAGTGGGAGAGTTTTCAATCTTCCTATAAATGAATTTACCCCAACAGTGGCTAACAAACGGCACTTGGCATGGAAGCACCGTTGGTGTGGGTCAAGTCGGCATTCAGCTCAACGGTGTTCCCACCACTTTGTTGGTTTACCACGACTCGGAGGCTTTGGTTCGAAAGATTTGTTTCCAGTACAAAGCAGATAGTTTTGACTGCTGAATTTAGGTTTTGATCTAAGATCTGTGATCTATAAGTGCATAGGTGGTTAAAAGGACCAATGCATAATCGTTGTGGGGAATGAGTGGATGATCTGGTGGTGGGAGGTATTCCACCAGAAGCCACGAATTTATCCTAAGTCTTGATTTGCGAATTTACAGAATATGTGCAAATAATAATTCGAATTAACTGTGTTGGTGCTGTGCTAAGTCTTTGATTTGTCACCGCATAAGTGGCTTCATTTGATTAATTGTGACAAGGAGGTCCTTGGTAGTAATTGCATTAGACACCGTGTGTCAATGTGTTCTATTCGCACAGGTCTCCAAGCCACACTTTCTCATCGGCTTCGACTATTCGATTGAGACTCCGACTGTTGAGATTGTAGCTGCACCAATCACGCGAGACCTGACTGCATAGTCTACGTCTACACACCACCAATGGAGCGTGCACACACAGATCCGATCTCACCACCAGTCCTCACGGCACTCTCTAATAATTAACTCGATATTTCGACAGGGAAGCGTTGGGGAAGGCAGAAGTATTGGAAAGATGAGAGTTAGTGTGGACAAACGTGGAGGTGGTTGAGAGCGATTGTGCAAGTTGATGTGCTACTTCGTGGAAAGGAGCCTTCAGTAAAATGAGACAAAGAGAAGCATGACATCGGCCATCCCATTCTTTGCTCATTCAATGCGTCGAAGCATTACATAAATTTGTTTTCATTCGACGCAGTTATTTGCCTTGGCATTTAGGGAGACACTACTTAATCCCCATCCCCAAACTCATGCTTGATGCTATTCCATCAGGGAGGAGGATCTGCTCGCCTACGTCTAGCCTAGGTTACCTTGACGCGAGTTCGATGGTACACTTGGCATTGTCGACACTAGTGCTTGCGTGGAGAAAGGCAGCTTCTGGTTGTGTTGGGTAAGACAACGCATTGGAACACAAAATCCCTTGAGAATGTCCAAATGCCGCACGAATGGGACGCTATAGCAAGACAAGTGTAGTTAATAAAAAGCAAACCATGGAAATGCAAAATAAGAGTTAGCTGGCTCTTAAATTAAAGTTTTTTAATAAAAAGATGATTTTTTAAAGTGAGTTTAAGGTTAAGGTGTTAATTTGAAAATGCGGCTAAGAAAACAAAGACCACTAACATTCTTTTTAAAGAAAATAAGAAAGTTGTTTGCCCCTAATTGTTTCTACAAGTCCAGCTTTGATTTTTAAACAAATCTTATTAGTAAACGTTTTCAAAGAAATTGATTGACGAAAATATTGCATTGCAGAAGGCTCACTTATATTTTTACAGATGGTTTGACATGCCCAAAAGAGGAGAAGGGGAAAGTGAGGAAAATCAGGGTAGATTCATTTTCACTACCTCACATTCCAAAGGCATTGTCCACTTTCCACTTATTGGATTAAACTGTAGTCGTAATGCCTTGGTGCTCATTTGACTCTTGTTCCTGTTGCGACGAATCGGGTTGGTGAGATCCGCATTGCAGTGTGGGCTGGCGTCTGAGCCATGCCAGCAAAACTGATCTTTTTTTATCTGCTAAACATATACGTGTTATGCCAACTTCTGCCTTCAGGGAAGTCTCGAAAGGGGCGCATTAACAATTTAACCACTACTAAGCAAAAGGTAAATACAAACGAACTATCATTGTCTTAGGCACACCATATGTGCTAGCCCAAGTGCCTTTTTACGAAAGGTAAAATATAGTACGTTTTGCCTTTTCGTCATTTTGCTTGCGGTGAAGAGCATACTTGACCTGTTGATTGGTTCACAATTTGAGAACGGCCGAACTATTGCGAGCAAAGCCAAAATAAAGTTCAGTGTGTTTCTCTACGACTCAAGAAGGCTTATAGAGCGCTGCTAAGCTCTAACTTTAATACTTTGTTTGTTTGAACTGCCGGTTTCGGTCACTTGGGTGGCCATATTGCACTGAACCGGTTGGTCGGCCTTTGGGCCGTGTCAACAGCCCCCAAACCCTCTGTTTCGAGAATACATGTATTCTACCCCCAGTACTATGCCTCCTTTTAGCTTAAAGGGAGTCTTAGGACGCTACACTAACAATTCCAGTTTTGAGTTATTTTATCAGTCAAATATGAAGCTCCTTCTATCAAAATGGGGTATTGTGCGAATTCCTCTCCTTCATTCAGTTGATAAATGCTACCGCACAAAAACTAGCACAAAATGGGTAGTGAGGTGTCATCAAAATGCATGGAAACACCTGCTGTGAGGAAGCCTTTAAGTGTAGCTTGAATTTTTGGGCACCGCCTTTCCTGGTATGAGTACCACGGTTCCCCATGTAGACTTCGGAAATGCGTCAAATCGAAGTCAATACCAGTCGAATGCATATGAAAGTTTACCAAGATTATTGTTGGATGATTGGTTGATCTGCGTTCATGAATCGTATAAACGAGTTTGCCTAGACCGCATCGTTGCGCAAGAAATTTACCCTAACAGTGGCACGCAAATGGCATTTGGCATGGAAGCACTGTTGGTGTGGGTGAGGTTGGCATTCAGCGCAGTGATGTTCCTCCCACTTTGTTGATTTGTTACAGCCCAGAGGCTTTGGCCTGAAGGCTTTGCTTCCCTCATGAACACAGACTGCTTTGACTGCTGAATTTAGGTTTAAATCTGCGATGTGTGATGCATGAGTGCATAGGTGTTTAAAATGAACAATGCATAATCGTTCTGGGGAATGAGTTGAGAATGGGGTGGTGGAAGGTATTTCACAAGAAGCCACGATTGTATCCCTAGTCTTGATCCCTAAATTGGCAGAATGGGTGCAAATAATAATTTGAATTGATTGTGTTGGTGCTGTGCTAAGTCTTCTTCACTTGCTCCAAATGTTATCTCCTCTTAAAGCAAAGTGGTGACAATTTTGTTCATTAAAACACTCCCAAGGAATGAATGGAACTTGGTCATAGCGGATGACCTAAGCTTACACAAGAACGCTCAACTGGTCGCATTTCAAGTGAAGCATGGGCTAGTCAAAACTGTGTTGGGCGTTAATATGATTGTTTTCCTGCAGGTAAAACGGCAATGTCAATCAAACTGCCACTTGTTGGTCCACATGAGGCCGGCTGGTGTCTATGGCCCTCCTACTCATGCCTGGCGTGAGTGGATCTTGAATGTTGTGGGACTAAATTCGCCCAAAATATGGGCGGAAATGACCAAAAGCGTGTGTCCAAAAGTCCTGCAATCTTTTTTGGGAATTGACTTTCTGTGTGGCGAAATCAACTCCAAGTTGTCTTTCTCTCTCTGCACTTACCAAACCACTTCCCCATCTACCTATTCAACAAGCCTTCTCCAAGTTGTTAGCACTCTTAGACAGGTATTCAGTGGAGGAATAAAGCGCCACACAGCATGTCACACTTTGTCACTTCATTTCCCATTTACATAATATTGAATGTCCTTACTGAAGGAAGGCTACAAGACGTTTATGCTTGTGGCTTAGGCTTGCAGTGGTGAAAGAGTTATGTGATGGTACAGGGAAGGCTGCGATCCACTAGAGGAGGAACTACAGAACAGTGAATCGAATGGGTTAACACATTAGCTACAATTGATGAGTGCAACAAGCAATCCTTCAAATGCCATTTTTTTGTTTCATCCAATGGTAACGATGATTTATTTGGTTTAGAAACCTCGGCAAATGATTAATTCGAGGTAGTTGAGCATGTGCACATCCAGAAACTAATGTTGGATTGTTCGTGCTTCCTTCCATCCATCACAATTCGAATTTCAATGAAGCATTTTCGCTGTGTTCTAAAAAGGATTGCAACGAGTGCTGTTTTAACCAACTCCTGTTAAGTCGATCGACGCGCGACTCGTATTTCACCCGCACCATCGTTTTGCTGCCCCATAAGTGGCTCCATTTGATAAATTGTGACAAGGAGATCCTTGGTAGTAAATGGATTAGACACTGTGTGTCAATGTGTTCTATTCACTCAGGTCTCCATGTCACACTTTCTCATCGGCTTTGTCTATTCTATTGAGACGCCGACTGTTGTGATCGTAGCCGCACCGAACGCGCGAGACATGTCTGCAAAGTCTAAGTCTACACACCAGCAATTGAGCGTGCACGCACAGATCCGATCTTACCACCAGTCCTCACGGCACTCTCTAATAATTAACGCGATGTATCGACAGGGAAGCGTCGGGGAAGGCAGAAGCATTGGAGAGATGAGAGTCAGTGTGGACAAACACGGAGGTGGTACAAGGGTGATTGGTCAAGTCGATGTGCTCCTTCGTGGAAAGGAGCCTTCATTGTGTAAATGTTTAACTTCACGACGAGTAGTTGGAGTGAGACAAAGAGAAGAACGACATCTGTCATTCCACTCTTTCGCTCATTCAATGCGTCGAAGCGTTACATGATTTTGTCTTCATTCGACGCAGTTATTTGCCTTGGCATTTAGGGAGACACTTCTTAATCCCCATCCCCAAACTCATGCCTGATGCTATTCAATCAGGGAGGAGGATCTGCTCGCCTACGTCTAGCCTAGGTTACCTTGGCGCGAGTTCGATGGTACACTTGGCATTGTCGACACTAGTGCTTGCGTGGAGAAAGGCAGCTTCTGGTTGTGTTGGGTAAGACAACGCATTGGAACACAAAATCCCTAGCAAAGAGAGGCATTTCGATTTGGCACTGATACCTCTGTGAATAGCAAATTTATTGTGGAAGTCTACTTGGTCTGTCTTGTAATGGGTACCCTAAAAGACATCCTCTTTCCCAATGAACACCCTACGCCGTTCGGTTATGAAGTGAAGACGTGTTACACGGTGGCACGAAGTTCGTTCTTTACCTAAAGGCAATTTCGAATTGACTGGCTAGAGTCAAGTAAATATTGGGATGATAACCCACTAATAATAAATCGTCTGCAGTGCTGACATTAAAAAATGTGAATTATTGGTGGCCCTGAAGCTCTCTTCGGAATGTTTGCAGGTCGATCCCGTGGGAAAGGTAAATTAATGAGGAAATGCATCAGAAAGCACCTGTATGGGTAAATGAGTGGCCAAGTGGGTGGAGAAAAGATTTATTTATTACATGTTCATGCATGTAGGCGGTGCAAGACAAAAGAAGTAACAACTCTCTGGGTTGGGGTTAGGCGTGGTAATCAGAACAAGGCAAACGGGTTTTCGTGTTTGGCCACTTTGTGATTCCCAGGAGGCAATGAGCAAAAGATTATTCATTTAGCCGATTTGTCATTCTGCTTCTCTGTGCTTGCAAACTGTGTTGCTTCGGTGCCAAAATGGAGCTGCACGCACACTCAACCGATTCGCGCATAGGCTCGTAGTCCTCCTCTGTGGCCTCTTGGTCGAGGTTCATCCAATTAAGCACGGCATCGCATATCTTAAGTATGCAATTGCGTTTCTCCTTCGACATATTTTGCCTTATCTCGTTGTCTTCTAACTTCGATTGCATGGTGAGGATGTAGCTTTCTACCTTATTCCTTGCTGCCATCTTACTTCTCTGCTTCTCATTCTCCTGCTCCAAATCCTCAGCTTCATTCATCATTTGTTTAATCTGCTCCTCCGAGAGACGACCAGTATCCCCAGCAACGAATTTCATCTGCTTCTTTGACAAGACGTCCACCGCTGACACATTGAGAATTCCATTCCTGTCAATAGCAATTGTAACTTCTATCCGAAGAAACCAACGCTTCAAGGGTGGGATATCCTGCACGATAAACTCTCCCACCAAGTTCTTCTCATTTGTCACCAATTGCTCACATTCGTACATCCAAAATGACATGTTTTTCTTAACGTGAAACCATTTATTGTATGTTTTTGCTTTCTTAAATGGGATTCTCATGTTACGCTCTATCAGCGTCTTTATTGCACCATCTGGCATCTTCCACTTCACTGACAAAGGTGCTACTTCCTGCATCACCAACGACTGTTCATCAATCGTGCTAGACGCGAGCAACGCTGCGCCACAGGCTGCTGCCTCGTCCGGATTGATGGATCTGTTAAACTTACTGCCACTGAAGACTGCCTGCAGTAAGTGCTGCACCCGCAATATGCGCGTTGATCCACCCACCAGTAATACCTCGTCAACATCGGCCTTGTCCATCTTTGCATCGCTCAACGTCTGGTTTACTATGACCAACATTCTGTCGAAGAGGTCCGAACACAATTGCTCAAAACGATCCCGTGAGATGGTTACAGAGAAATCGACGTCCTCACACAACGATTCCACTTCAATGTTTGTGCACTCAAGCAAGCTCAACGTTCTTTTTGCATTCTCACACGCCTTCCTCAGACGACTGATGGCTTTTGCGTTGGTAGTCAAATCTATTCCTCCGTGTTCTTGTTTAAACGTCTTCACGCAGTGATCCACCAGTCGAGAATCGAAGTCACCACCACCCAAGTGCGTGTCACCACCGACAGCAATCACCTCGAATTTTCCATTCCTAATGGACATGATGGACACATCGAGGGTGCCACCACCCAAGTCGAAGACGAGTACGTTGTGCTGCCTGTCAACCCTCTTGCCCAAACCGTAGGCAAGAGCAGCTGCCATTGGCTCACTCACGATGCGCTTCACATTCAAACCCGCTATTCTGCCTGCATCAATCGTTGCCTGACGTTGGTTGCTATTAAAATACGCCGGCACAGTGATCACGGCATCTGTCACCGTCTTGCCCGTATAAGCTTCTGCTGTCTTCTTCATCTCCAGCAGCACCATAGACGAGATCTCCTCTGCAGTAAATTGTTTTGTCTTACCACAGTACTCCACTTCAACCTTCGGCTTTCCTTCCGAGTTTATCACCTTAAATGGCCAGTGCTTCATATCACTTTGCACTGCCTTGTCAGTGAAGTGACGTCCGATCAGCCGCTTTACATCGTACACCGTATTCTCAGGATGCATTTCTGCCTGTTTCTTTGCGGCAGCACCGGTGAGATATTCTCTATCCGTGAATGCGACGTAGCTTGGTGTCTTGCGGTCACCCAGGCCATTAGCGATGATTTCAA
Source organism: Taenia multiceps (assembly GCA_001923025.3). Taxonomy (NCBI): domain Eukaryota; kingdom Metazoa; phylum Platyhelminthes; class Cestoda; order Cyclophyllidea; family Taeniidae; genus Taenia; species Taenia multiceps. Next base: position 5,685,335 of record CM010313.2, on the reverse strand, counting down.
CGTTGCCTTTTTGAAAAACGCCGACACAGGAGAAGGTGGTTCCCAAATCAATTCCAATAGCCGGACCTGCAGACATGATTTCGAGGGATAGACAATGTTAGTGTGTATGTTCTGACAATGATGGTCCTCATGAACAAGGAACCCTTTACATTAACTGCTCTTGATGACTGACTGTTCCACAACGTCAACTAAGCACTTGAATGCTTCTGGCCAATCAGGAGCTGCCACCAGCTATTGCTTCTATTGGTTGACAACTACACACACGAAAGTAATGACGCACAATGTAGTCTTTGATGTGAATACGCCCTCAAGTGAGTAGCTCGGTGTTGAAATTGTGATGGTAGAAATGAAGCTGTAGAGAGGCAAAAACTTGTTGACTTGCTGTTGGTAATATCCAAGTAACAATGTGGCTCAAAGCATTAGCCTGGGAATGCTTGATCGGAGTGCCATGGTCCTCCACACAATCATTACCCTCTCTAGTGTAAAGCAAAAATGCGGAAGCTTTTATTGCAGGTGTGCATGTCCGTGGGTTTCGATGTGCGTTTTGAACCATTCACGACAATTCTCGAAAGTCCCATGCATTTAAAGCAACTTTTAGAATGAAAAATCGCCTGTGTAAAAGCTGTGTATGCGAAAATTGAGCCACTGAATGTCACTTTGTGCACATGATGTGCCCATTGTACAAACTTAGGGCAGTAAAACCATTTTTTTTCCAAAAACAAGCTCTATTCAGCCCTAATGTTCGCATCTATAGCTTCATTCTGATGTGATCCCCTTATCCTTCCTCAAGTTGCCTTATCTTTTACTTTGCACCACCTTTGCACCAAATTTGGTGCCGCATAATGACAAAATTTGCATTCCGAATAAAAGGTGTTCCTTTTCGCCAATGCTATGCACCGTGGCGATGTCTTAAACAGCTTTCTCCTAAGTAATAATCTTATTTCGTTGGTGAAATTACTGCCACTTATATGGTGCAAGGTAAAATGCTGGTGGTGGCACCATGAGAGATCACAGTAGCACCCACACTTACACCGCGTGTGCGAACGGGTTATCATCATCGTGCCAAGTAGACTGCGATTAGCAAAGTTTTCATTCACGATTGGCACAACATCATTCGTTTTCAATTATCTCCATTTTTGAGTGCTGCGCGTTTATGACTAATTCGCCAACACATTTGTGGTAGGAAGAATTGCCTCTCCAGACATGCAGTGGGTGCTTCCATTTTTTACAGCCACAGTTACAAAGACCCGAAACAGCCAAATTTCCCACTTCAACCTGCGACGTAGCTCTGTCTTAGGTTCAGCCTCAAACAGAGTAGATCCACTATTCATCCTGTCCCCATGCATTCTTACACATGTCAATCTGGTGGTTGTGAGGTGATCCCTTGTTGAAATCGTTCGTTCCTACATTTACGGCCCAAATGCCTGAAGTTTTGCCTTTATCACTTGCTCTTTATTTATCATCCTCCTCCACATCCCCCTGCACCTCCTCCTTTTCCTTATCTTCTGGTGATGAATGGGCTAACCTGTACGCATACACACCATGACAAACACCAAACCTTCACTTTAACAGTCACACAAACCGAAACTACTCTTCGAAAGCGTTCCATTACAACGATGCTCTTCGTAGAGAATAGTCATTGGTTAAGTGATGAGTGCTGTCAATGTAAAGCCGTCCTTGTAACTGGTAATAAAATCGTTTCTACTTGCATGTTTCATTGCCTGCTGTGCTCCTCTACTCCTTGCCGCCATCCCTTATGGCTTCGGCACAACTCGTAGCAGAACAAAAAACGCCAAAATCAAACTGGTGAACGCAATGAAACAAAATAATCTGAAGGCTCGCCCTAATGTAATGTAACACAAGCAACAACTTATGTTCTCTATTATTAAAGGTGCTTTCGTCACATTCGAATGGAATGGAGGCATCCAAAGGCCACTAAAATGGTGGAACTGGCTACCAGACAATGTTGCATGCTGATTGGCTAAATAGGCTAGTGCTTTTAAAAGACCTTTGGTCAGTAGTCATCACACCCAAATGCAAATGAAAATGCTGTCACAGCAGTGGAAGCTCATTAAAGTTGATGGGATTGGTCTTTAAGCATAGCAAAGTTGACTGACCCGAATTGAAAAAGACCTGAAGGTCAGTTCCATGTGGCTAGACTAGCATCAACTGCCTGCAAGGACATAAGTGAGTTGATGTAGGCACTAGTTAAAGAATCAACGATTGTCTTCAAGACATTATAATAAGTGTTTTAAAAGCTGGAAAACTTATTTAATGAATTGGTTTCATATTCCTATAGTAACTAAGCATTAAAGTATTTAGTGCAAAATAAAACTTGTTGTATGAGCTGAAGGCATGTAAATGGGAGCTACGTAATGCTATCGCTTCAAAGTCCACATGCAAACTAGTTCATTCACATTTGTTGAAGAACAGACTCGTGTTGTCTTTTTACTACTTTACGATGAAGATTTTTTTATCTTAAATGTGAGGACGACAACGACCTTGAGAACATCAAAATGCCAAGCTGATGGGACGCGAGAGAAGAGCAAATGTAGTTAACAAAAAGCCAACTGTGCTGGAGCACAACATTTAACTCTCTGCTGTAGGTTAAATTTGAAAAGTAGTTGAGCAATTTTGTTTTCGATAGTAAATGTGAGGTGTAGTGGAGAAATTGAAGTGCGGAAAGCTAATGCGGAAGTTTGAAAGGGGCGGTAAGGGCACAAAGAAATAAGTTATGGACATGTTTAAGGATTGCAACAGTGCTTGCTGCGGACTGGTAGTCAAAAAGGAATGTAGTGACTATCAAGCGGGTGACAAGCACGAACTCCTGCAAAAAATGTGATTGATATAATATCACATTACAGGAGGAATGAAGTCTTGAGACGCTACACTGGTGGCAGCGGAAAGCGGACCCGACTTTAATGGTTTTCTACTTTGATTTATACGGCTTGTGGCAAACTTTGGCAGTGTGAAAGAAGTGCATGTGCTACGGATGGGAGGATCTCCGGCATTCCATAACAGAAGGGCTGAGATCGACGTCCATCTTCGGCACATCCCTTGGCCCCATTCTTCTGCAAGAAAGCTATTAACAACTGAAGCGACACTAGTCGTGAACTCCAAGTCCAGTGGAGCTGCTAAGAGGGTTCAGCGACGTTATGATCAAGCATTTGCCGTTATCTCTCTCCCCTGTTCTTGGGCAACTCGTTGGCCTTCTCCGAAATATGTGTCCACAGATGTGGAATATACAGGATGCTTTGCACGCTTGGATCGCAATACTGGGCATCGCTGAGCTATTCCAGATAGCACATCACCTATACTGTGCACATCTGAAGCTCAATCAAGCGGGCTACTCCTTAGCCAGCATGGAACCAGCATTGCAACCGCCCTCAATCTCTTTGACGGTTTCTTCGAAAAAGGCTCTATTTAACAGGTCAGACCAGTTGACAAAGTTCTCCTTACAGTGCTTGATGCACCATATTCGCCAATTCATTGACACAGCAGCCAGTGGAGAGTTATTGAAGTCACCAAGGCTCATTCGTCATTCCATTGATAAGGACTGCAATAATCAACGTTTGATGGGGTACAAGCGATATTAAGGCAGCCATTGGGCCAATCCTGCCGATCTGCAAAGGTACCACCAGGTAGATTACGCAGTCACAGCATTCATGTCCTCCTCGATTCTCCATAAATGAGATGACGACAAAATAGTTGATAGGAATCAGTTTAACTCTTTCGATAACGCGTGGCTTCCAAAGCATTCTTAAAAGAAGTAGGAACTGGTTGAGGGAAGGAGCTGTTCGCACAGGAGCTTGTCTAGCCTCGTTCACCGGTTGATTTACTGAAACAGGGCAGTGGCGAAACGTGGTGTTGAATGGATCCAACTCCAACATTTTCACTTTGACCGATCATTATGCTTTAGAGCATTTCCTGACCAGATAAGGCTGGTAGACAAGGCACTTACGAGGTAGTGTGATGGGAATGGGTGCTAGTAACCCACAGACCGATCCTAACCGGCTGTCTGCTGCGAGCACTGACGCGGACGCGGATGATCTCATGGGACCAGGTCCTCATTTACCATTAACCAAAGGCTTATCACGCGGTCTCTGCAGCACTCACTTCTTCTCGCATCAATTGCATGCCTTATTCTACATAAGTTAAACAGGACTTAACTGCAAGAAAATTGACATAAAATGTACGGTTCCTCACACTGCGTGCCCAATAGTGTAGGCTGCTCATTTCACCGACACACTTTGGATCACAGTTTGAATGACTAAACCTAAACCGCTCCGCACTAGTATTAGCATATCCCCTACTATAAGGATTTTCGGCCTCGACGACGATTTTGCATGTTGAACGCGTAAATTACTGATGGTAGACTTCTTTATTCGCGACGACAAATGGCGATATTTTGACTTACTTCTTGGGACTGTCGCTAGAGATGCAGGTTCTTTCAAAGTCTATCACGTCCAGAGTAGGCAGAGGTCATCAATACCGTTCGTCTGATACCTCTATTGACTCTCGAAACCTACATGGCCAAATCGCTAGTGCAGCGCAGTAGTGCTACTTATATGATTTTAGTAATATAACTTCCCGAATATAGGAAATGTACGTAGGTTAACTAAGAAATCAGGCGCTATCATAAAGCTGACGATTGTGTTGCAGACGAGGATCAACAAAGCGAGAATAACGAAAATGTCTTGCAACCAAAGAGTTGTGATCTAAATGTGAAGAAATGGCAAGACAAGCTCCAATCGAACAAAAGTCGAGTATTGATGTAAGAAATATGCATCATCCAAAGCATTGACGCAGTATCTATCAGCGTCATATGTGTATGAAGCCCACAACCTTATCCCATGTGCTACTGGCATCAGATTACTGGAGCTCGTTGCATTACTTCATGTCACACTACAAGGGTGGAAGATTTTGGGCTGTACCTGACATTAAATTAAATGTGTGAGAAATCGTATGAATTCTCATCCGAAGTCCAACTATGGTGGTGTCAGAATGACCCAAGATTTTAAGGCGTACGTTTACACGGTGATGGTGGTATTGGACTGCAGATAAGAAAAAGATATTCAAACCTGAGTTTCATGCAGTTTTTAGGCTTGGTATGAGACAAAGAAGAGAAAATAGTATTTGTTGTCCGGAGAGGACTTCTGCGGGCATGCAGAGTGTGGAGCCAACCAGCAAAGTACTGAGGTTACCATGAGGCATAGAGTTCCGGCGAGGATGACCTGAACCACCGACCCATGGACTGCTATAAGCGTCTACAACCCACCGCTTTGCCAACTGAGCTATCGCCAGCACATGCGCAACACAAATGTTAAATACAACAACAACAACAGCTAACAATGTGCTTTAATTCTTGACATAGGTGGCAGCAACCGACAGTAGAGACGATTTTTCTCTGCCCTCTCGCGCCGGCGCCTTTGTTAATGCTGACGTAAAGGCATGTGGCAGTGTCATTCAGTGTCACCGACCCATGCTGAGCGGGTGCGTGGGCTCAGTTGGTTGCTGAACAGGCGGCCCATTATCAGGATGCAATCTCATGAGCCTATGAACTCACCCATCATGGGCGGGTTTAGTTGAGAAAGACGGTGAAGTGTCGAAGTGACGATGGGGGGGGGGGGGGGGAAGGAGCACGAACAGCGTGGCGGTGGTTCCTTTCTCGCCTGCTTATTTATTCTTGGTCCCCTTCTGCGGATTAGTGAATTTAGCGTCACCACGAGACATTGCCCCATAAGGAGGAAATCCGCATGGAGGCCACTTGCGAAATGTTCTCACTATGTTCGACTAATAACAATCTCTAGAATCTTAGGTAGACATCTGCAGAACATAGCCGGTTATATCTAGTCGTGCATGTTTGCGGCCAAACCATTAGTTTTCCAGGCATTTTTATGATGGCACATTTTTACTTCGAGGTCAAGATAAACATCCATCACTGACAAGGAAGGACAATAGACTGTCCCACCTGTCCTTTTCCATCACATTTACACACGCTATGGCTCACCACTTAATTTTTGGCGAAAAATATCCTTCCGAACCGAATTTTGTTAAGGATCAACCGCCTAAATGGTTCTCCCCAGCCAATCTGCTGACAACCTGTATCGCGTGTCCGGACTCCCGAGGTAACCACTACTTTCCTTCTGGATAAAGGCGCTTTGTCCGCGGCTAATCCAACCGAGATCCTTCACCTGAAATGGAATGGTGGCTAATGGACAGGCAAACTAAAGCCAAATGTCTACTAGATTTGCGTGTACCATTCTTTACCAACATGACACTCAGCAATGGCGACGCCTTAACAAGCTAGCAATTACGCTCCCAGTTGAACAGTAGACGGAACGCTCATTGAGAAGAATACACCTTGCATCCAACGACGGCTATAATTGCTGCACTGCTTCAAATTTGGTCTTCACTGCCCCACTCATCACCAGCACCGACAAACTGGCACCAACGCCCCCCAACTAGTCAACTAGTCGTACGAATGAGCTGTGATGAGCGGACATTCAATTTACAATGGCACAGCTGTACTGGACATGCTTACGTTCTGCGATCCTCCCAACATTCCCCCACCCTCCTCCCAAGAAAAAAGACGAAAAGACGCATCGCACTCGAGCAGAATATGCGTGCCTTCCACACATCAACGACCAGATCAAGGTACAACGGCGGACCATCTGAATAACTGAGCAGACGAACAACCAACGCAATACGTAGTACCTTCCAGTTCTCTAACGCCGTTCTCGGTGCTCCCCTCGCTTGGTCAACCTGCTGCGTCAGTCATCATAAAATGAACTGTGACGTGAAAGCCAGACAACCAGTCAACCAATGCCCAAGCAGTGGGCAAGATACTTCACTTCACTATCGCACTTTCAAAGCAACCGGTAGATGATCCTGAAAGGCAAACAAACCAACAAATTCCCGAAACACAGAAGTAGATTAACATGACATTAAATGTAACATGATAGAATCTACAGAAGCAATCAACATGAGCTGTTATTTGACACTTCCGGTTCACTTTATAAACCAGTTACATCGAGGAAAAACGTAACCCCATTCACTCCGGCATTCGTGAATGCAGGCGTTTTCACGGAAAATGGCTCCTCGGTTAAGTCGTCTATTCGTGTATTCTAGTAAAGCTGTCAATCTTCTGCCACGCTAAGCATAGATGCATAGTAAAAAGGCGAGGAAACGAGACAAGGCTGCATCTATTACCATATGAACCAAAGTTTATTAAATGTGGACGCAAAAGACCATGATTACACTTTCCACTGCGCCGCAAATGTCTCACGCCGGACTAATTTCAAGCCATTACGATGGGATTGATGAAACGTTAAGAACGTTGATAAAATTCAGAAAAGAATCCAAAGTAGACGCTAACATGTCATAAAACGTATTCGACATAATACCCCTCAGGGAAGTGCTTACCAATTTAGCAGTTTACTGTCGTCTCCCTCACTCCAACCTCGTTGTGCACACACACGCTGGAGTCGGTCCGTAAAAGGCCATTCAAGCACGAAGCCGCGTGACACATGTTCTGACGGCTATTGTCGGCAGCCCCATGAGCTTGTGTCTCAGGGCCAGTGCAGTCGGCATTGACGGCGGAGCGAGTGATGGTCAAGACGACTGCGCATCATCTACCAACCTTTAAAAAATTCCATTTTACTACATACAAATTAAGGAATTACAATGCATATAGTAACGGTAAAGGAAAAATTTGCATTTAGTCCTCGTTTATGACGCCTCCATATGTACCATATATGTAAGCTACAAAATAACAAACCTGTTAAATATTCGGTCCACAAAATCTATTCCCCAAATTAAAGTCAAGTCAATGATTAATGAGACCACATTGACAGAAAACCACTGCTCAATGACATAACTAACGGTCGAATACACCAGCAGGGCAATCTGATTTAAATGTATACGCTTTGCCTTAAAAAAGGTGCAACACTTATATTCTTAAAATGTACCTTGCAGGCGCGAGACGGGTGAACAACCTGAATCCGGCCCGAGACAAGCGGATCCATTCTCCGGACATAGACAGACACACTTTCTAATTTCTTGCAGAGGAGGCCAAATGGACCTGGCTTCGCTAGTGGCTATGGTATGCTTGACGGTATTTGCTCGTCTGTCCCACTCCCTTCCTTGACAACATTTCCGCATACTTACTCAGCAATACGTGAAGTTCAGTCCCCTAGCTATTCGTGATATGCGTTAACTGTGAGCAAAGTTAATCTAAGCAGGTCATGGGAATAGCTGCAGCCCCGAGTAAGGCGCCAAAAATTTCGTCTGGGTCTTTTTCTTGTCGCAAAGCAACTCTATTAACGTTCATGCATTGCTGGGTATAAAAGATGCCTTCCACAAATATTCAGATCTGCTTTAATGCTACGAAAGAAATCAACGTCAAGTATCACGTCTCAAGCCAGTTCTAGGAATATAATGAATTGTACTGTCCAGATTTCTCACCCCGTGGAGATTTTTAGCAACATCTTTCCTGTTACTGCCATCCTCATCTCCCCTACTGAGAGCAATTTTGCAATGGGAGGACTGACGCAAATCATGCTGCGAAGGTTTGGGGAAGGTTCTGAATGTACAACTGGCTTGGCTACACCCGAATTAAGGACAAAACTGCAGGAGAATCTCTCAAGCCTGCCTGAGACTCGCATAAATGAATGAAAACTGTTTGAATGTAAGCAAAATAAGGGATAGTACGGCTTACTAGATCTTGAGACGCAGAGCGGAGGGATTAAACGTGGACGCGTAGGGCTTGACTTCTAAGGTAGCGATGTCAGACGGAGTTTCCAACGCTTCCTGGTTGCAAGCTCAACCAGCTAGCTGAGGTTGTTAGTTACGGCGTACAATCTCTCCACAATGTTAGTTGGTAGCACGCATCGGAAAACCTGTCCTGCTAGGTGTCGCATATTCCTGGCGTACTCTTCATCATCCTCGCAAAGTTTTTGGTCGTGATGGAAGAAGTCCCTAACCAGGAACTGTTCTCGCTGGTCGATGACGAGCTAAACTAATATCTTACAGCAGTGGTCAGTATCAATATTGGCGTTCATTACCGACGGTAACTCTTTCGGAAATGCACGAGGTATCAAAGAAGTTCTTTGCCACTGAAAGTACAAGTAGATGCGAGAGGCAACGGTCTTCATCCAGCCTCTTAAGTTCATGCCATCCTTGAAGATGGGATGTCCCGCCGGTGCTGCCAACAGAGTAGGCGTTTATTCCTTTTCCTTATCTTTCCTTTTACTTCCCCTGATATACGAAGGTTGGATACTCTTTGGCATCTTCATTGCAGTAGCTGTAAGAGTCGACAGATAGCACATTAGCTGGAATTAGGGGACAGACCTGCCTACGTCCAGAGAATTGACCCGCACGTTCAAGGCCAGACTTGCATTTTCTACTCGCCTCTCTCCAACAAGGAGCACTTAAAGAATATGAGTATCAAAAGGATCTTTACAGACTCTAGTTTTACATTTATTTAAAACATCTACCTGTTACAATTGAAAAATTTTGTACACAACTATGAATAAGTGTCCAACAATCGTTAGTTGTGTCAGTTTACATAAAAGTCGTTATTAACTATTCTTGGTGAGCTTATTACAAATTCGGTACACTTTTATAGTTGCAAAGCCTATTAAAATGGAAGCTCTGAATAAAGGCGCTATTGAGTTTTGTCCTAAACTTTTGTCTTGTAAACAGCATACATACAAAAACTGGGAAACTATGCAAATCTAAAGTTGCAAACAGTTGCTTGCCCCAAATTAAGTATTTGCTGCAGAATTATTAAATAGAATACACAACGAAAGTTCTTAATTGTAGTGTCCGAGGCTCCCTTTAAGACAAAAGAAGGCGCACTACTAGGGCAGAATATACATATTCTGGAAACAGAGGGCTTGGGGGCTGTTGGCACAGCCCGGAGGCCGACCAACCGGCTAGAACAATATGGCCACCTAAGTCACCAAAATTGGCAGTTCGAACAAACAATGTATTACAATGTGAGTTTAATTCCGTCTGCTGGTACTCCTACATCTTCCCTACCCCTAATCCACTCAGCCACATGCAAGCGTCTATTCAAATTTGAGCTTAATAAGTTAAGAACTCTTCGATTGATTCTGTTTGGCTAAATACTTTTCTAAAAGCATTTTATCAATGGTTTCAAGTTACTTGAGCGCTGTTGAAAGCGTTGAGTGGAGTCGGCTTAATCTAGCTAGAAATGGGTAAGTCCTTTCGATCCTATTTCGTGCTTATCCTGCGCTGCCATTTTTCGTCACCGCAAACATTCAGACTTTAATCAACCTATTAAAAGCTCTGTCATGCATAAATTAACTGGATATATGCCTCTCCTTATAGAATATTTAAATTCATTTCCTAGGTTTCAAAGGAAAGCAAAACAGTATTCCTCATAAATAAACGCTATGGAAATGCGCACAAATGCCTGAAAGAATTTAGTCAGAATGGCTTTTTTTATCGCACTAAGTCGTAAGAAATGATTAGCATAAGGGAATGCCTAAAAATTGCCGTATAGCATTGTTAAAAGATGAATAATGTGGCCCATAACTGCAGTGAAGTAAGTGTAGCGTCCCGAGGCTTCCCTTAAGGTAAAAGTAGGCGCAATACTAAGGCAGAATATATATATTCCGGAAACAGAGGACCTGAGGGCTGTTGGCACGGCCCGGAGGCCGACCAACCGGCTAGAACAAGATGGCCACCCAAGTAACCCAAACCGGTAGTTCGAACAAACAAAGTCTTACACAGCCCCTCTCTCCTTTCGAGCGTCGTCCCCTACGCTTCCCTTCGTCCGCCTCCCGTGTCAGCCATCACAACGTAATCAGTGCTGCGAGAAGCACTCACGAGCTAACCGTCCCAGTCGTCGAGGTTCGAACGCATGTGTTCCTGTAGTGCCATCAATTCCGCGTAGCACTCAGTGCAGCAAATGCGCGCCTCTTGGCCCTCCTCTGGGCTTGGAGTCCACGGCTAGTGTCGCTTCGGTTGTTAATAGCTTTCCTGTCGAACACGAGGGCGAGGGAGATGTCGAAGATTAACGTCGATCTCGACCCTTCTGTTACATGATACCAGAGGTTCTCCCTTCCGTAGCACATGAACTTCTTTCACAACGCCGACGTTTGCCAGAAACGGCATGGAACAGGATAAAATCCATCAAAGTGAGGTCCGCTTTCCGCTGCCACCAATGTAGCGTCCCGAGGCTCCCCTTAAGGTAAAAGAAGGCGCAATACTAGGGCAGAATGTATATATTCCGAGAACAGAGGGCTTGGGGCTATTGGCGCGGCCCGGAGGCCGACCAACCGGCTAAGTACAATATGGCCACCCAAGTCATCTAAACCGGTAGTTCGAACAAACCAAGTATTACAGTCACGTCTGTCTACAATTGTTGAAGCCACCAGTAAGACGCACACCGAGAACACATGTATTCCGGAAACAGAGGACTTGGAGGCTGTTGGCACGGCCCAAAGACCGACCAAATGGCTCAATGCAATATGGCCACCCAAGTGACCGAAACCGGCCATATTGTACTAAGCCGGTTGGACGGCCTTTGGGCCGTGCCAACAGCCTCTAAGCCCTCTGTCCACAGAATACATGTATTCTACCTCCAGTACTTTGCCTTCTTTTACCTTAAAGAGTGTCTCAAGACGCTACAAACACTGTTGTTTATTCCCATTTGAAGATAAAAATGAAGTAAATTGCAAATAATAATGTTTCATTTAATACGGCCATATACATGTGCGTCAAATGGAACATGGCATAAAACTTTTAAAACAAAAAGAAATGTAAATGATGCTTGTAGCTTCCAAGACAGAAGTCAACCAGGGACTGTATTTCGTGTCTAGTAAACAAATGTTTTAGATAAGTAGTTCGCTCATAATTTTCAAGGTCATTAACGGTAACCGCGTTGGTCTCGTTGACATGTTGGATGTGTTGCTACGTTACAAGGCCAGAAATAGGCTATGTATTTTCAAAAACTACCTTAACGACTGGGAACTCACTAGTAAAATGACTTTGAGAAAAGTGAATTTTACAAAAATGTGTCGCGTCCGAATGCAGCATAATATCACTCATGGACTCCGTAATGATTGATTCAGAACCGAAAGTCCGCCTTTGTGATTACTTTGCACTAAATCAAAGTAAGATTAAGTTGCATTTAATGGTTTTACTATCACATCACTTGTGAACAAATTAGCAGTGGCCATTTGCTAGAAAGTTCAACCCTACTCTTTGTCCCTAATATTCTAATTATAAATTGCAGTGAACTTACTTTATACGGGTTGCTACAACACTCACAAGTGTAAACTGCGTTCATGTTACTAGTTGGTTTAAGTTACCATGCCGCTTTAGGGTTATGGCTAGAAGTGTTTCGGACAAAGAAAGACAAGTTTTGAATCACGAACGAGCTGCGTGCCACATTACACCACCATAGAAGGGATCTGATTGATATTGGTTTTGACCGGTGGCTTAGCTCAATGCGTGCATAAGGCATTACACACAAGTAACAATGCGTCTCACCTCAGACGCGCAGTGTTTAATGCTTTTTCCACTCTACACCGCAACTGATCTTAATGAGACTTTGGCTTTTGGCTTGCTACGGCACCAAAAAATGCAAGATTAGATAGCAAGTGTTAGATCAATTCAGTTTTAGTGAAGTACAGCTTAATTGTAAGACGTTTATTGTTTACGGTTGGCCGCAATGCAATACGACCGATTTTGATACGAAAGCTGAGACAGCACAAATACAAGGCCGCAATCCATTTGCTTAGCTTTTGTCTGCAATTATTCGGTTTCCACCAAGCTCTTCCTTTCATCGCTGGAAGCTCTGCAATTCCTCGTGTTATACGATAAACTTTAGACCTGACCGATAGATAACGAGCCTATTCTGGCAAAGAAAACTGAAATAGCACAAGCATAGAGTGCTGCGGGTTATTCTGTTCAATTAGGTCCAGAATTGTTCAGTATTATATCACTTGTGGCAGTTCTCATCTAAGTTGACACAAAAATGGAAATGCACGAATGCATGCACTCAAAAAATCGTTTCGTCTGTAACCAGAATTAATTTAACTGCAAAGCTAGATGCATATTTCAATCTATAAATGTTTTCAGCAAGGGCCCAAGGCAAAACTATTTTCTCGCCCTTCTTTTGCCAACTTGATCCGCAATGAAGTCCAGCACCCTGCTTCCTTCTATAAATGTTTGCGGCATTTTTCGTTACAGTAGCTAACAATTTTGGTGCATCCGATGTGCGGAGAGCCAAATTTGGCAAAAAAAGTAGCGACAGCACAAACATGCAATTCTATTCCAGAACTTGTTAGCATTAAGACGTAGTGGCAGGATGTCTTCTGTAATTGCTTTCGACATTTTTCATTTCGCAATGCCAAAATTCAGACGCTGTCGATGTGTAGTGATCCAATTTTGTCAAAGAAGTCAAAGATAGCAAGGATATAAATCTCTGTTCGTTTGTATATGTATTGATTTAAAAGTGGTCGGAGTCGAGAATCTGCATCTCGTTCCCTCCTACAAAATATTAAGAGAGTTCTCGTTTTCACATCGGACAGGGTAGATGTGGCCAATGTGTAAGATGTCCATTTTGGCAAGATTAGCTAAGACGCTGTGTGTTTAGAGATGCGATCTTTCCTATTTTTAATGGAGAATCGTACAGGTTTTTTTTGGGTTAGTGCCTTCCTCATGTCTGTAAATTCTAATGGCATTTCTCGTGATAGAATCTCTTAACTCAAGTGTGATTAAAGTGTGTATTGTCTACATCAGAAAAGAAAACTGGGTGAGTGCGATTATAAAGTAAGAATGTTGTAAAAAGAAATGGTTTGTGTACTTATGGCAAAGCTAAATGAAATTGAGTTAATAAGTAACGATGCAGATGCATGAAAACATGAGGTAAAAGAAGGAAAGTGGATTGAGGTAGATCAGAGAGTGCATTTTTAGAAAACAATTGATTACATGACGAAGATGGAACGCAATTCATGTATCTTAAGCAGTTGTCTTCCCTTCCCATCAATGGCATTATGTAGATAATTTGCCTAGTTCACACCTGCTTTCGCTTCCTCTTCCTTCTTATTCACGATCCATCAGTGTACCACTCTCATAGCTTTTATTTCAATGTTGGCACATCTAATATCCAGTGTGCCATTCAAAACCGCAGGACTAAGCAGTACTCTATAAATCTTTCTGAAGCGTACTGAATACCAGTGATCTTTACCCTGAGTTTGCCCAGAATAGTGCGACCATTTTCAAGTTATGAACCATTAAACTAGTCAAGCATGTTCTTTGCCGCAAACAAAATGCTTTAGAGAAAAACACTATGGTTAACCTTTCGTGATGATCTTAGCAGATTTGTAAACAATCGGGAGTAGCGAACGCCACCATGCATTGGAAGTGCACTTGGACTAACAGACATGTTGGACTAGCATGTATGGTGTGCCTAAGACCGTGACATTTAACCTGCAGTTAAATTCTGCACCCCTTTCGAGACTTCTCTGAAGGCATAAGAAGACACAACTTATGTGTGTATTCGACAGACAGAAAGGAACTGGTGCAGTTGGGGTGCAGTTGGCATGGCTCGGAGGCCAGCCCACTCTGCGAAGGGAATCCGGCCAACCCGATTCGCCGTAATGGAAATGGAGCCAAACAAGCAATAAAGCATCACTACTGCAACTTAATCTAATAAGTGGAAAGTCGACAATGTCCTTGGAATTTAAGGTCGTAAGATCAATCAATTCTACTTTCTCCTCATCTGCCCGTTTTCTCTTTTAAGCATTTCAAACACCTCGTATTTGCTGTTCACGCCACAAATGCTCCACTGATTTGCATTTTTATTTTGCAAAAAAGTCGACTTTTGAATTTAAAAATTTGGACTCAAGGCTCAGTTAACTCTCATTTTGCATTTCCACAGTTTGCTTTGTATTAACGACATTTGCCCTTCCTCTAGCGTCCCATCGGTGCGACGTTTGAATCCTCTCAAGGTCGTCACCGTCCTCACCCTTAGTAGCAGAAGTTCTTCATCATACAATAAAAAGAGACAGCACAAACTGGTTTTTAGATAATTTGGACAAATAAATTAACATCAGGTCTTCGGAGTAGTTACACTATGTGCTTTCAGCTCATGCGAAAATGCAACGTTATGCATTTGTTTTAGAATTAATTTGCTTAAACCAACCATTATTAGGTTACAAAAGCAAGTTGTTTTGTCAAAAATCCACTGCTTACTTTAGCAATACAAATATGTGGGATTTAGAACGTAGCTATTAGTTTTACAGCTAGCACCTGCCTCACTAAATTTTTGACTTGACAAGCACTTTACGCAAGCCCAGCCTCATGGAAAGATACTTCATGTTATTTTCGATTTAAAAATCCAATCACCTACTCCAATCGAAATGTGCGTTAAGCAGATTTACCTATACCCAAAACCCAACATTGACAACTAGGTGGACGTCTCACTGCTCTGCCAACAAGGCGGTTGAAAGGCCAGCAGACTAAAGTAACTTGTGGCAAAGACAGGACACAGAGGACTCCAGGAACACTAGCGGATGCTATTAAAGGGACTCAACAAACCAATCCACACGTAGTTGTCCAATGGTAATACTAGCCGTCGCATCTTCTTAAAAGTATCGCGCTCTGGCATGACATTACAGCATTTTAGAGTCGCCCCACGAAGAAAAGACACTACGAGTATACTAAGGCTGCATTCAACCTTCTCGCCTTCTTAGTATATATGCTCCTGCACAAAGTGGTTGGAAATATCTCGTCTTTCCCCAAGCACAACTCACCCTTTCAAACCCACTCACATACCCAGCTACCTGCAAGTCACACATTCTCCACCTTCTCAAGTCGTTCTCAAGGCTAAGTATTAGCATTTCACCTTTCAACAAATCGCAACACACTCAACAGTGAAACGGAAAAAAACAAATCCAGACTATGCTTTAAAATGCACCCATCACCTGTGCCACCAAACTGCGATCCAACATAATAAAACATTTCCACACCTGTTGAGGCAAAATATGCCACAGCCGTCACCTGGTCATGCAAATCAGCCGCGTCTACGCGGTTCTCCCAGCTCTTCCCTCCCCCAGGGCGACAAGAGACATCATACTCGGGCAGAGTACATAGAAGTGCATTTGACATACCAGCAACACACTCCACGAACGTACAACGACAAAGCAAATAAGTCGTCTCATCACCGGAATCCGTCATTCAACCAACCATCAACGCATTAAATGGTCCAATTCGCCTTGTCCAGCACCGTCCCCCGTGCTCGCCTTGGCAAGGCTACTGCGTCGTTAGTCGCCTCGTTCTTTATGGGATGAGACAGGGTGCTAACCACCACGCCAACGATGCGACTTCGACAAATATAATGAGAGAATAATTAAGCTTTGATATAGCTTCCGGTCTGAAATCCACTGGCACATCGCAAGCATACAAACACAAGCCCAACCACTTGTCTCAGGCGGTGGAAAGACACTCACTACCATCAACTGGCAAATCGCTAAACAACACACGCACACACACACACACACACACACACGAGAATCCTGAAATCACACAAATTCATGTGACACAAGCCGCGTAGATAACAATCTGTAGCATGAAGTCATTGACCACTTTCCGTTTCTCCTACAAGTTAATCACACCCGGACAATAGGTCATCCCACTCACTGCACCGCTCACATGGGCGCCATTGAAATCGCCTCTTTCCACAAGTTACCTATGCGTGGGTGCGGGTCGATAACTTGCATCTTAAGCCTCAAACATTAGCCAAGCGATTATCGAAAGTGGCAGCGAATCGTAAAGAGAATCATGCTTACATATCAAAGCCACGTGGTGTAACCACACTTCCAACTACCCAACACCTACTACACATCGGCTCCATCTCATATCGTAGTGGTCAAGGCGACTAAACCTAAACATCTTAGATTTAAGAAAAGGCCAAGTAAAACTAATGAATACCAAAAGGTAATAACATCTAACTCACCTTACACAACTCTCTTGTTTCGGTCCCGCGTGGCACTGACACACCGTACTAAGTCGTTCATAAACCCACCAAGCACAAGGACGCGTCGCTTATTTCCAGGATGAATGATTAGTCCACACTAAGCAAAGAAACTTTCGGCAGAATCGGTAGGTCGAATAGTCGCAACACCACAGCTCTCCACGACAACGTCGAGTCCAAAGGCGCTCTATGCAGTCTCAGTAGCTTCCCATGGGTCGGCTTTTACATCCACATCCCTCACTGCCATTGCCACCGTCGACAATGATGGACGTTGCTGGCGGCCTGATGGGTCTGACATGCTGTTGAAAAGCGTCCCATAAACAGCATTGAAGGCAATGGCGATGGGAAAGCGAGTGTTAGTCAGTAACACTGATCACCACCAACATCCACCACTCTTGATAAGCTGACAAAATCAACATGAAAGCACTGTGCCAGCAAGTTCCACGTGCATTGTGCCAATTTCAGAGAAGAAATTGACACCTAGCGCTGTTCACTGATGACTTCATGCTTGGTAGGTTTTCCACATTCTAGCAACAAATGAGGTCCCATCCGCCATGAAACCCTCCTTCATAAGCCACCAGCTTTTCCTCGTGAATCGCACCCAATAAAAGACTTCGCACGCATAGATACACATTTCGAAACATGTGTATACATGTAAATGACTATCAATTTGTGCGTTTCAGGTATCAACTATTGATCATCTGCAAAATACCACAAAAATGCAGCGATGCACACAATAAAAAATAAATAAATGCTGCAATGAAGAACAAATACCTCGAGTCGCAAACGTAGGCAAACATTATTTCAGCAAAAAAAACATGGACTACGCCTAATAAATAACTGCATTAAGTCTCTTTAATTTTTCCATTTTAACACAATCACACACACACACACACAATCACTGTCGCAACCCACCACCCTTCCCACACGAAGCAGTAAGCTTTCCTGCCATGCCATCTCTAATCTCACACTCGTCTTGTCACTCTGGCTTGTATCCATGCAATTATCCAATGCCTATGCCAAACAAGGTAAAACATATCACAACGTCACTAAACACACCGATATCCTCCACGCCTGCGTAGATGACTCGAGAAAATCGTCCTGTCTACCGTTCCACAGAATCTTCAAATGTCGGTCCACTATCATTGTGAGTTCGTGATACTTAAAAGGGGAAAAAGAAAGGCCGGGAAGTGAATTCAAATGCAATACAAAGCCACGAACGCAATTGTAAGTAACAAAAACACCCCAGAAAGCAAACATTCAAGACGCCCACATGATGCGACCTGCGAATTGAGGCAAACATTTCCGAATAAACAATTGCAGACCTCCATGTAAGCATTCTTTTGCTGCTGGATCTACCTCAAACACCAACTCATAGCAAAGCTGAACCCACGACTAAATAACTATTTGGGTCCCACACAACACGTTTTGCTAAGATAATATCACCGTAAAACAAAGCTACGAATTTAAGGAGCGATTAAGTCGCAAAGTGCTCCATGATTCTGATATCTATTCTGCCAGCGTGAAAGTCACAGCAATAAAATAACCGATACTTCATCAAGCATTAGGTATGAAAAGACCTGCCCAATAACTAATAAAAATGTGGCGAAAGTCGGCAAGCTGCAACCCATTCTAACATGCGAAATCCGTAAAGCAGTATACAAGGCTTGATACACATCCAATGCTGCTAGGTGATGCCTTCACACTTAACACGTGATGCTCCACTAGAAAAATACATGTCCCTAAACATAAAAGTTAAAAACACTGTTCATACCAATCACAGCAAAGCATACGCTACAATTAGCCAAATTTGATGCAAGCAAAGCCTCTCAAGCTAGTGCTCAAGCTGACAGAGACCCAAGACGCCCCAGCAAGGCAAAATTCAGACCGGCCGCGGCTGGCTTCGGTCTTTATAAACTACTAATAAACTATTTAATCTAGCTGACTTGTATTTGGTGTTTAATAAATTAGCCACAATATTAGAATTATGCAAATGCGGCAGACATGCATGTATACACCTATGTTATTCGCAAAAGTTTAAAATACATAAAAGCGCATGCATACAAATGTGAATTAAAACAGCAAAATATTCAGGAAAAGCAATTTAGTCAGATGATTATTTAGCACACTAATTTAGAAACACTTTGCTTGATAGCCGATTTTAGATAGACAGAATTTGCGGAAAACACTTAAAATAAAGGGCAAGTTTGGGCTTTACATTTGGCCTTTTTAAATACCTCCGCAATGCTACTGCAATACTCCGTTTGGACCGCTAGTTTCGGTCACTTGGGTAGCCATGTTGTATTAGCAGGGTGGTTGCCAGCAGTCCCTAATCCCTCCCTTTCCAGAATATATGTCTTCTGCCCTATTGCTATGTCGCATTTTACATTAAAGATAATCTCGGGACGCTACATTGGTGGCAGCGAAAGGAGGACCCGACTTTAACGGATTTCATTCCGGTCTATACCACTTGTGCTAAAGATGGGAGAGTCTCTGGCATCCCATAACAGAAGGACTGAGATCGACGCTCATCCCTGGCACATTCCCCACCCTCGCGTTCTGCAAGAAAGCCATTAGCAACTGAAGCGACACCAGCTATGAACTCGGAATGCCGTGGAAAGCCAAGAGGGATCAAGCATCCTCCATAAGCTCTCCCTCCTGTTCTTGGGCAATTCGTCTCCCTACGTCAAATTGTGTGTCTACAGATGTAGAATACGCAGGACGCCATTCGATAGTATGGTTTTATGCTTTGCACACTTGGATTGCGTGCACTTCCTTCCTATAAGGCCCGATTGTCCCCTTTTCACAGGGTTCTACCACACACTCGGGTTTATCCCACGGCATTAAAAAGCCCGGAATCAAAATATGTGTTGCATGTGTGTCGACCCATTCGAAAACATGGATTTACATCTCCATCAATTCATTCGCATGTACGCCTTTGATTTACCGAGTGCTACGCGGAATCGATTACTCTACACTAACACTTGTGCTCGAATCTTGATGGCTGGGGCGGCTAGCTCGTGGGTGCTTCTCATAGCACTGATTACGTTGAGTCTTAGGACGCTACACTAACAATTCCAGTTTTGAGTTATTTTATCAGTCAAATATGAAGCTCCTTCTATCAAAATGGGGTATTGTGCGAATTCCTCTCCTTCATTCAGTTGATAAATGCTACCGCACAAAAACTAGCACAAAATGGGTAGTGAGGTGTCATCAAAATGCATGGAAACACCTGCTGTGAGGAAGCCTTTAAGTACACCTTGAATTTTTGGGCACCGCCTTTCCTGGTATGAGTACCACGGGTCCCCATGTAGACTTCGGAAATGCGTCAAATCGAAGTCAATACCAGTCGAATGCATATGAAAGTTTTCCAAGATTATTGTTGGATGATTGGTTGATCTGCGTTCATGAATCGTATAAACGAGTTTGCCTAGACCGCATCGTTGCGCAAGAAATTTACCCCAACAGTGGCACGCAAATGGCATTTGGCATGGAAGCACCGTTGGTGTGGGTGAGGTTGGCATTCAGCGCAATGATGTTCCTCCCACTTTCTTGGTTTGCCATGACTCAGAGGCTTTGGCCTGAAGGCTTTGCTTCCAGTTCGAACACAGATTGTTTTGACTGCTGAATTTAGGTCTTAATCTGCGATCTGCGATCTAAGAGTGCAGAGGTGGTTAAAATGAACAATGCATAATCGTTCTGGGGAATGAGTTGAGAATGGGGTGGTGGGAGGTATTCCACCAGAAGCCACGATTGTATCCCTAGTCTGGATCCATAAATTGGCAGAATTGGTGCAAATAATAATTCAAATTAACTTCGTTGATGCTGTGCTAAGTGTTCTTCACTTGCTTCAAATTTTATCTCCTCTTAAAGCAAAGTGGTGACAATTTTGTTCATTAAAACACTCCCAAGAATAATGGAACTTGGTCATAGCGGATGACCTAAGCTTACACAAGAACGCTCAACTGGTCGCATTTCAAGTGAAGCATGGGCTAGTCAAAACTGTGTTGGGCGTTAATATGATTGTTTTCCTGCAGGTAAAACGGCAATGTCAATCAAAGTGCCACTTGTTGGTCCACGTGAGGCTGGATGGTGTCTATGGCTCTTTTACTCATGCCTGGCATGAATGGATCTTGAATGTTGTGGGTCGAAACTCACCCAAAATATGGGCAGAAATGAACAAAAGCCTGTGTCCAAAAGTCCTGCAATCTTTTTAAAAATTGGCTCTTTGTGTGTGGCGAAATCTACTCAAAGTTGTCTTTCTGTATCTGCGCTTACCAAACCACTTCCCCATCCACCTATTCAACAAGCCTTCTCCAAATTGTTAGCACTCTTAGACAGATATTCAGTGGAAAAATAAAGCGCCACACAGCATGTCACACTTTGTCACTGCATTTCCCATTCCCATAGTAATGAGTAGTGTCCCTACTGAAGGAGGGCTACGAGACGTCTATGGTTGTGGCTTAGGCCTGCAGTGGTGAGAGAGTTATGTGACGGGACCGAGAGGGCCGCGATCCACTAGAGGAGGAACTACAGAACGGTGATTCGAATGGGTTAACGCATTAGCTACAATTGATGAGTGCAACAAACAATCCTTCAAATGCCATTTTTCATTTGACCTATTGACACCGATGATTAATTTGGTTTAGAAACGTCGACAAGTGAATAATTCGAGGCACATTTTGCAATTGAGTGGGTGCACGTACAGCAAGTGATGTTGGATTGTTCTTGCTTCCTTCCATCCATCACTATTCGAATTTCAAGATAAAATTTCTATTGTGTTCTGAAACGGATTGCAAGGAGTGCCGTTTCAACCAACTCCTGTTAAGTCGACCGACGCGCGACTCGTATTTCACCCGCACCATCGTTTTGCCACCTCATAAGTGGCTTCATTTGATAAATTGTGACAGGAAGGGCCTTGGTAGTAATTGGATTAGACACCGTGTGTCAATGTGTTCCATTCGCACAGGTCTCCAAGTCACGCTTTCTCATCGGCTTCGTCCATTGTTGTGATCGTAGCTGCACCGAACGTGCGAGACATGACTGCAAAGTCTACGACTACACACAACCAATTGAGCGTGAACTCACAGATCCGATCTTGCCACCAATTCTCACGGCACTCTCTAATAATTAAAGCGATGTTTCGACTGGGAAGCGTCGGGGAAGGCAGAAGCATTGGAAAGATGAGAGTCAATGTAGAAAAGCATGGAGGTGGTTGGGAGTGATTGGGCAAGTTTACGTGCTCCTTCGTGGAAAGGCGCCTTCAGTGTGCAAGTGTTTAACGTTAAGATAAGTAACTGGAGTAAGACAAAGAGAAGCACGACATCGGTCATTCCACTCTTCCACTCATTCAATGCGTCGAAGCGTTACATGAGTTTGTTTTATTCGACGCAATGATTCGCCTTGGCCCTTAGGGAGACAGTACTTAACCCCCATCCCCAAACTCATGCCTGATGCTATTCCATCGGAGAGGAGGATCTGCTCGGCCCTCTCTAGCCTAGATTACCTTGACGCGAGTTCGATGGTACACTTGGCATTGTCGACACTAGTGCTTGCGTGGAGAAAGGCAGCTTCTGGGTGTTTTGGGTAAGACAACGCATTGGAACACAAAATCCCTAGCAAAGAGAGGCATTTCGATTTGGCACTGATACCTCCGTGAATGGTAAAGCTGGTGTGGAATTCTACTTGGACTGCCTTGTAATGGGCACCCTGAAAGACATCCTCTTTCCCAGTAAACACCCTACGCCGTTCGGTTATAAAGTGAAGACGTGTTATACGGTGGCACAAAGTTCGTTCTTTACCTAAAGGAAATGTCAAATTGACCGGCTAGAGTCAAGTAAATATTGGGATGATAACCCATGAATGAATCGTCTGCAGTGCTCGCATAAAAATTGTGAAGTAGTGGTCGCCCTTAAGCTCTCCTCGGATTGTTTGCAGGTCGATCCCGTGGGAAAGGTAAATTAATGAGGAAATGCATCAGAAGGCACGTGTATGGATAAATGAGTGGCCGAGTGGGCAGAGAAAAGATTTATTTATTTATTATATGTTAATGCATGTAGCCAGTACAGGGCAACAGAAGTAACAACTCTCTGGGTTGGAGTTAAGCTTGGTAATCAAAACAAGGCAAACGGGTTTTTGTGTTTGGTCACTTTATGATTCCCAGGAGGCAATGAACAAAAGATTATTCATTTAGCCGATTTGTCATTCTGCTTCTCTGTGCTTACGAACTGTGTTGCTTCGGTGCTATAATCCAACTGCACACACTTTTAACCCTTTTGTGCATAAGCTCGTAGTACTCCTCTGAGGCTTCTCGGTCGAGGTCTATCCACTTAAGCACGGTCTCAAACATCTTAATTGTACAACCGCGTTGCTCCTCCGACGTCGCTTGCTTTATCTCGTCGTCTTCTAACTTCGATTGCTTGGTGAAAATGTAGCTTTCTAGCTTATTCCTTGCTGCCATCTTACTTCTCTGCTTTGCATTCTCCAGCTTCAACTCCTCGACTTTATTAATCATTTGCACAATCTGCTCCTCCGAGAGACGACCAGTATACCTAGTATAGACGTTCATCTGCTGCCCTGACCAGGCGTCCACCGCTGACACATTGAGAATGCCATTTTCGTCAATAGCAATTGTAACATTCATATGAAAAAACCAACGCCACAGGGGTGGGATACTCTGCACGATAAACTCTCCCACCATGTTGTTCGTATTTGTCACCAACTGCTCACATTCGTATATCCGAAATAACATGTTTTGTTGATTACCAAAGAATGTTGTCTGCGCCAATGTCTTCTTCGATGGGATTGTCATGTTACGTTCTATCAGCGTATTTATTTTACCATCTGGCATCTTCAATATCACTGACAAAGGTGCTACTTCCTGCATCACCAACGACTGTTCATCAATCGTGCTAGACGCGAGCAACGCTGCGCCACAGGCTGCTGCCTCGTCCGGATTGATGGACCTGTTAAACTTACTGCCACTAAAGACGTCCTGTAGCAACTGCTGCACCTTCAATATGCGCGTTGATCCACCCACCAGTAATACCTCGTGAACATCGGCCTTGTCCAACTTTGCATCGCTCAAAGTCTGCTTTACTATAGCCAACATTCTGTCGAAGAGGTCCGAGCACAATTGCTCAAATTGGCACCGTGAGATTGACATAGAGAAATCTACGTCCTTATACAACGATTCCACTTCAATGCTTGTGCACTCAAGCAAGCTCAACGTTCTTTTAGCCTTCTCACACGCCTTTCTCAGACGACTGATGGCTTTTGCGTTGGTAGTCAAATCTATTCCTCCGTGTTCTTGCTTAAACGTCTCCATGCAGTGATCCACCAGTCGAGAATCAAAGTCACCACCACCTAGGTGCGTGTCACCACCGACAGCAATCACCTCGAATTTTTCATTCTCGATGGACATGACAGACACATCGAGGGTGCCACCACCCAAGTCGAAGATGAGTACGTTGCGCTGCCTATCAATCCTCTTGCCTAAACCGTAGGCAAGAGCAGCTGCCATCGGCTCACTCACGATGCGCATTACTTTCAAACCCGCTATTCTGCCTGCATCAATCGTTGCCTGACGCTGGTTGCTGTTGAAATACGCCGGCACAGTGATCACAGCATTTGTTACCCTCTTGCCCGTGTAAGCTTCTGCTGTCTTCTTCATCTCCAGCAGCACCATAGACGAGATCTCCTCTGCAGTAAATTGTTTTACCTTCCCACAGCACCTCACTTCAATCTTCGGCTTTCCTTTCGAGTTGATCACATTAAATGGATAGTGCCTCCTATCGCTTCGCACCGCCTCGTCAGTGAAGCAACGTCCGATCAGCCGCTTTACATCGTACACCGTATTTTTAGGATTCGTGGCAGCCTGGTTCTTTGCGGCAGCACCGGTGAGGTATTCTTTATCCGTGAATGCGACGCAGCTAGGTGTCTTGCGGTCACCCAGGCTATTGGCGATGATTTCAACTCTGCCGCCTTGAGAAATGCCGACACAGGAGAAGGTGGTCCCCAAGTCAATACCAATAGCTGGATCTGCAGACATGTTTTCGAGGGATAGACAATGTCAGTGTCTATGTTCTGGCAATGGTGGTCCTCATGAACTATGACTCTTTATATTAACTACCTTGATGACTGACTGTTCCATAACGTCAACTAAGCACTTGAATGCTCCTGGCCAATCAGGAGCTGCCATCAGCAATTGCTTCTATTGGTTGACAACTACACACTCGAAAGTAATGACGTACAATTTAGGCTTTGATGTGAATACGCCCTCAAGTGAGTAGCTCAGTGTTGAAATTGTGATGGTAGAAATGAAGCTGTAGAGAGGCGAAATCTTGTTGACTTGCTGTTGGTAATATCCAAATGTCAATGTGGCTCAAAGCATTAAACTAAGAATGCTTGATCGGAGTGCCGTGGTCCTCCACACAATCATTACCCTCTCTAGTGTAAAGCAGTAAAGTAAGGAAGCTTTTATTGTAGGTGTGCATGTCCGTGGGTTTCGGTGTGTGTTTGAAACCATTTACGACAATTCCGGAAAGTCCCATGCATTTAAAGCAACTTTTAAAATGAAAAATCCCCTGTGTAAAAGCTGTATATGCAAAAATTGAGCCACTTATTGTCACTTTGGGCACATGCTGCACCCATTATACAAACTCAGGGCAGTAAAACCAGTTTTTTCTACAAACAAGCTCTAATCAGCACTGACGTTCTCCTCTCTAGCTTCATTTTCATGTGACCCTCTTCTCGCTCAAACTGCCTTGTCTTTTACTTTACACCACCTTTGCACAAAAGTTGGTGCCGCATAATGAAAAAATTTGCATTCCGAATAAAAGATGTTCCTTTTCGCCAATGCTATGCACCGTGGCGATGTCTTAAACAGCTTTCTCCTGAGTAATAATCTTATATTGTGAGTAAAATCATTACCAATTGTATAGTGCAAGGCAAAATGCTGGTGGTAGCACCATGAGAGATCACAGTAGCACCTACACTTACACCGCGAGTGCGAACAAGTTACCATCGCTGTGCCAAGTCGACTGCGATTAGCAGAGGTTTCGTTCACAGTTGGCATACCATCATTCGTTTTCAATTATCTCCATTTCTAAGTGCTGCGCGTTTATGACTAATTCTCCAACACATTTGTGGCACCAAGAATTGCCTCCTTAGACATGCAATAGGTGTCTCGATTATGTGCATCCATAGTTACAAAGACCCGAAACAGTTACACTTCTTACTTCAACCTGCGAGGTAGCTCTGTCTTAGTTTTAGCCTCCAACAGAGTAGATCCGCTTTTCATCCTGTCTCCATGTATGCTTACACACGTCAATCTGGTGGTTTCGAGGTGATCCCTTGTTGACAATGTTGGTTCCTACATTTACGGCCTAAATGCCTGAAATTTTGCCTCTATCACTTGCTCTTTATTCATCATCCTCCTCCACCTCCTCTTGCACCTCCTCCTTTTCCTTATCTTCTGGTAATTTAGGGGCTAACCTATACGTGTACACACCATGACAAACACTCAAACAGTCAGACAGCCAAATCACTCTTCGGAAGCGTTCCATTACAACGATACTCTCCGTAGAGAATAGTTGTTGGTTAAGTGGTGAGCACTGTCAATGTAAAGCCGTCCTAATAACTGGCAATAAAATCGTTTCCATTTGTATGTCTCATTGCCTGCTGTGCTTCTCGATTCCTTGCCGCCAACCCTCCCTCATGGCTTCGGCACAACTCAGTTCAAAATTGGGAAATGCCATAATCAAACAGGTGACCGCAGTGAATTGAAACAATTTGAAGGCTCGCCTAAATGACATGTAATATAAGCAACAACCTATGTGCTCTAGTACAAAAGGTGCTTTCGTCACATTCAAATGGAATGGAGCCACCCAGCGGCTACTGAAATGGTGGGACTGGCTACCAGACAAAGTTGCATACTGACTGGCTAAATAGGCCCGTGCTTTTAAAAGACCTTTGGTCAGTAGGCATCACACTCAAATGCAAATGAAATGAATTGAAGAACACTTAATAATGTGGAAGGAACCACTTAAAATGCAAAATAAGCTCTACCATCTTCCTAGCAGGAATCCTTAAATAAAAAGGGGAGGAGATATTATGATTGGACTTAGCAGGACAGAGTGTTCAGTATAGGAAGAGCAGCTGTGTAGGCGGTGATGTTGAATAGCATTTATACATCATTCCTCAACAACATACTTGGGAGTGCATAGAGCGATCATTCTTTTGCACATTTTTAGCTTAATTCAAGGATTTAGCTGGGAACATTCTGAGGCCTCTAAATTCTGTCATCATGTTCCTGCTGCCGATGATCGTCCACTTTGCATGCAACCAGGTATAAGAGCTGTATGCATGAGTGGATAAGCCTCATCTGCTCGGGTAGAATAGCAGCAAGTAGTAGTAGTGATGAGTTTTCTTCTAACTTAACACTCGTGTTTTCCTGCAATCGGTGTCCACATCGACTAATTGCATACTGTGGCCCACAGAGTCGAATGTATGGAAGCAGAATGCCCTTTGCATCTAGACATTTCTCATGTGAAACGTCCTACATGTCTATCCTTTTCATGCGCTAGGCCATTTCCGATGGTGGCCTCAGTTGCCATGCGAAAATTTTACACAAGTCACCATCGCAAGCATATAAATTACCCAAAAGTGGAGAAAATGAAAGCTCTTCTTCGTCAATTGGTTGAATATCGGAGGTTCAGAAGAGAGAATTAAGTTGACTTAAGAGATGACGTGCGGTGATATCACCGCTACTAATTGTTTTGTGTAGTAGTAGTGTGCAAGCTAGGTTGAGCACTCAGCCATCCAGTCTCTAAGACAAACCATTATTGTACTCAGCGCATTTTGAGGGCTAGGGATCACTTTAGAGGAAGTAAATGCTTGGCTTAGAAGTGCCTTCATCTTCCTTAATTTCCTGTGGAAACTTGATGAATGGCACAGCTGGCCCGCAAATGTTTCCTCTGACAGCACCGACTCCTACGTGATGGGTGGCGTGGGAGACAAACTAAGGGACACAGGAAGGACAGTACTCGAAAGGGGAAAATGACTTTGCGCCACTATGTTTGTTTGTTTCACTCGCGTTGTTGTAAAGATACTACACCGGTGCACCGCGATAGCATCTTCGCCCTAACCTATGTCCAATGTACACTTATTTCCATGCGTAGTGTACTCTTTCGCTTTGGATGAAATCTCACTGCTATACAGTTACCAGGTTGTTTCACTCTAATACCAAGCAAAGACAAACCTGAGAAGCGCACAAAAGTGCTACCACCTCAATCCGCCCTGAATTCTGCAGCAGCCACAACTACACAGCATTAGCATGGACGTTATTTTTTAAACTGTAACACGCTAGTTTAGACGTACCTGTGGAGCTGGAAGTGGTCAGCACATGCAAATTTGAAAACAGAGTGGACGAATTGATCCCTGAGGGAAGGCGAATAGGAACCAATTAAACTTTTTTATGCTATATCTTTACGGCAGCCCAAAAATGTCTTCAATAACCAATCCGATCGTTCTAATGAGGTAAAGGCAGAGATGGAAGAGAGAATTCTCAAACCAGTGACAAAACTTTGTTCCACTCTGATCTGCTGATCCAATGCAACAGGATATCCTTGCAACATTATGGCAACTACCCGCTAACCGTGGTAAGCTACCTACCATATCGCATTCACTGAATTAGTCGCTATCACAATCAAGATTAAAAGCCTGTTCCACACAGCACAAAAGAAATGGCAGTTGAGCCCACACAGAATCCTTGTAACGACGAACAATACAGTCATCCATTTCCACCTCTCTGCTTTTATAACCGGAATGCCCATTCGTCTTTGCATTTAACCAGGTGGATATCTAATGTTTACGCTAACCCAATGAAAAGGTGATGATCGCGCACTGAGAAAATCTAACTAAGGGTGTTGCAAAGAGTGAGGCGTTGCCACCTTTGTCCTTTCCTAACCCAAAGGGTGAATCGCTTTAAAGACAAATTTTGACCTCTGCGCTGCCTTGTCATCTAAGAAGTGGGTAAAGCTCGTTTTGCATAGCTTAAAATCGTATCAAATTCGCTGTTTGCTCCTCAGTACTTCAAAATCGAGACTACGATGAATACCACGCATCACCAAGCAGAAAGCTGAAATCATGTTTGTTATGGAGGGCATTTAGGTTTCTTACCACTCACACTGAGGATGCAATTCCGTAGTCCACATGGAACCGAGAGAGAGACCACCGTAACCATACATGGTACTCATGCCAGGAAAGGGGAGCACTTGTCGAGAAAGCAGTGCCCCAATATTCAAATTGAACTTAAAGGCCTCCTCGAAGCTAGTCCTCCCATACTTTTGATGGTACCTGTGTAGCGTCCCGAGACTCCCTTTAAGGTAAAAGAAGGCATAATACTGGGGGTAGAATACATGTATTCGGGAAACAGAGGGCTTGGGGGCTGTTGGCACGGCCCAAAGGCCGACCAACCGGCTAGAACAAGATGGCCACCCAAGTGACCGAAACCGGCAGTTCAACAAACAATGTATTACACCTGACTACTCACTTTACACTAGTTTTGGCGCAGTAACACTTTATCGACCAAAGGAAAGGAGAGGAATTTTCATATAGTCCCATCTGGTAAATGGAACTTCATATTTAACTGGTGAAATAACTCAAAACGTCTGATTGTTAGGACTAAGCAGCGCTCTATAAACCTTTCTAAAGCGTATTGAATTGCAGTGATCTTTACCCTGAGTTTGCCCAGAATAGTGCGACCATTTTCATGTTATGAACCAATATACTAGTCAAGTGTGTTCTTTGCCGCAAACAAAATACTGTAGAGAAAAACACTATGGTTAACCTTTCGTGATGATCTTAGCAGATTTGTGAAACAACCGAGAGCAGCGAACGCCACCATGCATTGGAAGTGCACTTGGACTAACACATGTGTTGGACTAGCATATATGGTGTGCCTAAGACCGTGACATTTAACCTGCATTTAAATTCTGCACCCCTTTCGAGACTTCTCTGAAGGCATAAGAAGACACAACTTCTATGCGCATTCAACAGACAGAAAGGAACTGGTGCTGTTGGGGCGCAGTTGGCATGGCTCGGAGGCCAGCCCACTCTGCGAAGGGAATTCGACCAACCCAATTCGCCGTATTGGAAATGAGAGCCAAACAAGCAATAAAGCATCACTACTGCAACTTAATCTAATAAGTGGAAAGTAGACAATGTCCTTGGAATTTGAGGTCGTAAGATCAATCCATTCGACTTTCTCCTCATCTGCCCGTTTCTCTCTTTTAAGCATTTCAAACACCTCGTATTTGCTGTTCACACCACAAATGCTCCACTGATTTGCATTTTTATTTTGCAAAAAAGTATGTAATACCTTGTTTGTTTTAACTACCGGTTTAGGTCACTTGGGTGGCCATCTTGTTCTAGCCGGTTGGTCGGCCTCTGGGCCGTGCCATCAGCCCCCAAGTCCTCTGTTCCCGGATTATATATATTCTGCCCTAGCACTGCGCCTTCTTTTACCTTAAGGGGAGCCTCGGGGCTACATTGGTGGCAGCGGAAAGCGAACCCGACTTTGATGGATTTTATCCTGCTCCATGCCGCTTCTGGCAAACGTCGGCGTTGTGAAAGAAGTGCATGTGCTACGGAGGGGAGAACCTTTGGTATCTCGTAACAGAAGGGTCGAGATCGACGTCTAGCTTCGACATCTCCCTCGCCCTCGTGTTCGACAGGAGAGCTATTAACAACTGAAGCGACACTAGCCGTGGAATCCAAGCCCAGAGGAGGGCCAAGAGGCGCGCATTGCTGCACTGAGTGCTACGCGGAATTGATGGCACTACAGGAACACATGCGTTCGAACCTCGACGACTGGGACGGTTAGCTCGTGAGTGCTTCTCGCAGCACTGATTACGTTGTGATGGCTGACACGGGAGGCGGACGAAGGGGAGCGTTGGGGACGACGCTCGAGAGAAGAGAGGGCTGTGTAATACCTTGTTTGTTTAACTACCGGTTTAGGTCACTTGGGTGGCCATCTTGTTCTAGCCGGTTGGTCGGCCTCTGGGCCGCGCCATCAGCCCCCAAGCCCTCTGTTCCCGGAATGTATATAGTCTGCCCTAGCACTGCGCCTTCTTTTACCTTAAGGGAGCCTCGGGACGCTACAAAGTAGACTTTTGAATGCAGGAATTTGAACTCAAGACTCAGTTAACTCTCATTTTGCATTTCCACAGTTTGCTTTGTATTAACCACATTTGCCTTGCTCTAGCGTCCCATCGGTGCGACGTTTGGATCCTCTCAAGGTCGTCACCGTCCTCACCCTTAGTAGCAGAAGTTCTTCATCATACAATAAAAAGAGACAGCACAAACTGGTTTTTAGATAATTTGGACAAATAAATTAACATCAGGTCTTCGGAGTAGTTACACTATGTGCTTTCAGCTCATGCGAAAATGCAACGTTATGCATTTGTTTTAGAATTAATTTGCTTAAACCAACCATTATTAGGTTACAAAAGCAAGTTGTTTTGTCAAAAATCCACTGCTTACTTTAGCAATACAAATATGTGGGATTTAGAACGTAGCTATTAGTTTTACAGCTAGCACCTGCCTCACTAAATTTTTGACTTGACAAGCACTTTACGCAAGCCCAGCCTCATGGAAAGATACTTCATGTTATTTTCGATTTAAAAATCCAATCACCTACTCCAATCGAAATGTGCGTTAAGCAGACTTACCTATACCCAAAACCCAACATTGACAACTAGGTGGACGTCTCACTGCTCTGCCAACAAGGCGGTTGAAAGGCCAGCAGACTAAAGTAACTTGTGGCAAAGACAGGACACAGAGGACTCCAGGAACACTAGCGGATGCTATTAAAGGGACTCAACAAACCAATCCACACGTAGTTGTCCAATGGTAATACTAGCCGTCGCATCTTCTTAAAAGTATCGCGCTCTGGCATGACATTACAGCATTTTAGAGTCGCCCCACGAAGAAAAGACACTACGAGTATACTAAGGCTGCATTCAACCTTCTCGCCTTCTTAGTATATATGCTCCTGCACAAAGTGGTTGGAAATATCTCGTCTTTCCCCAAGCACAACTCACCCTTTCAAACCCACTCACATACCCAGCTACCTGCAAGTCACACATTCTCCACCTTCTCAAG
This sequence comes from Taenia multiceps, assembly GCA_001923025.3. NCBI lineage: Eukaryota > Metazoa > Platyhelminthes > Cestoda > Cyclophyllidea > Taeniidae > Taenia > Taenia multiceps. Next base: position 5,653,156 of record CM010313.2, on the reverse strand, counting down.
TCGTTCTCAAGGCTAAGTATTAGCATTTCACCTTTCAACAAATCGCAACACACTCAACAGTGAAACGGAAAAAAACAAATCCAGACTATGCTTTAAAATGCACCCATCACCTGTGCCACCAAACTGCGATCCAACATAATAAAAACATTTCCACACCTGTTGAGGCAAAATATGCCACAGCCGTCACCTGGTCATGCAAATCAGCCGCGTCTACGCGGTTCTCCCAGCTCTTCCCTCCCCCAGGGCGACAAGAGACATCATACTCGGGCAGAGTACATAGAAGTGCATTTGACATACCAGCAACACACTCCACGAACGTACAACGACAAAGCAAATAAGTCGTCTCATCACCGGAATCCGTCATTCAACCAACCATCAACGCATTAAATGGTCCAATTCGCCTTGTCCAGCACCGTCCCCCGTGCTCGCCTTGGCAAGGCTACTGCGTCGTTAGTCGCCTCGTTCTTTATGGGATGAGACAGGGTGCTAACCACCACGCCAACGATGCGACTTCGACAAATATAATGAGAGAATAATTAAGCTTTGATATAGCTTCCGGTCTGAAATCCACTGGCACATCGCAAGCAAACAAACACAAGCCCAACCACTTGTCTCAGGCAGTGGAAATACACTCACTGCCATCAACTGGCAAATCGCTAAACACACACGCACAGGCACACACACACGAGAATCCTGAAATCACACAAATTCATGTGACACAAGCCGCGTAGATAACAATCTGTAGCATGAAGTCATTGACCACTTTCCGTTTCTCCTACAAGTTAATCACACTCGGACAATAAGTCATCCCACTCACTGCACCACCACTCACATGGGCGCCATTGAAATCGCCTCTTTCCACAAGTTACCTATGCGTGGGTGCGGGTCGATAACTTGCATCTCAAGCCTCAAACATTAGCCAAGCGATTATCGAAAGTGGCAGCGAATCGTAAAGAGAATCATGCTTACATATCAAAGCCACGTGGTGTAACCACACTTCCAACTACCCAACACCTACTACACATCGGCTCCATCTCATATCGTAGTGGTCAAGGCGACTAAACCTAAACATCTTAGATTTAAGAAAAGGCCAAGTAAACTAATGAATACCAAAAGGTAATAACATCTAACTCACCTTACACAACTCTCTTGTTTCGGTCCCGCGTGGCACTGACACACCGTACTAAGTCGTTCATAAACCCACCAAGCACAAGGACGCGTCGCTTATTTCCAGGATGAATGATTAGTCCACACTAAGCAAAAACTTTCGGCAGAATCGGTAGGTCGAATAGTCGCAACACCACAGCTCTCCACGACAACGTCGAGTCCAAAGGCGCTCTATGCAGTCTCAGTAGCTTCCCATGGGTCGGCTTTTACATCCACATCCCTCACTGCCATTGCCACCGTCGACAATGATGGACGTTGCTGGCGGCCTGATGGGTCTGACATGCTGTTGAAAAGCGTCCCATAAACAGCATTGAAGGCAATGGCGATGGGAAAGCGAGTGTTAGTCAGTAACACTGATCACCACCAACATCCACCACTCTTGATAAGCTGACAAAATCAACATGAAAGCACTGTGCCAGCAAGTTCCACGTGCATTGTGCCAATTTCAGAGAAGAAATTGACACCTAGCGCTGTTCACTGATGACTTCATGCTTGGTAGGTTTTCCACATTCTAGCAACAAATGAGGTCCCATCCGCCATGAAACCCTCCTTCATAAGCCACCAGCTTTTCCTCGTGAATCGCACCCAATAAAAGACTTCGCACGCATAGATACACATTTGGAAACATGTGTATACATGTAAATGACTATCAATTTGTACGTTTCAGGTATCAACTATTGATCATCTGCAAAATACCACAAAAATGCAGCGATGCACACAATAAAAATAAATAAATGCTGCAATGAAGAACAAATACCTCGAGTCGCAAACGTAGGCAAACATTATTTCAGCAAAAAAAACATGGACTACGCCTAATAAATAACTGCATTAAGTCTCTTTAATTTTTCCATTTTAACACAATCACACACCACACACACAATCACTGTCGCAACCCACCACCCTTCCCACACGAAGCAGTAAGCTTTCCTGCCATGCCATCTCTAATCTCACACTCGTCTTGTCACTCTGGCTTGTATCCATGCAATTATCCAATGCCTATGCCAAACAAGGTAAAACATATCACAACGTCACTAAACACACCGATATCCTCCACGCCTGCGTAGATGACTCGAGAAAATCGTCCTGTCTACCGTTCCACAGAATCTTCAAATGTCGGTCCACTATCATTGTGAGTTCGTGATACTTAAAAGGGGAAAAAGAAAGGCCGGGAAGTGAATTCAAATGCAATACAAAGCCACGAACGCAATTGTAAGTAACAAAAACACCCCAGAAAGCAAACATTCAAGACGCCCACATGATGCGACCTGCGAATTGAGGCAAACATTTCCGAATAAACAATTGCAGACCTCCATGTAAGCATTCTTTTGCTGCTGGATCTACCTCAAACACCAACTCATAGCAAAGCTGAACCCACGACTAAATAACTATTTGGGTCCCACACAACACGTTTTGCTAAGATAATATCACCGTAAAACAAAGCTACGAATTTAAGGAGCGATTAAGTCGCAAAGTGCTCCATGATTCTGATATCTATTCTGCCAGCGTGAAAGTCACAGCAATAAAATAACCGATACTTCATCAAGCATTAGGTATGAAAAGACCTGCCCAATAACTAATAAAAATGTGGCGAAAGTCGGCAAGCTGCAACCCATTCTAACATGCGAAATCCGTAAAGCAGTATACAAGGCTTGATACACATCCAATGCTGCTAGGTGATGCCTTCACACTTAACACGTGATGCTCCACTAGAAAAATACATGTCCCTAAACATAAAAGTTAAAAACACTGTTCATACCAATCACAGCAAAGCATACGCTACAATTAGCCAAATTTGATGCAAGCAAAGCCTCTCAAGCTAGTGCTCAAGCTGACAGAGACCCAAGACGCCCCAGCAAGGCAAAATTCAGACCGGCCGCGGCTGGCTTCGGTCTTTATAAACTACTAATAAACTATTTAATCTAGCTGACTTGTATTTGGTGTTTAATAAATTAGCCACAATATTAGAATTATGCAAATGCGGCAGACATGCATGTATACACCTATGTTATTCGCAAAAGTTTAAAATACATAAAAGCGCATGCATACAAATGTGAATTAAAACAGCAAAATATTCAGGAAAAGCAATTTAGTCAGATGATTATTTAGCACACTAATTTAGAAACACTTTGCTTGATAGCCGATTTTAGATAGACAGAATTTGCGGAAAACACTTAAAATAAAGGGCAAGTTTGGGCTTTACATTTGGCCTTTTTAAATACCTCCGCAATGCTACTGCAATACTCCGTTTGGACCGCTAGTTTCGGTCACTTGGGTAGCCATGTTGTATTAGCAGGGTGGTTGCCAGCAGTCCCTAATCCCTCCCTTTCCAGAATATATGTCTTCTGCCCTATTGCTATGTCGCATTTTACATTAAAGATAATCTCGGGACGCTACATTGGTGGCAGCGAAAGGAGGACCCGACTTTAACGGATTTCATTCCGGTCTATACCACTTGTGCTAAAGATGGGAGAGTCTCTGGCATCCCATAACAGAAGGACTGAGATCGACGCTCATCCCTGGCACATTCCCCACCCTCGCGTTCTGCAAGAAAGCCATTAGCAACTGAAGCGACACCAGCTATGAACTCGGAATGCCGTGGAAAGCCAAGAGGGATCAAGCATCCTCCATAAGCTCTCCCTCCTGTTCTTGGGCAATTCGTCTCCCTACGTCAAATTGTGTGTCTACAGATGTAGAATACGCAGGACGCCATTCGATAGTATGGTTTTATGCTTTGCACACTTGGATTGCGTGCACTTCCTTCCTATAAGGCCCGATTGTCCCCTTTTCACAGGGTTCTACCACACACTCGGGTTTATCCCACGGCATTAAAAAGCCCGGAATCAAAATATGTGTTGCATGTGTGTCGACCCATTCGAAAACATGGATTTACATCTCCATCAATTCATTCGCATGTACGCCTTTGATTTACCGAGTGCTACGCGGAATCGATTACTCTACACTAACACTTGTGCTCGAATCTTGATGGCTGGGGCGGCTAGCTCGTGGGTGCTTCTCATAGCACTGATTACGTTGAGTCTTAGGACGCTACACTAACAATTCCAGTTTTGAGTTATTTTATCAGTCAAATATGAAGCTCCTTCTATCAAAATGGGGTATTGTGCGAATTCCTCTCCTTCATTCAGTTGATAAATGCTACCGCACAAAAACTAGCACAAAATGGGTAGTGAGGTGTCATCAAAATGCATGGAAACACCTGCTGTGAGGAAGCCTTTAAGTACACCTTGAATTTTTGGGCACCGCCTTTCCTGGTATGAGTACCACGGGTCCCCATGTAGACTTCGGAAATGCGTCAAATCGAAGTCAATACCAGTCGAATGCATATGAAAGTTTTCCAAGATTATTGTTGGATGATTGGTTGATCTGCGTTCATGAATCGTATAAACGAGTTTGCCTAGACCGCATCGTTGCGCAAGAAATTTACCCCAACAGTGGCACGCAAATGGCATTTGGCATGGAAGCACCGTTGGTGTGGGTGAGGTTGGCATTCAGCGCAATGATGTTCCTCCCACTTTCTTGGTTTGCCATGACTCAGAGGCTTTGGCCTGAAGGCTTTGCTTCCAGTTCGAACACAGATTGTTTTGACTGCTGAATTTAGGTCTTAATCTGCGATCTGCGATCTAAGAGTGCAGAGGTGGTTAAAATGAACAATGCATAATCGTTCTGGGGAATGAGTTGAGAATGGGGTGGTGGGAGGTATTCCACCAGAAGCCACGATTGTATCCCTAGTCTGGATCCATAAATTGGCAGAATTGGTGCAAATAATAATTCAAATTAACTTCGTTGATGCTGTGCTAAGTGTTCTTCACTTGCTTCAAATTTTATCTCCTCTTAAAGCAAAGTGGTGACAATTTTGTTCATTAAAACACTCCCAAGGAATGAATGGAACTTGGTCATAGCGGATGACCTAAGCTTACACAAGAACGCTCAACTGGTCGCATTTCAAGTGAAGCATGGGCTAGTCAAAACTGTGTTGGGCGTTAATATGATTGTTTTCCTGCAGGTAAAACGGCAATGTCAATCAAAGTGCCACTTGTTGGTCCACATGAGGCTGGCTGGTGTCTATGGCTCTTTTACTCATGCCTGGCATGAATGGATCTTGAATGTTGTGGGTCGAAACTCACCCAAAATATGGGCAGAAATGAACAAAAGCCTGTGTCCAAAAGTCCTGCAATCTTTTTAAAAATTGGCTCTTTGTGTGTGGCGAAATCTACTCAAAGTTGTCTTTCTGTATCTGCGCTTACCAAACCACTTCCCCATCCACCTATTCAACAAGCCTTCTCCAAATTGTTAGCACTCTTAGACAGATATTCAGTGGAAAAATAAAGCGCCACACAGCATGTCACACTTTGTCACTGCATTTCCCATTCCCATAGTAATGAGTAGTGTCCCTACTGAAGGAGGGCTACGAGACGTCTATGGTTGTGGCTTAGGCCTGCAGTGGTGAGAGAGTTATGTGACGGGACCGAGAGGGCCGCGATCCACTAGAGGAGGAACTACAGAACGGTGATTCGAATGGGTTAACGCATTAGCTACAATTGATGAGTGCAACAAACAATCCTTCAAATGCCATTTTTCATTTGACCTATTGACACCGATGATTAATTTGGTTTAGAAACGTCGACAAGTGAATAATTCGAGGCACATTTTGCAATTGAGTGGGTGCACGTACAGCAAGTGATGTTGGATTGTTCTTGCTTCCTTCCATCCATCACTATTCGAATTTCAAGATAAAATTTTTATTGTGTTCTGAAAAGGATTGCAAGGAGTGCCGTTTTAACCAACTCCTGTTAAGTCGATCGACGCGCGACTCGTATTTCACCCGCACCATCGTTTTGCCACCTCATAAGTGGCTTCATTTGATAAATTGTGACAGGAAGGGCCTTGGTAGTAATTGGATTAGACACCGTGTGTCAATGTGTTCCATTCGCACAGGTCTCCAAGTCACGCTTTCTCATCGGCTTCGTCCATTGTTGTGATCGTAGCTGCACGACCGTGCGAGACATGACTGCAAAGTCTACGACTACACACAACCAATTGAGCGTGAACTCACAGATCCGATCTTGCCACCAATTCTCACGGCACTCTCTAATAATTAAAGCGATGTTTCGACAGGGAGGCGACGGGGAAGGCAGAAGCATTGGAAGGATGAGAGTCAATGTAGAAAAGCATGGAGGTGGTTGGGAGTGATTGGGCAAGTTTACGTGCTCCTTCGTGGAAAGGCGCCTTCAGTGTGCAAGTGTTTAACGTTAAGATAAGTAACTGGAGTAAGACAAAGAGAAGCACGACATCGGTCATTCCACTCTTCCACTCATTCAATGCGTCGAAGCGTTACATGAGTTTTTTTATTCGACGCAATGATTCGCCTTGGCCCTTAGGGAGACAGTACTTAACCCCCATCCCCAAACTCATGCCTGATGCTATTCCATCGGAGAGGAGGATCTGCTCGGCCCTCTCTAGCCTAGATTACCTTGACGCGAGTTCGATGGTACACTTGGCATTGTCGACACTAGTGCTTGCGTGGAGAAAGGCAGCTTCTGGGTGTTTTGGGTAAGACAACGCATTGGAACACAAAATCCCTAGCAAAGAGAGGCATTTCGATTTGGCACTGATACCTCCGTGAATGGTAAAGCTGGTGTGGAATTCTACTTGGACTGCCTTGTAATGGGCACCCTGAAAGACATCCTCTTTCCCAGTAAACACCCTACGCCGTTCGGTTATAAAGTGAAGACGTGTTATACGGTGGCACAAAGTTCGTTCTTTACCTAAAGGAAATGTCAAATTGACCGGCTAGAGTCAAGTAAATATTGGGATGATAACCCATGAATGAATCGTCTGCAGTGCTCGCATAAAAATTGTGAAGTAGTGGTCGCCCTTAAGCTCTCCTCGGATTGTTTGCAGGTCGATCCCGTGGGAAAGGTAAATTAATGAGGAAATGCATCAGAAGGCACGTGTATGGATAAATGAGTGGCCGAGTGGGCAGAGAAAAGATTTATTTATTTATTATATGTTAATGCATGTAGCCAGTACAGGGCAACAGAAGTAACAACTCTCTGGGTTGGAGTTAAGCTTGGTAATCAAAACAAGGCAAACGGGTTTTTGTGTTTGGTCACTTTATGATTCCCAGGAGGCAATGAACAAAAGATTATTCATTTAGCCGATTTGTCATTCTGCTTCTCTGTGCTTACGAACTGTGTTGCTTCGGTGCTATAATCCAACTGCACACACTTTTAACCCTTTTGTGCATAAGCTCGTAGTACTCCTCTGAGGCTTCTCGGTCGAGGTCTATCCACTTAAGCACGGTCTCAAACATCTTAATTGTACAACCGCGTTGCTCCTCCGACGTCGCTTGCTTTATCTCGTCGTCTTCTAACTTCGATTGCTTGGTGAAAATGTAGCTTTCTAGCTTATTCCTTGCTGCCATCTTACTTCTCTGCTTTGCATTCTCCAGCTTCAACTCCTCGACTTTATTAATCATTTGCACAATCTGCTCCTCCGAGAGACGACCAGTATACCTAGTATAGACGTTCATCTGCTGCCCTGACCAGGCGTCCACCGCTGACACATTGAGAATGCCATTTTCGTCAATAGCAATTGTAACATTCATATGAAAAAACCAACGCCACAGGGGTGGGATACTCTGCACGATAAACTCTCCCACCATGTTGTTCGTATTTGTCACCAACTGCTCACATTCGTATATCCGAAATAACATTTTTTTTTGATTACCAAAGAATGTTGTCTGCGCCAATGTCTTCTTCGATGGGATTGTCATGTTACGTTCTATCAGCGTATTTATTTTACCATCTGGCATCTTCAATATCACTGACAAAGGTGCTACTTCCTGCATCACCAACGACTGTTCATCAATCGTGCTAGACGCGAGCAACGCTGCGCCACAGGCTGCTGCCTCGTCCGGATTGATGGACCTGTTAAACTTACTGCCACTAAAGACGTCCTGTAGCAACTGCTGCACCTTCAATATGCGCGTTGATCCACCCACCAGTAATACCTCGTGAACATCGGCCTTGTCCAACTTTGCATCGCTCAAAGTCTGCTTTACTATAGCCAACATTCTGTCGAAGAGGTCCGAGCACAATTGCTCAAATTGGCACCGTGAGATTGACATAGAGAAATCTACGTCCTTATACAACGATTCCACTTCAATGCTTGTGCACTCAAGCAAGCTCAACGTTCTTTTAGCCTTCTCACACGCCTTTCTCAGACGACTGATGGCTTTTGCGTTGGTAGTCAAATCTATTCCTCCGTGTTCTTGCTTAAACGTCTCCATGCAGTGATCCACCAGTCGAGAATCAAAGTCACCACCACCTAGGTGCGTGTCACCACCGACAGCAATCACCTCGAATTTTTCATTCTCGATGGACATGACAGACACATCGAGGGTGCCACCACCCAAGTCGAAGATGAGTACGTTGCGCTGCCTATCAATCCTCTTGCCTAAACCGTAGGCAAGAGCAGCTGCCATCGGCTCACTCACGATGCGCATTACTTTCAAACCCGCTATTCTGCCTGCATCAATCGTTGCCTGACGCTGGTTGCTGTTGAAATACGCCGGCACAGTGATCACAGCATTTGTTACCCTCTTGCCCGTGTAAGCTTCTGCTGTCTTCTTCATCTCCAGCAGCACCATAGACGAGATCTCCTCTGCAGTAAATTGTTTTACCTTCCCACAGCACCTCACTTCAATCTTCGGCTTTCCTTTCGAGTTGATCACATTAAATGGATAGTGCCTCCTATCGCTTCGCACCGCCTCGTCAGTGAAGCAACGTCCGATCAGCCGCTTTACATCGTACACCGTATTTTTAGGATTCGTGGCAGCCTGGTTCTTTGCGGCAGCACCGGTGAGGTATTCTTTATCCGTGAATGCGACGCAGCTAGGTGTCTTGCGGTCACCCAGGCTATTGGCGATGATTTCAACTCTGCCGCCTTGAGAAATGCCGACACAGGAGAAGGTGGTCCCCAAGTCAATACCAATAGCTGGATCTGCAGACATGTTTTCGAGGGATAGACAATGTCAGTGTCTATGTTCTGGCAATGGTGGTCCTCATGAACTATGACTCTTTATATTAACTACCTTGATGACTGACTGTTCCATAACGTCAACTAAGCACTTGAATGCTCCTGGCCAATCAGGAGCTGCCATCAGCTATTGCTTCTATTGGTTGACAACTACACACTCGAAAGTAATGACGTACAATTTAGGCTTTGATGTGAATACGCCCTCAAGTGAGTAGCTCAGTGTTGAAATTGTGATGGTAGAAATGAAGCTGTAGAGAGGCGAAATCTTGTTGACTTGCTGTTGGTAATATCCAAATGTCAATGCGGCTCAAAGTATTAACCTGGGAATGCTTGATCGGAATGCCATGGTCCTCCACACAATCATTAGCCTCTCTAGTGTAAAGCAGTAAAGTAAGGAAGCTTTTATTGTAGGTGTGCATGTCCGTGGGTTTCGGTGTGTGTTTGAAACCATTTACGACAATTCCGGAAAGTCCCATGCATTTAAAGCAACTTTTAAAATGAAAAATCCCCTGTGTAAAAGCTGTATATGCAAAAATTGAGCCACTTATTGTCACTTTGGGCACATGCTGCACCCATTATACAAACTCAGGGCAGTAAAACCAGTTTTTTCTACAAACAAGCTCTAATCAGCACTGACGTTCTCCTCTCTAGCTTCATTTTCATGTGACCCTCTTCTCGCTCAAACTGCCTTGTCTTTTACTTTACACCACCTTTGCACAAAAGTTGGTGCCGCATAATGAAAAAATTTGCATTCCGAATAAAAGATGTTCCTTTTCGCCAATGCTATGCACCGTGGCGATGTCTTAAACAGCTTTCTCCTGAGTAATAATCTTATATTGTGAGTAAAATCATTACCAATTGTATAGTGCAAGGCAAAATGCTGGTGGTAGCACCATGAGAGATCACAGTAGCACCTACACTTACACCGCGAGTGCGAACAAGTTACCATCGCTGTGCCAAGTCGACTGCGATTAGCAGAGGTTTCGTTCACAGTTGGCATACCATCATTCGTTTTCAATTATCTCCATTTCTAAGTGCTGCGCGTTTATGACTAATTCTCCAACACATTTGTGGCACCAAGAATTGCCTCCTTAGACATGCAATAGGTGTCTCGATTATGTGCATCCATAGTTACAAAGACCCGAAACAGTTACACTTCTTACTTCAACCTGCGAGGTAGCTCTGTCTTAGTTTTAGCCTCCAACAGAGTAGATCCGCTTTTCATCCTGTCTCCATGTATGCTTACACACGTCAATCTGGTGGTTTCGAGGTGATCCCTTGTTGACAATGTTGGTTCCTACATTTACGGCCTAAATGCCTGAAATTTTGCCTCTATCACTTGCTCTTTATTCATCATCCTCCTCCACCTCCTCTTGCACCTCCTCCTTTTCCTTATCTTCTGGTAATTTAGGGGCTAACCTATACGTGTACACACCATGACAAACACTCAAACAGTCAGACAGCCAAATCACTCTTCGGAAGCGTTCCATTACAACGATACTCTCCGTAGAGAATAGTTGTTGGTTAAGTGGTGAGCACTGTCAATGTAAAGCCGTCCTAATAACTGGCAATAAAATCGTTTCCATTTGTATGTCTCATTGCCTGCTGTGCTTCTCGATTCCTTGCCGCCAACCCTCCCTCATGGCTTCGGCACAACTCAGTTCAAAATTGGGAAATGCCATAATCAAACAGGTGACCGCAGTGAATTGAAACAATTTGAAGGCTCGCCTAAATGACATGTAATATAAGCAACAACCTATGTGCTCTAGTACAAAAGGTGCTTTCGTCACATTCAAATGGAATGGAGCCACCCAGCGGCTACTGAAATGGTGGGACTGGCTACCAGACAAAGTTGCATACTGACTGGCTAAATAGGCCCGTGCTTTTAAAAGACCTTTGGTCAGTAGGCATCACACTCAAATGCAAATGAAATGAATTGAAGAACACTTAATAATGTGGAAGGAACCACTTAAAATGCAAAATAAGCTCTACCATCTTCCTAGCAGGAATCCTTAAATAAAAAGGGGAGGAGATATTATGATTGGACTTAGCAGGACAGAGTGTTCAGTATAGGAAGAGCAGCTGTGTAGGCGGTGATGTTGAATAGCATTTATACATCATTCCTCAACAACATACTTGGGAGTGCATAGAGCGATCATTCTTTTGCACATTTTTAGCTTAATTCAAGGATTTAGCTGGGAACATTCTGAGGCCTCTAAATTCTGTCATCATGTTCCTGCTGCCGATGATCGTCCACTTTGCATGCAACCAGGTATAAGAGCTGTATGCATGAGTGGATAAGCCTCATCTGCTCGGGTAGAATAGCAGCAAGTAGTAGTAGTGATGAGTTTTCTTCTAACTTAACACTCGTGTTTTCCTGCAATCGGTGTCCACATCGACTAATTGCATACTGTGGCCCACAGAGTCGAATGTATGGAAGCAGAATGCCCTTTGCATCTAGACATTTCTCATGTGAAACGTCCTACATGTCTATCCTTTTCATGCGCTAGGCCATTTCCGATGGTGGCCTCAGTTGCCATGCGAAAAATTTTACACAAGTCACCATCGCAAGCATATAAATTACCCAAAAGTGGAGAAAATGAAAGCTCTTCTTCGTCAATTGGTTGAATATCGGAGGTTCAGAAGAGAGAATTAAGTTGACTTAAGAGATGACGTGCGGTGATATCACCGCTACTAATTGTTTTGTGTAGTAGTAGTGTGCAAGCTAGGTTGAGCACTCAGCCATCCAGTCTCTAAGACAAACCATTATTGTACTCAGCGCATTTTGAGGGCTAGGGATCACTTTAGAGGAAGTAAATGCTTGGCTTAGAAGTGCCTTCATCTTCCTTAATTTCCTGTGGAAACTTGATGAATGGCACAGCTGGCCCGCAAATGTTTCCTCTGACAGCACCGACTCCTACGTGATGGGTGGCGTGGGAGACAAACTAAGGGACACAGGAAGGACAGTACTCGAAAGGGGAAAATGACTTTGCGCCACTATGTTTGTTTGTTTCACTCGCGTTGTTGTAAAGATACTACACCGGTGCACCGCGATAGCATCTTCGCCCTAACCTATGTCCAATGTACACTTATTTCCATGCGTAGTGTACTCTTTCGCTTTGGATGAAATCTCACTGCTATACAGTTACCAGGTTGTTTCACTCTAATACCAAGCAAAGACAAACCTGAGAAGCGCACAAAAGTGCTACCACCTCAATCCGCCCTGAATTCTGCAGCAGCCACAACTACACAGCATTAGCATGGACGTTATTTTTTAAACTGTAACACGCTAGTTTAGACGTACCTGTGGAGCTGGAAGTGGTCAGCACATGCAAATTTGAAAACAGAGTGGACGAATTGATCCCTGAGGGAAGGCGAATAGGAACCAATTAAACTTTTTTATGCTATATCTTTACGGCAGCCCAAAAATGTCTTCAATAACCAATCCGATCGTTCTAATGAGGTAAAGGCAGAGATGGAAGAGAGAATTCTCAAACCAGTGACAAAACTTTGTTCCACTCTGATCTGCTGATCCAATGCAACAGGATATCCTTGCAACATTATGGCAACTACCCGCTAACCGTGGTAAGCTACCTACCATATCGCATTCACTGAATTAGTCGCTATCACAATCAAGATTAAAAGCCTGTTCCACACAGCACAAAAGAAATGGCAGTTGAGCCCACACAGAATCCTTGTAACGACGAACAATACAGTCATCCATTTCCACCTCTCTGCTTTTAACCGGAATGCCCATTCGTCTTTGCATTTAACCAGGTGGATATCTAATGTTTACGCTAACCCAATGAAAAGGTGATGATCGCGCACTGAGAAAATCTAACTAAGGGTGTTGCAAAGAGTGAGGCGTTGCCACCTTTGTCCTTTCCTAACCCAAAGGGTGAATCGCTTTAAAGACAAATTTTGACCTCTGCGCTGCCTTGTCATCTAAGAAGTGGGTAAAGCTCGTTTTGCATAGCTTAAAATCGTATCAAATTCGCTGTTTGCTCCTCAGTACTTCAAAATCGAGACTACGATGAATACCACGCATCACCAAGCAGAAAGCTGAAATCATGTTTGTTATGGAGGGCATTTAGGTTTCTTACCACTCACACTGAGGATGCAATTCCGTAGTCCACATGGAACCGAGAGAGAGACCACCGTAACCATACATGGTACTCATGCCAGGAAAGGGGAGCACTTGTCGAGAAAGCAGTGCCCCAATATTCAAATTGAACTTAAAGGCCTCCTCGAAGCTAGTCCTCCCATACTTTTGATGGTACCTGTGTAGCGTCCCGAGACTCCCTTTAAGGTAAAAGAAGGCATAATACTGGGGGTAGAATACATGTATTCGGGAAACAGAGGGCTTGGGGGCTGTTGGCACGGCCCAAAGGCCGACCAACCGGCTAGAACAAGATGGCCACCCAAGTGACCGAAACCGGCAGTTCAACAAACAATGTATTACACCTGACTACTCACTTTACACTAGTTTTGGCGCAGTAACACTTTATCGACCAAAGGAAAGGAGAGGAATTTTCATATAGTCCCATCTGGTAAATGGAACTTCATATTTAACTGGTGAAATAACTCAAAACGTCTGATTGTTAGGACTAAGCAGCGCTCTATAAACCTTTCTAAAGCGTATTGAATTGCAGTGATCTTTACCCTGAGTTTGCCCAGAATAGTGCGACCATTTTCATGTTATGAACCAATATACTAGTCAAGTGTGTTCTTTGCCGCAAACAAAATACTGTAGAGAAAAACACTATGGTTAACCTTTCGTGATGATCTTAGCAGATTTGTGAAACAACCGAGAGCAGCGAACGCCACCATGCATTGGAAGTGCACTTGGACTAACACATGTGTTGGACTAGCATATATGGTGTGCCTAAGACCGTGACATTTAACCTGCATTTAAATTCTGCACCCCTTTCGAGACTTCTCTGAAGGCATAAGAAGACACAACTTCTATGCGCATTCAACAGACAGAAAGGAACTGGTGCTGTTGGGGCGCAGTTGGCATGGCTCGGAGGCCAGCCCACTCTGCGAAGGGAATTCGACCAACCCAATTCGCCGTATTGGAAATGAGAGCCAAACAAGCAATAAAGCATCACTACTGCAACTTAATCTAATAAGTGGAAAGTAGACAATGTCCTTGGAATTTGAGGTCGTAAGATCAATCCATTCGACTTTCTCCTCATCTGCCCGTTTTCTCTTTTAAGCATTTCAAACACCTCGTATTTGCTGTTCACACCACAAATGCTCCACTGATTTGCATTTTTATTTTGCAAAAAAGTATGTAATACCTTGTTTGTTTTAACTACCGGTTTAGGTCACTTGGGTGGCCATCTTGTTCTAGCCGGTTGGTCGGCCTCTGGGCCGTGCCATCAGCCCCCAAGTCCTCTGTTCCCGGATTATATATTCTGCCCTAGCACTGCGCCTTCTTTTACCTTAAGGGGAGCCTCGGGACGCTACATTGGTGGCAGCGGAAAGCGAACCCGACTTTGATGGATTTTATCCTGCTCCATGCCGCTTCTGGCAAACGTCGGCGTTGTGAAAGAAGTGCATGTGCTACGGAGGGGAGAACCTTTGGTATCTCGTAACAGAAGGGTCGAGATCGACGTCTAGCTTCGACATCTCCCTCGCCCTCGTGTTCGACAGGAGAGCTATTAACAACTGAAGCGACACTAGCCGTGGAATCCAAGCCCAGAGGAGGGCCAAGAGGCGCGCATTGCTGCACTGAGTGCTACGCGGAATTGATGGCACTACAGGAACACATGCGTTCGAACCTCGACGACTGGGACGGTTAGCTCGTGAGTGCTTCTCGCAGCACTGATTACGTTGTGATGGCTGACACGGGAGGCGGACGAAGGGGAGCGTTGGGGACGACGCTCGAGAGAAGAGAGGGGCTGTGTAATACCTTGTTTGTTTTAACTACCGGTTTAGGTCACTTGGGTGGCCATCTTGTTCTAGCCGGTTGGTCGGCCTCTGGGCCGCGCCATCAGCCCCCAAGCCCTCTGTTCCCGGAATGTATATAGTCTGCCCTAGCACTGCGCCTTCTTTTACCTTAAGGGGAGCCTCGGGACGCTACAAAGTAGACTTTTGAATGCAGGAATTTGGACTCAAGACTCAGTTAACTCTCATTTTGCATTTCCACAGTTTGCTTTGTATTAACCACATTTGCCTTGCTCTAGCGTCCCATCGGTGCGACGTTTGGATCCTCTCAAGGTCGTCACCGTCCTCACCCTTAGTAGCAGAAGTTCTTCATCATACAATAAAAAGAGACAGCACAAACTGGTTTTTAGATAATTTGGACAAATAAATTAACATCAGGTCTTCGGAGTAGTTACACTATGTGCTTTCAGCTCATGCGAAAATGCAACGTTATGCATTTGTTTTAGAATTAATTTGCTTAAACCAACCATTATTAGGTTACAAAAGCAAGTTGTTTTGTCAAAAATCCACTGCTTACTTTAGCAATACAAATATGTGGGATTTAGAACGTAGCTATTAGTTTTACAGCTAGCACCTGCCTCACTAAATTTTTGACTTGACAAGCACTTTACGCAAGCCCAGCCTCATGGAAAGATACTTCATGTTATTTTCGATTTAAAAATCCAATCACCTACTCCAATCGAAATGTGCGTTAAGCAGACTTACCTATACCCAAAACCCAACATTGACAACTAGGTGGACGTCTCACTGCTCTGCCAACAAGGCGGTTGAAAGGCCAGCAGACTAAAGTAACTTGTGGCAAAGACAGGACACAGAGGACTCCAGGAACACTAGCGGATGCTATTAAAGGGACTCAACAAACCAATCCACACGTAGTTGTCCAATGGTAATACTAGCCGTCGCATCTTCTTAAAAGTATCGCGCTCTGGCATGACATTACAGCATTTTAGAGTCGCCCCACGAAGAAAAGACACTACGAGTATACTAAGGCTGCATTCAACCTTCTCGCCTTCTTAGTATATATGCTCCTGCACAAAGTGGTTGGAAATATCTCGTCTTTCCCCAAGCACAACTCACCCTTTCAAACCCACTCACATACCCAGCTACCTGCAAGTCACACATTCTCCACCTTCTCAAGTCGTTCTCAAGGCTAAGTATTAGCATTTCACCTTTCAACAAATCGCAACACACTCAACAGTGAAACGGAAAAAAACAAATCCAGACTATGCTTTAAAATGCACCCATCACCTGTGCCACCAAACTGCGATCCAACATAATAAAAACATTTCCACACCTGTTGAGGCAAAATATGCCACAGCCGTCACCTGGTCATGCAAATCAGCCGCGTCTACGCGGTTCTCCCAGCTCTTCCCTCCCCCAGGGCGACAAGAGACATCATACTCGGGCAGAGTACATAGAAGTGCATTTGACATACCAGCAACACACTCCACGAACGTACAACGACAAAGCAAATAAGTCGTCTCATCACCGGAATCCGTCATTCAACCAACCATCAACGCATTAAATGGTCCAATTCGCCTTGTCCAGCACCGTCCCCCGTGCTCGCCTTGGCAAGGCTACTGCGTCGTTAGTCGCCTCGTTCTTTATGGGATGAGACAGGGTGCTAACCACCACCAACGATGCGACTTCGACAAATATAATGAGAAATAATTAAGCTTTGATATAGCTTCCGGTCTGAAATCCACTGGCACATCGCAAGCAAACAAACACAAGCCCAACCACTTGTCTCAGGCAGTGGAAATACACTCACTGCCATCAACTGGCAAATCGCTAAACACACACGCACACACACAGAATCCTGAAATCACACAAATTCATGTGACACAAGCCGCGTATAACAATCTGTAGCATGAAGTCATTGACCACTTTCCGTTTCTCCTACAAGTTAATCACACTCGGACAATAAGTCATCCCACTCACTGCACCACTCACATGGGCGCCATTGAAATCGCCTCTTTCCACAAGTTACCTATGCGTGGGTGCGGGTCGATAACTTGCATCTCAAGCCTCAAACATTAGCCAAGCGATTATCGAAAGTGGCAGCGAATCGTAAAGAGAATCATGCTTACATATCAAAGCCACGTGGTAACCACACTTCCAACTACCCAACACCTACACACATCGGCTCCATCTCATATCGTAGTGGTCAAGGCGACTAAACCTAAACATCTTAGATTTAAAAAAGGCCAAGTAAAACTAATGAATACCAAAAGGTAATAACATCTAACTCACCTTACACAACTCTCTTTTTCGGTCCCGCGTGGCACTGACACACCGTACTAAGTCGTTCATAAACCCACCAAGCACAAGGACGCGTCGCTTATTTCCAGGATGAATGATTAGTCCACACTAAGCAAAGAAACTTTCGGCAGAATCGGTAGGTCGAATAGTCGCAACACCACAGCTCTCCACGACAACGTCGAGTCCAAAGGCGCTCTATGCAGTCTCAGTAGCTTCCCATGGGTCGGCTTTTACATCCACATCCCTCACTGCCATTGCCACCGTCGACAATGATGGACGTTGCTGGCGGCCTGATGGGTCTGACATGCTGTTGAAAAGCGTCCCATAAACAGCATTGAAGGCAATGGCGATGGGAAAGCGAGTGTTAGTCAGTAACACTGATCACCACCAACATCCACCACTCTTGATAAGCTGACAAAATCAACATGAAAGCACTGTGCCAGCAAGTTCCACGTGCATTGTGCCAATTTCAGAGAAGAAATTGACACCTAGCGCTGTTCACTGATGACTTCATGCTTGGTAGGTTTTCCACATTCTAGCAACAAATGAGGTCCCATCCGCCATGAAACCCTCCTTCATAAGCCACCAGCTTTTCCTCGTGAATCGCACCCAATAAAAGACTTCGCACGCATAGATACACATTTGGAAACATGTGTATACATGTAAATGACTATCAATTTGTACGTTTCAGGTATCAACTATTGATCATCTGCAAAATACCACAAAAATGCAGCGATGCACACAATAAAAAATAAATAATGCTGCAATGAAGAACAAATACCTCGAGTCGCAAACGTAGGCAAACATTATTTCAGCAAAAAAAACATGGACTACGCCTAATAAATAACTGCATTAAGTCTCTTTAATTTTTCCATTTTAACACAATCACACACACACCACACACAATCACTGTCGCAACCCACCACCCTTCCCACACGAAACAGTAAGCTTTCCTGCCATGCCATCTCTAATCTCACACTCGTCTTGTCACTCTGGCTTGTATCCATGCAATTATCCAATGCCTATGCCAAACAAGGTAAAACCTATCGCAACGTCACTAAACACACCGATATCCTCCACGATATGGTCCTCGCAGAACCAAGGACTCGAGAAAAAATCGTCCTGTCTACCGTTCCACAGAATCTTCAAATGTCGGTCCACTATCATTGAGTTCGTGATACTTAAAAGGGAAAAAAAAGGCCGGGAAGTGAATTCAAATGCAATACAAAGCCACGAACGCAATTGTAAGTAACAAAAACACCCCAGAAAGCAAACATTCAAGACGCCCACATGATGCGACCTGCGAATTGAGGCAAACATTTCCGAATAAACAATTGCAGACCTCCATGTAAGCATTCTTTTGCTGCTGGATCTACCTCAAACACCAACTCATAGCAAAGCTGAACCCACGACTAAATAACTATTTGGGTCCCACACAACGTTTTGCTAAGATAATATCACCGTAAAACAAAGCTACGAATTTAAGGAGCGATTAAGTCGCAAAGTGCTCCATGATTCTGATATCTATTCTGCCAGCGTGAAAGTCACAGCAATAAAATAACCGATACTTCATCAAGCATTAGGTATGAAAAGACCTGCCCAATAACTAATAAAAATGTGGCGAAAGTCGGCAAGCTGCAACCCATTCTAACATGCGAAATCCGTAAAGCAGTATACAAGGCTTGATACACATCCAATGCTGCTAGGTGATGCCTTCACACTTAACACGTGATGCTCCACTAGAAAAATACATGTCCCTAAACATAAAAGTTAAAAACACTGTTCATACCAATCACAGCAAAGCATACGCTACAATTAGCCAAATTTGATGCAAGCAAAGCCTCTCAAGCTAGTGCTCAAGCTGACAGAGACCCAAGACGCCCCAGCAAGGCAAAATTCAGACCGGCCGCGGCTGGCTTCGGTCTTTATAAACTACTAAAAACTATTTAATCTAGCTGACTTGTATTTGGTGTTTAATAAATTAGCCACAATATTAGAATTATGCAAATGCGGCAGACATGCATGTATACACCTATGTTATTCGCAAAAGTTTAAAATACATAAAAGCGCATGCATACAAATGTGAATTAAAACAGCAAAATATTCAGGAAAAGCAATTTAGTCAGATGATTATTTAGCACACTAATTTAGAAACACTTTGCTTGATAGCCGATTTTAGATAGACAGAATTTGCGGAAAACACTTAAAATAAAGGGCAAGTTTGGGCTTTACATTTGGCCTTTTTAAATACCTCCGCAATGCTACTGCAATACTCCGTTTGGACCGCTAGTTTCGGTCACTTGGGTAGCCATGTTGTATTAGCAGGGTGGTTGCCAGCAGTCCCTAATCCCTCCCTTTCCAGAATATATGTCTTCTGCCCTATTGCTATGTCGCATTTTACATTAAAGATAATCTCGGGACGCTACATTGGTGGCAGCGAAAGGAGGACCCGACTTTAACGGATTTCATTCCGGTCTATACCACTTGTGCTAAAGATGGGAGAGTCTCTGGCATCCCATAACAGAAGGACTGAGATCGACGCTCATCCCTGGCACATTCCCCACCCTCGCGTTCTGCAAGAAAGCCATTAGCAACTGAAGCGACACCAGCTATGAACTCGGAATGCCGTGGAAAGCCAAGAGGGATCAAGCATCCTCCATAAGCTCTCCCTCCTGTTCTTGGGCAATTCGTCTCCCTACGTCAAATTGTGTGTCTACAGATGTAGAATACGCAGGACGCCATTCGATAGTATGGTTTTATGCTTTGCACACTTGGATTGCGTGCACTTCCTTCCTATAAGGCCCGATTGTCCCCTTTTCACAGGGTTCTACCACACACTCGGGTTTATCCCACGGCATTAAAAAGCCCGGAATCAAAATATGTGTTGCATGTGTGTCGACCCATTCGAAAACATGGATTTACATCTCCATCAATTCATTCGCATGTACGCCTTTGATTTACCGAGTGCTACGCGGAATCGATTACTCTACACTAACACTTGTGCTCGAATCTTGATGGCTGGGGCGGCTAGCTCGTGGGTGCTTCTCATAGCACTGATTACGTTGAGTCTTAGGACGCTACACTAACAATTCCAGTTTTGAGTTATTTTATCAGTCAAATATGAAGCTCCTTCTATCAAAATGGGGTATTGTGCGAATTCCTCTCCTTCATTCAGTTGATAAATGCTACCGCACAAAAACTAGCACAAAATGGGTAGTGAGGTGTCATCAAAATGCATGGAAACACCTGCTGTGAGGAAGCCTTTAAGTACACCTTGAATTTTTGGGCACCGCCTTTCCTGGTATGAGTACCACGGGTCCCCATGTAGACTTCGGAAATGCGTCAAATCGAAGTCAATACCAGTCGAATGCATATGAAAGTTTTCCAAGATTATTGTTGGATGATTGGTTGATCTGCGTTCATGAATCGTATAAACGAGTTTGCCTAGACCGCATCGTTGCGCAAGAAATTTACCCCAACAGTGGCACGCAAATGGCATTTGGCATGGAAGCACCGTTGGTGTGGGTGAGGTTGGCATTCAGCGCAATGATGTTCCTCCCACTTTCTTGGTTTGCCATGACTCAGAGGCTTTGGCCTGAAGGCTTTGCTTCCAGTTCGAACACAGATTGTTTTGACTGCTGAATTTAGGTCTTAATCTGCGATCTGCGATCTAAGAGTGCAGAGGTGGTTAAAATGAACAATGCATAATCGTTCTGGGGAATGAGTTGAGAATGGGGTGGTGGGAGGTATTCCACCAGAAGCCACGATTGTATCCCTAGTCTGGATCCATAAATTGGCAGAATTGGTGCAAATAATAATTCAAATTAACTTCGTTGATGCTGTGCTAAGTGTTCTTCACTTGCTTCAAATTTTATCTCCTCTTAAAGCAAAGTGGTGACAATTTTGTTCATTAAAACACTCCCAAGGAATGAATGGAACTTGGTCATAGCGGATGACCTAAGCTTACACAAGAACGCTCAACTGGTCGCATTTCAAGTGAAGCATGGGCTAGTCAAAACTGTGTTGGGCGTTAATATGATTGTTTTCCTGCAGGTAAAACGGCAATGTCAATCAAAGTGCCACTTGTTGGTCCACGTGAGGCTGGCTGGTGTCTATGGCTCTTTTACTCATGCCTGGCATGAATGGATCTTGAATGTTGTGGGTCGAAACTCACCCAAAATATGGGCAGAAATGAACAAAAGCCTGTGTCCAAAAGTCCTGCAATCTTTTTAAAAATTGGCTCTTTGTGTGTGGCGAAATCTACTCAAAGTTGTCTTTCTGTATCTGCGCTTACCAAACCACTTCCCCATCCACCTATTCAACAAGCCTTCTCCAAATTGTTAGCACTCTTAGACAGATATTCAGTGGAAAAATAAAGCGCCACACAGCATGTCACACTTTGTCACTGCATTTCCCATTCCCATAGTAATGAGTAGTGTCCCTACTGAAGGAGGGCTACGAGACGTCTATGGTTGTGGCTTAGGCCTGCAGTGGTGAGAGAGTTATGTGACGGGACCGAGAGGGCCGCGATCCACTAGAGGAGGAACTACAGAACGGTGATTCGAATGGGTTAACGCATTAGCTACAATTGATGAGTGCAACAAACAATCCTTCAAATGCCATTTTTCATTTGACCTATTGACACCGATGATTAATTTGGTTTAGAAACGTCGACAAGTGAATAATTCGAGGCACATTTTGCAATTGAGTGGGTGCACGTACAGCAAGTGATGTTGGATTGTTCTTGCTTCCTTCCATCCATCACTATTCGAATTTCAAGATAAAATTTTTATTGTGTTCTGAAAAGGATTGCAAGGAGTGCCGTTTTAACCAACTCCTGTTAAGTCGATCGACGCGCGACTCGTATTTCACCCGCACCATCGTTTTGCCACCTCATAAGTGGCTTCATTTGATAAATTGTGACAGGAAGGGCCTTGGTAGTAATTGGATTAGACACCGTGTGTCAATGTGTTCCATTCGCACAGGTCTCCAAGTCACGCTTTCTCATCGGCTTCGTCCATTGTTGTGATCGTAGCTGCACCGAACGTGCGAGACATGACTGCAAAGTCTACGACTACACACAACCAATTGAGCGTGAACTCACAGATCCGATCTTGCCACCAATTCTCACGGCACTCTCTAATAATTAAAGCGATGTTTCGACAGGGAGGCGACGGGGAAGGCAGAAGCATTGGAAGGATGAGAGTCAATGTAGAAAAGCATGGAGGTGGTTGGGAGTGATTGGGCAAGTTTACGTGCTCCTTCGTGGAAAGGCGCCTTCAGTGTGCAAGTGTTTAACGTTAAGATAAGTAACTGGAGTAAGACAAAGAGAAGCACGACATCGGTCATTCCACTCTTCCACTCATTCAATGCGTCGAAGCGTTACATGAGTTTGTTTTATTCGACGCAATGATTCGCCTTGGCCCTTAGGGAGACAGTACTTAACCCCCATCCCCAAACTCATGCCTGATGCTATTCCATCGGAGAGGAGGATCTGCTCGGCCCTCTCTAGCCTAGATTACCTTGACGCGAGTTCGATGGTACACTTGGCATTGTCGACACTAGTGCTTGCGTGGAGAAAGGCAGCTTCTGGGTGTTTTGGGTAAGACAACGCATTGGAACACAAAATCCCTAGCAAAGAGAGGCATTTCGATTTGGCACTGATACCTCCGTGAATGGTAAAGCTGGTGTGGAATTCTACTTGGACTGCCTTGTAATGGGCACCCTGAAAGACATCCTCTTTCCCAGTAAACACCCTACGCCGTTCGGTTATAAAGTGAAGACGTGTTATACGGTGGCACAAAGTTCGTTCTTTACCTAAAGGAAATGTCAAATTGACCGGCTAGAGTCAAGTAAATATTGGGATGATAACCCATGAATGAATCGTCTGCAGTGCTCGCATAAAAATTGTGAAGTAGTGGTCGCCCTTAAGCTCTCCTCGGATTGTTTGCAGGTCGATCCCGTGGGAAAGGTAAATTAATGAGGAAATGCATCAGAAGGCACGTGTATGGATAAATGAGTGGCCGAGTGGGCAGAGAAAAGATTTATTTATTTATTATATGTTAATGCATGTAGCCAGTACAGGGCAACAGAAGTAACAACTCTCTGGGTTGGAGTTAAGCTTGGTAATCAAAACAAGGCAAACGGGTTTTTGTGTTTGGTCACTTTATGATTCCCAGGAGGCAATGAACAAAAGATTATTCATTTAGCCGATTTGTCATTCTGCTTCTCTGTGCTTACGAACTGTGTTGCTTCGGTGCTATAATCCAACTGCACACACTTTTAACCCTTTTGTGCATAAGCTCGTAGTACTCCTCTGAGGCTTCTCGGTCGAGGTCTATCCACTTAAGCACGGTCTCAAACATCTTAATTGTACAACCGCGTTGCTCCTCCGACGTCGCTTGCTTTATCTCGTCGTCTTCTAACTTCGATTGCTTGGTGAAAATGTAGCTTTCTAGCTTATTCCTTGCTGCCATCTTACTTCTCTGCTTTGCATTCTCCAGCTTCAACTCCTCGACTTTATTAATCATTTGCACAATCTGCTCCTCCGAGAGACGACCAGTATACCTAGTATAGACGTTCATCTGCTGCCCTGACCAGGCGTCCACCGCTGACACATTGAGAATGCCATTTTCGTCAATAGCAATTGTAACATTCATATGAAAAAACCAACGCCACAGGGGTGGGATACTCTGCACGATAAACTCTCCCACCATGTTGTTCGTATTTGTCACCAACTGCTCACATTCGTATATCCGAAATAACATTTTTTTTTGATTACCAAAGAGTGTTGTCTGCGCCAATGTCTTCTTCGATGGGATTGTCATGTTACGTTCTATCAGCGTATTTATTTTACCATCTGGCATCTTCAATATCACTGACAAAGGTGCTACTTCCTGCATCACCAACGACTGTTCATCAATCGTGCTAGACGCGAGCAACGCTGCGCCACAGGCTGCTGCCTCGTCCGGATTGATGGACCTGTTAAACTTACTGCCACTAAAGACGTCCTGTAGCAACTGCTGCACCTTCAATATGCGCGTTGATCCACCCACCAGTAATACCTCGTGAACATCGGCCTTGTCCAACTTTGCATCGCTCAAAGTCTGCTTTACTATAGCCAACATTCTGTCGAAGAGGTCCGAGCACAATTGCTCAAATTGGCACCGTGAGATTGACATAGAGAAATCTACGTCCTTATACAACGATTCCACTTCAATGCTTGTGCACTCAAGCAAGCTCAACGTTCTTTTAGCCTTCTCACACGCCTTTCTCAGACGACTGATGGCTTTTGCGTTGGTAGTCAAATCTATTCCTCCGTGTTCTTGCTTAAACGTCTCCATGCAGTGATCCACCAGTCGAGAATCAAAGTCACCACCACCTAGGTGCGTGTCACCACCGACAGCAATCACCTCGAATTTTTCATTCTCGATGGACATGACAGACACATCGAGGGTGCCACCACCCAAGTCGAAGATGAGTACGTTGCGCTGCCTATCAATCCTCTTGCCTAAACCGTAGGCAAGAGCAGCTGCCATCGGCTCACTCACGATGCGCATTACTTTCAAACCCGCTATTCTGCCTGCATCAATCGTTGCCTGACGCTGGTTGCTGTTGAAATACGCCGGCACAGTGATCACAGCATTTGTTACCCTCTTGCCCGTGTAAGCTTCTGCTGTCTTCTTCATCTCCAGCAGCACCATAGACGAGATCTCCTCTGCAGTAAATTGTTTTACCTTCCCACAGCACCTCACTTCAATCTTCGGCTTTCCTTTCGAGTTGATCACATTAAATGGATAGTGCCTCCTATCGCTTCGCACCGCCTCGTCAGTGAAGCAACGTCCGATCAGCCGCTTTACATCGTACACCGTATTTTTAGGATTCGTGGCAGCCTGGTTCTTTGCGGCAGCACCGGTGAGGTATTCTTTATCCGTGAATGCGACGCAGCTAGGTGTCTTGCGGTCACCCAGGCTATTGGCGATGATTTCAACTCTGCCGCCTTGAGAAATGCCGACACAGGAGAAGGTGGTCCCCAAGTCAATACCAATAGCTGGATCTGCAGACATGTTTTCGAGGGATAGACAATGTCAGTGTCTATGTTCTGGCAATGGTGGTCCTCATGAACTATGACTCTTTATATTAACTACCTTGATGACTGACTGTTCCATAACGTCAACTAAGCACTTGAATGCTCCTGGCCAATCAGGAGCTGCCATCAGCAATTGCTTCTATTGGTTGACAACTACACACTCGAAAGTAATGACGTACAATTTAGGCTTTGATGTGAATACGCCCTCAAGTGAGTAGCTCAGTGTTGAAATTGTGATGGTAGAAATGAAGCTGTAGAGAGGCGAAATCTTGTTGACTTGCTGTTGGTAATATCCAAATGTCAATGTGGCTCAAAGCATTAAACTAAGAATGCTTGATCGGAGTGCCGTGGTCCTCCACACAATCATTACCCTCTCTAGTGTAAAGCAGTAAAGTAAGGAAGCTTTTATTGTAGGTGTGCATGTCCGTGGGTTTCGGTGTGTGTTTGAAACCATTTACGACAATTCCGGAAAGTCCCATGCATTTAAAGCAACTTTTAAAATGAAAAATCCCCTGTGTAAAAGCTGTATATGCAAAAATTGAGCCACTTATTGTCACTTTGGGCACATGCTGCACCCATTATACAAACTCAGGGCAGTAAAACCAGTTTTTTCTACAAACAAGCTCTAATCAGCACTGACGTTCTCCTCTCTAGCTTCATTTTCATGTGACCCTCTTCTCGCTCAAACTGCCTTGTCTTTTACTTTACACCACCTTTGCACAAAAGTTGGTGCCGCATAATGAAAAAATTTGCATTCCGAATAAAAGATGTTCCTTTTCGCCAATGCTATGCACCGTGGCGATGTCTTAAACAGCTTTCTCCTGAGTAATAATCTTATATTGTGAGTAAAATCATTACCAATTGTATAGTGCAAGGCAAAATGCTGGTGGTAGCACCATGAGAGATCACAGTAGCACCTACACTTACACCGCGAGTGCGAACAAGTTACCATCGCTGTGCCAAGTCGACTGCGATTAGCAGAGGTTTCGTTCACAGTTGGCATACCATCATTCGTTTTCAATTATCTCCATTTCTAAGTGCTGCGCGTTTATGACTAATTCTCCAACACATTTGTGGCACCAAGAATTGCCTCCTTAGACATGCAATAGGTGTCTCGATTATGTGCATCCATAGTTACAAAGACCCGAAACAGTTACACTTCTTACTTCAACCTGCGAGGTAGCTCTGTCTTAGTTTTAGCCTCCAACAGAGTAGATCCGCTTTTCATCCTGTCTCCATGTATGCTTACACACGTCAATCTGGTGGTTTCGAGGTGATCCCTTGTTGACAATGTTGGTTCCTACATTTACGGCCTAAATGCCTGAAATTTTGCCTCTATCACTTGCTCTTTATTCATCATCCTCCTCCACCTCCTCTTGCACCTCCTCCTTTTCCTTATCTTCTGGTAATTTAGGGGCTAACCTATACGTGTACACACCATGACAAACACTCAAACAGTCAGACAGCCAAATCACTCTTCGGAAGCGTTCCATTACAACGATACTCTCCGTAGAGAATAGTTGTTGGTTAAGTGGTGAGCACTGTCAATGTAAAGCCGTCCTAATAACTGGCAATAAAATCGTTTCCATTTGTATGTCTCATTGCCTGCTGTGCTTCTCGATTCCTTGCCGCCAACCCTCCCTCATGGCTTCGGCACAACTCAGTTCAAAATTGGGAAATGCCATAATCAAACAGGTGACCGCAGTGAATTGAAACAATTTGAAGGCTCGCCTAAATGACATGTAATATAAGCAACAACCTATGTGCTCTAGTACAAAAGGTGCTTTCGTCACATTCAAATGGAATGGAGCCACCCAGCGGCTACTGAAATGGTGGGACTGGCTACCAGACAAAGTTGCATACTGACTGGCTAAATAGGCCCGTGCTTTTAAAAGACCTTTGGTCAGTAGGCATCACACTCAAATGCAAATGAAATGAATTGAAGAACACTTAATAATGTGGAAGGAACCACTTAAAATGCAAAATAAGCTCTACCATCTTCCTAGCAGGAATCCTTAAATAAAAAGGGGAGGAGATATTATGATTGGACTTAGCAGGACAGAGTGTTCAGTATAGGAAGAGCAGCTGTGTAGGCGGTGATGTTGAATAGCATTTATACATCATTCCTCAACAACATACTTGGGAGTGCATAGAGCGATCATTCTTTTGCACATTTTTAGCTTAATTCAAGGATTTAGCTGGGAACATTCTGAGGCCTCTAAATTCTGTCATCATGTTCCTGCTGCCGATGATCGTCCACTTTGCATGCAACCAGGTATAAGAGCTGTATGCATGAGTGGATAAGCCTCATCTGCTCGGGTAGAATAGCAGCAAGTAGTAGTAGTGATGAGTTTTCTTCTAACTTAACACTCGTGTTTTCCTGCAATCGGTGTCCACATCGACTAATTGCATACTGTGGCCCACAGAGTCGAATGTATGGAAGCAGAATGCCCTTTGCATCTAGACATTTCTCATGTGAAACGTCCTACATGTCTATCCTTTTCATGCGCTAGGCCATTTCCGATGGTGGCCTCAGTTGCCATGCGAAAAATTTTACACAAGTCACCATCGCAAGCATATAAATTACCCAAAAGTGGAGAAAATGAAAGCTCTTCTTCGTCAATTGGTTGAATATCGGAGGTTCAGAAGAGAGAATTAAGTTGACTTAAGAGATGACGTGCGGTGATATCACCGCTACTAATTGTTTTGTGTAGTAGTAGTGTGCAAGCTAGGTTGAGCACTCAGCCATCCAGTCTCTAAGACAAACCATTATTGTACTCAGCGCATTTTGAGGGCTAGGGATCACTTTAGAGGAAGTAAATGCTTGGCTTAGAAGTGCCTTCATCTTCCTTAATTTCCTGTGGAAACTTGATGAATGGCACAGCTGGCCCGCAAATGTTTCCTCTGACAGCACCGACTCCTACGTGATGGGTGGCGTGGGAGACAAACTAAGGGACACAGGAAGGACAGTACTCGAAAGGGGAAAATGACTTTGCGCCACTATGTTTGTTTGTTTCACTCGCGTTGTTGTAAAGATACTACACCGGTGCACCGCGATAGCATCTTCGCCCTAACCTATGTCCAATGTACACTTATTTCCATGCGTAGTGTACTCTTTCGCTTTGGATGAAATCTCACTGCTATACAGTTACCAGGTTGTTTCACTCTAATACCAAGCAAAGACAAACCTGAGAAGCGCACAAAAGTGCTACCACCTCAATCCGCCCTGAATTCTGCAGCAGCCACAACTACACAGCATTAGCATGGACGTTATTTTTTAAACTGTAACACGCTAGTTTAGACGTACCTGTGGAGCTGGAAGTGGTCAGCACATGCAAATTTGAAAACAGAGTGGACGAATTGATCCCTGAGGGAAGGCGAATAGGAACCAATTAAACTTTTTTATGCTATATCTTTACGGCAGCCCAAAAATGTCTTCAATAACCAATCCGATCGTTCTAATGAGGTAAAGGCAGAGATGGAAGAGAGAATTCTCAAACCAGTGACAAAACTTTGTTCCACTCTGATCTGCTGATCCAATGCAACAGGATATCCTTGCAACATTATGGCAACTACCCGCTAACCGTGGTAAGCTACCTACCATATCGCATTCACTGAATTAGTCGCTATCACAATCAAGATTAAAAGCCTGTTCCACACAGCACAAAAGAAATGGCAGTTGAGCCCACACAGAATCCTTGTAACGACGAACAATACAGTCATCCATTTCCACCTCTCTGCTTTTATAACCGGAATGCCCATTCGTCTTTGCATTTAACCAGGTGGATATCTAATGTTTACGCTAACCCAATGAAAAGGTGATGATCGCGCACTGAGAAAATCTAACTAAGGGTGTTGCAAAGAGTGAGGCGTTGCCACCTTTGTCCTTTCCTAACCCAAAGGGTGAATCGCTTTAAAGACAAATTTTGACCTCTGCGCTGCCTTGTCATCTAAGAAGTGGGTAAAGCTCGTTTTGCATAGCTTAAAATCGTATCAAATTCGCTGTTTGCTCCTCAGTACTTCAAAATCGAGACTACGATGAATACCACGCATCACCAAGCAGAAAGCTGAAATCATGTTTGTTATGGAGGGCATTTAGGTTTCTTACCACTCACACTGAGGATGCAATTCCGTAGTCCACATGGAACCGAGAGAGAGACCACCGTAACCATACATGGTACTCATGCCAGGAAAGGGGAGCACTTGTCGAGAAAGCAGTGCCCCAATATTCAAATTGAACTTAAAGGCCTCCTCGAAGCTAGTCCTCCCATACTTTTGATGGTACCTGTGTAGCGTCCCGAGACTCCCTTTAAGGTAAAAGAAGGCATAATACTGGGGGTAGAATACATGTATTCGGGAAACAGAGGGCTTGGGGGCTGTTGGCACGGCCCAAAGGCCGACCAACCGGCTAGAACAAGATGGCCACCCAAGTGACCGAAACCGGCAGTTCAACAAACAATGTATTACACCTGACTACTCACTTTACACTAGTTTTGGCGCAGTAACACTTTATCGACCAAAGGAAAGGAGAGGAATTTTCATATAGTCCCATCTGGTAAATGGAACTTCATATTTAACTGGTGAAATAACTCAAAACGTCTGATTGTTAGGACTAAGCAGCGCTCTATAAACCTTTCTAAAGCGTATTGAATTGCAGTGATCTTTACCCTGAGTTTGCCCAGAATAGTGCGACCATTTTCATGTTATGAACCAATATACTAGTCAAGTGTGTTCTTTGCCGCAAACAAAATACTGTAGAGAAAAACACTATGGTTAACCTTTCGTGATGATCTTAGCAGATTTGTGAAACAACCGAGAGCAGCGAACGCCACCATGCATTGGAAGTGCACTTGGACTAACACATGTGTTGGACTAGCATATATGGTGTGCCTAAGACCGTGACATTTAACCTGCATTTAAATTCTGCACCCCTTTCGAGACTTCTCTGAAGGCATAAGAAGACACAACTTCTATGCGCATTCAACAGACAGAAAGGAACTGGTGCTGTTGGGGCGCAGTTGGCATGGCTCGGAGGCCAGCCCACTCTGCGAAGGGAATTCGACCAACCCAATTCGCCGTATTGGAAATGAGAGCCAAACAAGCAATAAAGCATCACTACTGCAACTTAATCTAATAAGTGGAAAGTAGACAATGTCCTTGGAATTTGAGGTCGTAAGATCAATCCATTCGACTTTCTCCTCATCTGCCCGTTTTCTCTTTTAAGCATTTCAAACACCTCGTATTTGCTGTTCACACCACAAATGCTCCACTGATTTGCATTTTTATTTTGCAAAAAAGTATGTAATACCTTGTTTGTTTTAACTACCGGTTTAGGTCACTTGGGTGGCCATCTTGTTCTAGCCGGTTGGTCGGCCTCTGGGCCGTGCCATCAGCCCCCAAGTCCTCTGTTCCCGGATTATATATATTCTGCCCTAGCACTGCGCCTTCTTTTACCTTAAGGGGAGCCTCGGGACGCTACATTGGTGGCAGCGGAAAGCGAACCCGACTTTGATGGATTTTATCCTGCTCCATGCCGCTTCTGGCAAACGTCGGCGTTGTGAAAGAAGTGCATGTGCTACGGAGGGGAGAACCTTTGGTATCTCGTAACAGAAGGGTCGAGATCGACGTCTAGCTTCGACATCTCCCTCGCCCTCGTGTTCGACAGGAGAGCTATTAACAACTGAAGCGACACTAGCCGTGGAATCCAAGCCCAGAGGAGGGCCAAGAGGCGCGCATTGCTGCACTGAGTGCTACGCGGAATTGATGGCACTACAGGAACACATGCGTTCGAACCTCGACGACTGGGACGGTTAGCTCGTGAGTGCTTCTCGCAGCACTGATTACGTTGTGATGGCTGACACGGGAGGCGGACGAAGGGGAGCGTTGGGGACGACGCTCGAGAGAAGAGAGGGGCTGTGTAATACCTTGTTTGTTTTAACTACCGGTTTAGGTCACTTGGGTGGCCATCTTGTTCTAGCCGGTTGGTCGGCCTCTGGGCCGCGCCATCAGCCCCCAAGCCCTCTGTTCCCGGAATGTATATAGTCTGCCCTAGCACTGCGCCTTCTTTTACCTTAAGGGGAGCCTCGGGACGCTACAAAGTAGACTTTTGAATGCAGGAATTTGGACTCAAGACTCAGTTAACTCTCATTTTGCATTTCCACAGTTTGCTTTGTATTAACCACATTTGCCTTGCTCTAGCGTCCCATCGGTGCGACGTTTGGATCCTCTCAAGGTCGTCACCGTCCTCACCCTTAGTAGCAGAAGTTCTTCATCATACAATAAAAAGAGACAGCACAAACTGGTTTTTAGATAATTTGGACAAATAAATTAACATCAGGTCTTCGGAGTAGTTACACTATGTGCTTTCAGCTCATGCGAAAATGCAACGTTATGCATTTGTTTTAGAATTAATTTGCTTAAACCAACCATTATTAGGTTACAAAAGCAAGTTGTTTTGTCAAAAATCCACTGCTTACTTTAGCAATACAAATATGTGGGATTTAGAACGTAGCTATTAGTTTTACAGCTAGCACCTGCCTCACTAAATTTTTGACTTGACAAGCACTTTACGCAAGCCCAGCCTCATGGAAAGATACTTCATGTTATTTTCGATTTAAAAATCCAATCACCTACTCCAATCGAAATGTGCGTTAAGCAGACTTACCTATACCCAAAACCCAACATTGACAACTAGGTGGACGTCTCACTGCTCTGCCAACAAGGCGGTTGAAAGGCCAGCAGACTAAAGTAACTTGTGGCAAAGACAGGACACAGAGGACTCCAGGAACACTAGCGGATGCTATTAAAGGGACTCAACAAACCAATCCACACGTAGTTGTCCAATGGTAATACTAGCCGTCGCATCTTCTTAAAAGTATCGCGCTCTGGCATGACATTACAGCATTTTAGAGTCGCCCCACGAAGAAAAGACACTACGAGTATACTAAGGCTGCATTCAACCTTCTCGCCTTCTTAGTATATATGCTCCTGCACAAAGTGGTTGGAAATATCTCGTCTTTCCCCAAGCACAACTCACCCTTTCAAACCCACTCACATACCCAGCTACCTGCAAGTCACACATTCTCCACCTTCTCAAGTCGTTCTCAAGGCTAAGTATTAGCATTTCACCTTTCAACAAATCGCAACACACTCAACAGTGAAACGGAAAAAAACAAATCCAGACTATGCTTTAAAATGCACCCATCACCTGTGCCACCAAACTGCGATCCAACATAATAAAAACATTTCCACACCTGTTGAGGCAAAATATGCCACAGCCGTCACCTGGTCATGCAAATCAGCCGCGTCTACGCGGTTCTCCCAGCTCTTCCCTCCCCCAGGGCGACAAGAGACATCATACTCGGGCAGAGTACATAGAAGTGCATTTGACATACCAGCAACACACTCCACGAACGTACAACGACAAAGCAAATAAGTCGTCTCATCACCGGAATCCGTCATTCAACCAACCATCAACGCATTAAATGGTCCAATTCGCCTTGTCCAGCACCGTCCCCCGTGCTCGCCTTGGCAAGGCTACTGCGTCGTTAGTCGCCTCGTTCTTTATGGGATGAGACAGGGTGCTAACCACCACGCCAACGATGCGACTTCGACAAATATAATGAGAGAATAATTAAGCTTTGATATAGCTTCCGGTCTGAAATCCACTGGCACATCGCAAGCAAACAAACACAAGCCCAACCACTTGTCTCAGGCAGTGGAAATACACTCACTGCCATCAACTGGCAAATCGCTAAACAACACACGCACAGGCACACACACGAGAATCCTGAAATCACACAAATTCATGTGACACAAGCCGCGTAGATAACAATCTGTAGCATGAAGTCATTGACCACTTTCCGTTTCTCCTACAAGTTAATCACACTCGGACAATAAGTCATCCCACTCACTGCACCACTCACATGGGCGCCATTGAAATCGCCTCTTTCCACAAGTTACCTATGCGTGGGTGCGGGTCGATAACTTGCATCTCAAGCCTCAAACATTAGCCAAGCGATTATCGAAAGTGGCAGCGAATCGTAAAGAGAATCATGCTTACATATCAAAGCCACGTGGTGTAACCACACTTCCAACTACCCAACACCTACTACACATCGGCTCCATCTCATATCGTAGTGGTCAAGGCGACTAAACCTAAACATCTTAGATTTAAGAAAAGGCCAAGTAAAACTAATGAATACCAAAAGGTAATAACATCTAACTCACCTTACACAACTCTCTTGTTTCGGTCCCGCGTGGCACTGACACACCGTACTAAGTCGTTCATAAACCCACCAAGCACAAGGACGCGTCGCTTATTTCCAGGATGAATGATTAGTCCACACTAAGCAAAGAAACTTTCGGCAGAATCGGTAGGTCGAATAGTCGCAACACCACAGCTCTCCACGACAACGTCGAGTCCAAAGGCGCTCTATGCAGTCTCAGTAGCTTCCCATGGGTCGGCTTTTACATCCACATCCCTCACTGCCATTGCCACCGTCGACAATGATGGACGTTGCTGGCGGCCTGATGGGTCTGACATGCTGTTGAAAAGCGTCCCATAAACAGCATTGAAGGCAATGGCGATGGGAAAGCGAGTGTTAGTCAGTAACACTGATCACCACCAACATCCACCACTCTTGATAAGCTGACAAAATCAACATGAAAGCACTGTGCCAGCAAGTTCCACGTGCATTGTGCCAATTTCAGAGAAGAAATTGACACCTAGCGCTGTTCACTGATGACTTCATGCTTGGTAGGTTTTCCACATTCTAGCAACAAATGAGGTCCCATCCGCCATGAAACCCTCCTTCATAAGCCACCAGCTTTTCCTCGTGAATCGCACCCAATAAAAGACTTCGCACGCATAGATACACATTTCGAAACATGTGTATACATGTAAATGACTATCAATTTGTGCGTTTCAGGTATCAACTATTGATCATCTGCAAAATACCACAAAAATGCAGCGATGCACACAATAAAAAATAAATAAATGCTGCAATGAAGAACAAATACCTCGAGTCGCAAACGTAGGCAAACATTATTTCAGCAAAAAAAACATGGACTACGCCTAATAAATAACTGCATTAAGTCTCTTTAATTTTTCCATTTTAACACAATCACACACACACACACACAATCACTGTCGCAACCCACCACCCTTCCCACACGAAGCAGTAAGCTTTCCTGCCATGCCATCTCTAATCTCACACTCGTCTTGTCACTCTGGCTTGTATCCATGCAATTATCCAATGCCTATGCCAAACAAGGTAAAACATATCACAACGTCACTAAACACACCGATATCCTCCACGCCTGCGTAGATGACTCGAGAAAATCGTCCTGTCTACCGTTCCACAGAATCTTCAAATGTCGGTCCACTATCATTGTGAGTTCGTGATACTTAAAAGGGAAAAAGAAAGGCCGGGAAGTGAATTCAAATGCAATACAAAGCCACGAACGCAATTGTAAGTAACAAAAACACCCCAGAAAGCAAACATTCAAGACGCCCACATGATGCGACCTGCGAATTGAGGCAAACATTTCCGAATAAACAATTGCAGACCTCCATGTAAGCATTCTTTTGCTGCTGGATCTACCTCAAACACCAACTCATAGCAAAGCTGAACCCACGACTAAATAACTATTTGGGTCCCACACAACACGTTTTGCTAAGATAATATCACCGTAAAACAAAGCTACGAATTTAAGGAGCGATTAAGTCGCAAAGTGCTCCATGATTCTGATATCTATTCTGCCAGCGTGAAAGTCACAGCAATAAAATAACCGATACTTCATCAAGCATTAGGTATGAAAAGACCTGCCCAATAACTAATAAAAATGTGGCGAAAGTCGGCAAGCTGCAACCCATTCTAACATGCGAAATCCGTAAAGCAGTATACAAGGCTTGATACACATCCAATGCTGCTAGGTGATGCCTTCACACTTAACACGTGATGCTCCACTAGAAAAATACATGTCCCTAAACATAAAAGTTAAAAACACTGTTCATACCAATCACAGCAAAGCATACGCTACAATTAGCCAAATTTGATGCAAGCAAAGCCTCTCAAGCTAGTGCTCAAGCTGACAGAGACCCAAGACGCCCCAGCAAGGCAAAATTCAGACCGGCCGCGGCTGGCTTCGGTCTTTATAAACTACTAATAAACTATTTAATCTAGCTGACTTGTATTTGGTGTTTAATAAATTAGCCACAATATTAGAATTATGCAAATGCGGCAGACATGCATGTATACACCTATGTTATTCGCAAAAGTTTAAAATACATAAAAGCGCATGCATACAAATGTGAATTAAAACAGCAAAATATTCAGGAAAAGCAATTTAGTCAGATGATTATTTAGCACACTAATTTAGAAACACTTTGCTTGATAGCCGATTTTAGATAGACAGAATTTGCGGAAAACACTTAAAATAAAGGGCAAGTTTGGGCTTTACATTTGGCCTTTTTAAATACCTCCGCAATGCTACTGCAATACTCCGTTTGGACCGCTAGTTTCGGTCACTTGGGTAGCCATGTTGTATTAGCAGGGTGGTTGCCAGCAGTCCCTAATCCCTCCCTTTCCAGAATATATGTCTTCTGCCCTATTGCTATGTCGCATTTTACATTAAAGATAATCTCGGGACGCTACATTGGTGGCAGCGAAAGGAGGACCCGACTTTAACGGATTTCATTCCGGTCTATACCACTTGTGCTAAAGATGGGAGAGTCTCTGGCATCCCATAACAGAAGGACTGAGATCGACGCTCATCCCTGGCACATTCCCCACCCTCGCGTTCTGCAAGAAAGCCATTAGCAACTGAAGCGACACCAGCTATGAACTCGGAATGCCGTGGAAAGCCAAGAGGGATCAAGCATCCTCCATAAGCTCTCCCTCCTGTTCTTGGGCAATTCGTCTCCCTACGTCAAATTGTGTGTCTACAGATGTAGAATACGCAGGACGCCATTCGATAGTATGGTTTTATGCTTTGCACACTTGGATTGCGTGCACTTCCTTCCTATAAGGCCCGATTGTCCCCTTTTCACAGGGTTCTACCACACACTCGGGTTTATCCCACGGCATTAAAAAGCCCGGAATCAAAATATGTGTTGCATGTGTGTCGACCCATTCGAAAACATGGATTTACATCTCCATCAATTCATTCGCATGTACGCCTTTGATTTACCGAGTGCTACGCGGAATCGATTACTCTACACTAACACTTGTGCTCGAATCTTGATGGCTGGGGCGGCTAGCTCGTGGGTGCTTCTCATAGCACTGATTACGTTGAGTCTTAGGACGCTACACTAACAATTCCAGTTTTGAGTTATTTTATCAGTCAAATATGAAGCTCCTTCTATCAAAATGGGGTATTGTGCGAATTCCTCTCCTTCATTCAGTTGATAAATGCTACCGCACAAAAACTAGCACAAAATGGGTAGTGAGGTGTCATCAAAATGCATGGAAACACCTGCTGTGAGGAAGCCTTTAAGTACACCTTGAATTTTTGGGCACCGCCTTTCCTGGTATGAGTACCACGGGTCCCCATGTAGACTTCGGAAATGCGTCAAATCGAAGTCAATACCAGTCGAATGCATATGAAAGTTTTCCAAGATTATTGTTGGATGATTGGTTGATCTGCGTTCATGAATCGTATAAACGAGTTTGCCTAGACCGCATCGTTGCGCAAGAAATTTACCCCAACAGTGGCACGCAAATGGCATTTGGCATGGAAGCACCGTTGGTGTGGGTGAGGTTGGCATTCAGCGCAATGATGTTCCTCCCACTTTCTTGGTTTGCCATGACTCAGAGGCTTTGGCCTGAAGGCTTTGCTTCCAGTTCGAACACAGATTGTTTTGACTGCTGAATTTAGGTCTTAATCTGCGATCTGCGATCTAAGAGTGCAGAGGTGGTTAAAATGAACAATGCATAATCGTTCTGGGGAATGAGTTGAGAATGGGGTGGTGGGAGGTATTCCACCAGAAGCCACGATTGTATCCCTAGTCTGGATCCATAAATTGGCAGAATTGGTGCAAATAATAATTCAAATTAACTTCGTTGATGCTGTGCTAAGTGTTCTTCACTTGCTTCAAATTTTATCTCCTCTTAAAGCAAAGTGGTGACAATTTTGTTCATTAAAACACTCCCAAGGAATGAATGGAACTTGGTCATAGCGGATGACCTAAGCTTACACAAGAACGCTCAACTGGTCGCATTTCAAGTGAAGCATGGGCTAGTCAAAACTGTGTTGGGCGTTAATATGATTGTTTTCCTGCAGGTAAAACGGCAATGTCAATCAAAGTGCCACTTGTTGGTCCACGTGAGGCTGGATGGTGTCTATGGCTCTTTTACTCATGCCTGGCATGAATGGATCTTGAATGTTGTGGGTCGAAACTCACCCAAAATATGGGCAGAAATGAACAAAAGCCTGTGTCCAAAAGTCCTGCAATCTTTTTAAAAATTGGCTCTTTGTGTGTGGCGAAATCTACTCAAAGTTGTCTTTCTGTATCTGCGCTTACCAAACCACTTCCCCATCCACCTATTCAACAAGCCTTCTCCAAATTGTTAGCACTCTTAGACAGATATTCAGTGGAAAAATAAAGCGCCACACAGCATGTCACACTTTGTCACTGCATTTCCCATTCCCATAGTAATGAGTAGTGTCCCTACTGAAGGAGGGCTACGAGACGTCTATGGTTGTGGCTTAGGCCTGCAGTGGTGAGAGAGTTATGTGACGGGACCGAGAGGGCCGCGATCCACTAGAGGAGGAACTACAGAACGGTGATTCGAATGGGTTAACGCATTAGCTACAATTGATGAGTGCAACAAACAATCCTTCAAATGCCATTTTTCATTTGACCTATTGACACCGATGATTAATTTGGTTTAGAAACGTCGACAAGTGAATAATTCGAGGCACATTTTGCAATTGAGTGGGTGCACGTACAGCAAGTGATGTTGGATTGTTCTTGCTTCCTTCCATCCATCACTATTCGAATTTCAAGATAAAATTTTTATTGTGTTCTGAAAAGGATTGCAAGGAGTGCCGTTTTAACCAACTCCTGTTAAGTCGACCGACGCGCGACTCGTATTTCACCCGCACCATCGTTTTGCCACCTCATAAGTGGCTTCATTTGATAAATTGTGACAGGAAGGGCCTTGGTAGTAATTGGATTAGACACCGTGTGTCAATGTGTTCCATTCGCACAGGTCTCCAAGTCACGCTTTCTCATCGGCTTCGTCCATTGTTGTGATCGTAGCTGCACCGAACGTGCGAGACATGACTGCAAAGTCTACGACTACACACAACCAATTGAGCGTGAACTCACAGATCCGATCTTGCCACCAATTCTCACGGCACTCTCTAATAATTAAAGCGATGTTTCGACAGGGAGGCGACGGGGAAGGCAGAAGCATTGGAAGGATGAGAGTCAATGTAGAAAAGCATGGAGGTGGTTGGGAGTGATTGGGCAAGTTTACGTGCTCCTTCGTGGAAAGGCGCCTTCAGTGTGCAAGTGTTTAACGTTAAGATAAGTAACTGGAGTAAGACAAAGAGAAGCACGACATCGGTCATTCCACTCTTCCACTCATTCAATGCGTCGAAGCGTTACATGAGTTTGTTTTATTCGACGCAATGATTCGCCTTGGCCCTTAGGGAGACAGTACTTAACCCCCATCCCCAAACTCATGCCTGATGCTATTCCATCGGAGAGGAGGATCTGCTCGGCCCTCTCTAGCCTAGATTACCTTGACGCGAGTTCGATGGTACACTTGGCATTGTCGACACTAGTGCTTGCGTGGAGAAAGGCAGCTTCTGGGTGTTTTGGGTAAGACAACGCATTGGAACACAAAATCCCTAGCAAAGAGAGGCATTTCGATTTGGCACTGATACCTCCGTGAATGGTAAAGCTGGTGTGGAATTCTACTTGGACTGCCTTGTAATGGGCACCCTGAAAGACATCCTCTTTCCCAGTAAACACCCTACGCCGTTCGGTTATAAAGTGAAGACGTGTTATACGGTGGCACAAAGTTCGTTCTTTACCTAAAGGAAATGTCAAATTGACCGGCTAGAGTCAAGTAAATATTGGGATGATAACCCATGAATGAATCGTCTGCAGTGCTCGCATAAAAATTGTGAAGTAGTGGTCGCCCTTAAGCTCTCCTCGGATTGTTTGCAGGTCGATCCCGTGGGAAAGGTAAATTAATGAGGAAATGCATCAGAAGGCACGTGTATGGATAAATGAGTGGCCGAGTGGGCAGAGAAAAGATTTATTTATTTATTATATGTTAATGCATGTAGCCAGTACAGGGCAACAGAAGTAACAACTCTCTGGGTTGGAGTTAAGCTTGGTAATCAAAACAAGGCAAACGGGTTTTTGTGTTTGGTCACTTTATGATTCCCAGGAGGCAATGAACAAAAGATTATTCATTTAGCCGATTTGTCATTCTGCTTCTCTGTGCTTACGAACTGTGTTGCTTCGGTGCTATAATCCAACTGCACACACTTTTAACCCTTTTGTGCATAAGCTCGTAGTACTCCTCTGAGGCTTCTCGGTCGAGGTCTATCCACTTAAGCACGGTCTCAAACATCTTAATTGTACAACCGCGTTGCTCCTCCGACGTCGCTTGCTTTATCTCGTCGTCTTCTAACTTCGATTGCTTGGTGAAAATGTAGCTTTCTAGCTTATTCCTTGCTGCCATCTTACTTCTCTGCTTTGCATTCTCCAGCTTCAACTCCTCGACTTTATTAATCATTTGCACAATCTGCTCCTCCGAGAGACGACCAGTATACCTAGTATAGACGTTCATCTGCTGCCCTGACCAGGCGTCCACCGCTGACACATTGAGAATGCCATTTTCGTCAATAGCAATTGTAACATTCATATGAAAAAACCAACGCCACAGGGGTGGGATACTCTGCACGATAAACTCTCCCACCATGTTGTTCGTATTTGTCACCAACTGCTCACATTCGTATATCCAAAATAACATGTTTTGTTGATTACCAAAGAATGTTGTCTGCGCCAATGTCTTCTTCGATGGGATTGTCATGTTACGTTCTATCAGCGTATTTATTTTACCATCTGGCATCTTCAATATCACTGACAAAGGTGCTACTTCCTGCATCACCAACGACTGTTCATCAATCGTGCTAGACGCGAGCAACGCTGCGCCACAGGCTGCTGCCTCGTCCGGATTGATGGACCTGTTAAACTTACTGCCACTAAAGACGTCCTGTAGCAACTGCTGCACCTTCAATATGCGCGTTGATCCACCCACCAGTAATACCTCGTGAACATCGGCCTTGTCCAACTTTGCATCGCTCAAAGTCTGCTTTACTATAGCCAACATTCTGTCGAAGAGGTCCGAGCACAATTGCTCAAATTGGCACCGTGAGATTGACATAGAGAAATCTACGTCCTTATACAACGATTCCACTTCAATGCTTGTGCACTCAAGCAAGCTCAACGTTCTTTTAGCCTTCTCACACGCCTTTCTCAGACGACTGATGGCTTTTGCGTTGGTAGTCAAATCTATTCCTCCGTGTTCTTGCTTAAACGTCTCCATGCAGTGATCCACCAGTCGAGAATCAAAGTCACCACCACCTAGGTGCGTGTCACCACCGACAGCAATCACCTCGAATTTTTCATTCTCGATGGACATGACAGACACATCGAGGGTGCCACCACCCAAGTCGAAGATGAGTACGTTGCGCTGCCTATCAATCCTCTTGCCTAAACCGTAGGCAAGAGCAGCTGCCATCGGCTCACTCACGATGCGCATTACTTTCAAACCCGCTATTCTGCCTGCATCAATCGTTGCCTGACGCTGGTTGCTGTTGAAATACGCCGGCACAGTGATCACAGCATTTGTTACCCTCTTGCCCGTGTAAGCTTCTGCTGTCTTCTTCATCTCCAGCAGCACCATAGACGAGATCTCCTCTGCAGTAAATTGTTTTACCTTCCCACAGCACCTCACTTCAATCTTCGGCTTTCCTTTCGAGTTGATCACATTAAATGGATAGTGCCTCCTATCGCTTCGCACCGCCTCGTCAGTGAAGCAACGTCCGATCAGCCGCTTTACATCGTACACCGTATTTTTAGGATTCGTGGCAGCCTGGTTCTTTGCGGCAGCACCGGTGAGGTATTCTTTATCCGTGAATGCGACGCAGCTAGGTGTCTTGCGGTCACCCAGGCTATTGGCGATGATTTCAACTCTGCCGCCTTGAGAAATGCCGACACAGGAGAAGGTGGTCCCCAAGTCAATACCAATAGCTGGATCTGCAGACATGTTTTCGAGGGATAGACAATGTCAGTGTCTATGTTCTGGCAATGGTGGTCCTCATGAACTATGACTCTTTATATTAACTACCTTGATGACTGACTGTTCCATAACGTCAACTAAGCACTTGAATGCTCCTGGCCAATCAGGAGCTGCCATCAGCAATTGCTTCTATTGGTTGACAACTACACACTCGAAAGTAATGACGTACAATTTAGGCTTTGATGTGAATACGCCCTCAAGTGAGTAGCTCAGTGTTGAAATTGTGATGGTAGAAATGAAGCTGTAGAGAGGCGAAATCTTGTTGACTTGCTGTTGGTAATATCCAAATGTCAATGTGGCTCAAAGCATTAAACTAAGAATGCTTGATCGGAGTGCCGTGGTCCTCCACACAATCATTACCCTCTCTAGTGTAAAGCAGTAAAGTAAGGAAGCTTTTATTGTAGGTGTGCATGTCCGTGGGTTTCGGTGTGTGTTTGAAACCATTTACGACAATTCCGGAAAGTCCCATGCATTTAAAGCAACTTTTAAAATGAAAAATCCCCTGTGTAAAAGCTGTATATGCAAAAATTGAGCCACTTATTGTCACTTTGGGCACATGCTGCACCCATTATACAAACTCAGGGCAGTAAAACCAGTTTTTTCTACAAACAAGCTCTAATCAGCACTGACGTTCTCCTCTCTAGCTTCATTTTCATGTGACCCTCTTCTCGCTCAAACTGCCTTGTCTTTTACTTTACACCACCTTTGCACAAAAGTTGGTGCCGCATAATGAAAAAATTTGCATTCC
Organism: Taenia multiceps; assembly: GCA_001923025.3. Classification (NCBI taxonomy): domain Eukaryota; kingdom Metazoa; phylum Platyhelminthes; class Cestoda; order Cyclophyllidea; family Taeniidae; genus Taenia; species Taenia multiceps. Next base: position 5,610,549 of record CM010313.2, on the reverse strand, counting down.
GAATAAAAGATGTTCCTTTTCGCCAATGCTATGCACCGTGGCGATGTCTTAAACAGCTTTCTCCTGAGTAATAATCTTATATTGTGAGTAAAATCATTACCAATTGTATAGTGCAAGGCAAAATGCTGGTGGTAGCACCATGAGAGATCACAGTAGCACCTACACTTACACCGCGAGTGCGAACAAGTTACCATCGCTGTGCCAAGTCGACTGCGATTAGCAGAGGTTTCGTTCACAGTTGGCATACCATCATTCGTTTTCAATTATCTCCATTTCTAAGTGCTGCGCGTTTATGACTAATTCTCCAACACATTTGTGGCACCAAGAATTGCCTCCTTAGACATGCAATAGGTGTCTCGATTATGTGCATCCATAGTTACAAAGACCCGAAACAGTTACACTTCTTACTTCAACCTGCGAGGTAGCTCTGTCTTAGTTTTAGCCTCCAACAGAGTAGATCCGCTTTTCATCCTGTCTCCATGTATGCTTACACACGTCAATCTGGTGGTTTCGAGGTGATCCCTTGTTGACAATGTTGGTTCCTACATTTACGGCCTAAATGCCTGAAATTTTGCCTCTATCACTTGCTCTTTATTCATCATCCTCCTCCACCTCCTCTTGCACCTCCTCCTTTTCCTTATCTTCTGGTAATTTAGGGGCTAACCTATACGTGTACACACCATGACAAACACTCAAACAGTCAGACAGCCAAATCACTCTTCGGAAGCGTTCCATTACAACGATACTCTCCGTAGAGAATAGTTGTTGGTTAAGTGGTGAGCACTGTCAATGTAAAGCCGTCCTAATAACTGGCAATAAAATCGTTTCCATTTGTATGTCTCATTGCCTGCTGTGCTTCTCGATTCCTTGCCGCCAACCCTCCCTCATGGCTTCGGCACAACTCAGTTCAAAATTGGGAAATGCCATAATCAAACAGGTGACCGCAGTGAATTGAAACAATTTGAAGGCTCGCCTAAATGACATGTAATATAAGCAACAACCTATGTGCTCTAGTACAAAAGGTGCTTTCGTCACATTCAAATGGAATGGAGCCACCCAGCGGCTACTGAAATGGTGGGACTGGCTACCAGACAAAGTTGCATACTGACTGGCTAAATAGGCCCGTGCTTTTAAAAGACCTTTGGTCAGTAGGCATCACACTCAAATGCAAATGAAATGAATTGAAGAACACTTAATAATGTGGAAGGAACCACTTAAAATGCAAAATAAGCTCTACCATCTTCCTAGCAGGAATCCTTAAATAAAAAGGGGAGGAGATATTATGATTGGACTTAGCAGGACAGAGTGTTCAGTATAGGAAGAGCAGCTGTGTAGGCGGTGATGTTGAATAGCATTTATACATCATTCCTCAACAACATACTTGGGAGTGCATAGAGCGATCATTCTTTTGCACATTTTTAGCTTAATTCAAGGATTTAGCTGGGAACATTCTGAGGCCTCTAAATTCTGTCATCATGTTCCTGCTGCCGATGATCGTCCACTTTGCATGCAACCAGGTATAAGAGCTGTATGCATGAGTGGATAAGCCTCATCTGCTCGGGTAGAATAGCAGCAAGTAGTAGTAGTGATGAGTTTTCTTCTAACTTAACACTCGTGTTTTCCTGCAATCGGTGTCCACATCGACTAATTGCATACTGTGGCCCACAGAGTCGAATGTATGGAAGCAGAATGCCCTTTGCATCTAGACATTTCTCATGTGAAACGTCCTACATGTCTATCCTTTTCATGCGCTAGGCCATTTCCGATGGTGGCCTCAGTTGCCATGCGAAAAATTTTACACAAGTCACCATCGCAAGCATATAAATTACCCAAAAGTGGAGAAAATGAAAGCTCTTCTTCGTCAATTGGTTGAATATCGGAGGTTCAGAAGAGAGAATTAAGTTGACTTAAGAGATGACGTGCGGTGATATCACCGCTACTAATTGTTTTGTGTAGTAGTAGTGTGCAAGCTAGGTTGAGCACTCAGCCATCCAGTCTCTAAGACAAACCATTATTGTACTCAGCGCATTTTGAGGGCTAGGGATCACTTTAGAGGAAGTAAATGCTTGGCTTAGAAGTGCCTTCATCTTCCTTAATTTCCTGTGGAAACTTGATGAATGGCACAGCTGGCCCGCAAATGTTTCCTCTGACAGCACCGACTCCTACGTGATGGGTGGCGTGGGAGACAAACTAAGGGACACAGGAAGGACAGTACTCGAAAGGGGAAAATGACTTTGCGCCACTATGTTTGTTTGTTTCACTCGCGTTGTTGTAAAGATACTACACCGGTGCACCGCGATAGCATCTTCGCCCTAACCTATGTCCAATGTACACTTATTTCCATGCGTAGTGTACTCTTTCGCTTTGGATGAAATCTCACTGCTATACAGTTACCAGGTTGTTTCACTCTAATACCAAGCAAAGACAAACCTGAGAAGCGCACAAAAGTGCTACCACCTCAATCCGCCCTGAATTCTGCAGCAGCCACAACTACACAGCATTAGCATGGACGTTATTTTTTAAACTGTAACACGCTAGTTTAGACGTACCTGTGGAGCTGGAAGTGGTCAGCACATGCAAATTTGAAAACAGAGTGGACGAATTGATCCCTGAGGGAAGGCGAATAGGAACCAATTAAACTTTTTTATGCTATATCTTTACGGCAGCCCAAAAATGTCTTCAATAACCAATCCGATCGTTCTAATGAGGTAAAGGCAGAGATGGAAGAGAGAATTCTCAAACCAGTGACAAAACTTTGTTCCACTCTGATCTGCTGATCCAATGCAACAGGATATCCTTGCAACATTATGGCAACTACCCGCTAACCGTGGTAAGCTACCTACCATATCGCATTCACTGAATTAGTCGCTATCACAATCAAGATTAAAAGCCTGTTCCACACAGCACAAAAGAAATGGCAGTTGAGCCCACACAGAATCCTTGTAACGACGAACAATACAGTCATCCATTTCCACCTCTCTGCTTTTATAACCGGAATGCCCATTCGTCTTTGCATTTAACCAGGTGGATATCTAATGTTTACGCTAACCCAATGAAAAGGTGATGATCGCGCACTGAGAAAATCTAACTAAGGGTGTTGCAAAGAGTGAGGCGTTGCCACCTTTGTCCTTTCCTAACCCAAAGGGTGAATCGCTTTAAAGACAAATTTTGACCTCTGCGCTGCCTTGTCATCTAAGAAGTGGGTAAAGCTCGTTTTGCATAGCTTAAAATCGTATCAAATTCGCTGTTTGCTCCTCAGTACTTCAAAATCGAGACTACGATGAATACCACGCATCACCAAGCAGAAAGCTGAAATCATGTTTGTTATGGAGGGCATTTAGGTTTCTTACCACTCACACTGAGGATGCAATTCCGTAGTCCACATGGAACCGAGAGAGAGACCACCGTAACCATACATGGTACTCATGCCAGGAAAGGGGAGCACTTGTCGAGAAAGCAGTGCCCCAATATTCAAATTGAACTTAAAGGCCTCCTCGAAGCTAGTCCTCCCATACTTTTGATGGTACCTGTGTAGCGTCCCGAGACTCCCTTTAAGGTAAAAGAAGGCATAATACTGGGGGTAGAATACATGTATTCGGGAAACAGAGGGCTTGGGGGCTGTTGGCACGGCCCAAAGGCCGACCAACCGGCTAGAACAAGATGGCCACCCAAGTGACCGAAACCGGCAGTTCAACAAACAATGTATTACACCTGACTACTCACTTTACACTAGTTTTGGCGCAGTAACACTTTATCGACCAAAGGAAAGGAGAGGAATTTTCATATAGTCCCATCTGGTAAATGGAACTTCATATTTAACTGGTGAAATAACTCAAAACGTCTGATTGTTAGGACTAAGCAGCGCTCTATAAACCTTTCTAAAGCGTATTGAATTGCAGTGATCTTTACCCTGAGTTTGCCCAGAATAGTGCGACCATTTTCATGTTATGAACCAATATACTAGTCAAGTGTGTTCTTTGCCGCAAACAAAATACTGTAGAGAAAAACACTATGGTTAACCTTTCGTGATGATCTTAGCAGATTTGTGAAACAACCGAGAGCAGCGAACGCCACCATGCATTGGAAGTGCACTTGGACTAACACATGTGTTGGACTAGCATATATGGTGTGCCTAAGACCGTGACATTTAACCTGCATTTAAATTCTGCACCCCTTTCGAGACTTCTCTGAAGGCATAAGAAGACACAACTTCTATGCGCATTCAACAGACAGAAAGGAACTGGTGCTGTTGGGGCGCAGTTGGCATGGCTCGGAGGCCAGCCCACTCTGCGAAGGGAATTCGACCAACCCAATTCGCCGTATTGGAAATGAGAGCCAAACAAGCAATAAAGCATCACTACTGCAACTTAATCTAATAAGTGGAAAGTAGACAATGTCCTTGGAATTTGAGGTCGTAAGATCAATCCATTCGACTTTCTCCTCATCTGCCCGTTTTCTCTTTTAAGCATTTCAAACACCTCGTATTTGCTGTTCACACCACAAATGCTCCACTGATTTGCATTTTTATTTTGCAAAAAAGTATGTAATACCTTGTTTGTTTTAACTACCGGTTTAGGTCACTTGGGTGGCCATCTTGTTCTAGCCGGTTGGTCGGCCTCTGGGCCGTGCCATCAGCCCCCAAGTCCTCTGTTCCCGGATTATATATATTCTGCCCTAGCACTGCGCCTTCTTTTACCTTAAGGGGAGCCTCGGGACGCTACATTGGTGGCAGCGGAAAGCGAACCCGACTTTGATGGATTTTATCCTGCTCCATGCCGCTTCTGGCAAACGTCGGCGTTGTGAAAGAAGTGCATGTGCTACGGAGGGGAGAACCTTTGGTATCTCGTAACAGAAGGGTCGAGATCGACGTCTAGCTTCGACATCTCCCTCGCCCTCGTGTTCGACAGGAGAGCTATTAACAACTGAAGCGACACTAGCCGTGGAATCCAAGCCCAGAGGAGGGCCAAGAGGCGCGCATTGCTGCACTGAGTGCTACGCGGAATTGATGGCACTACAGGAACACATGCGTTCGAACCTCGACGACTGGGACGGTTAGCTCGTGAGTGCTTCTCGCAGCACTGATTACGTTGTGATGGCTGACACGGGAGGCGGACGAAGGGGAGCGTTGGGGACGACGCTCGAGAGAAGAGAGGGGCTGTGTAATACCTTGTTTGTTTTAACTACCGGTTTAGGTCACTTGGGTGGCCATCTTGTTCTAGCCGGTTGGTCGGCCTCTGGGCCGCGCCATCAGCCCCCAAGCCCTCTGTTCCCGGAATGTATATAGTCTGCCCTAGCACTGCGCCTTCTTTTACCTTAAGGGGAGCCTCGGGACGCTACAAAGTAGACTTTTGAATGCAGGAATTTGGACTCAAGACTCAGTTAACTCTCATTTTGCATTTCCACAGTTTGCTTTGTATTAACCACATTTGCCTTGCTCTAGCGTCCCATCGGTGCGACGTTTGGATCCTCTCAAGGTCGTCACCGTCCTCACCCTTAGTAGCAGAAGTTCTTCATCATACAATAAAAAGAGACAGCACAAACTGGTTTTTAGATAATTTGGACAAATAAATTAACATCAGGTCTTCGGAGTAGTTACACTATGTGCTTTCAGCTCATGCGAAAATGCAACGTTATGCATTTGTTTTAGAATTAATTTGCTTAAACCAACCATTATTAGGTTACAAAAGCAAGTTGTTTTGTCAAAAATCCACTGCTTACTTTAGCAATACAAATATGTGGGATTTAGAACGTAGCTATTAGTTTTACAGCTAGCACCTGCCTCACTAAATTTTTGACTTGACAAGCACTTTACGCAAGCCCAGCCTCATGGAAAGATACTTCATGTTATTTTCGATTTAAAAATCCAATCACCTACTCCAATCGAAATGTGCGTTAAGCAGACTTACCTATACCCAAAACCCAACATTGACAACTAGGTGGACGTCTCACTGCTCTGCCAACAAGGCGGTTGAAAGGCCAGCAGACTAAAGTAACTTGTGGCAAAGACAGGACACAGAGGACTCCAGGAACACTAGCGGATGCTATTAAAGGGACTCAACAAACCAATCCACACGTAGTTGTCCAATGGTAATACTAGCCGTCGCATCTTCTTAAAAGTATCGCGCTCTGGCATGACATTACAGCATTTTAGAGTCGCCCCACGAAGAAAAGACACTACGAGTATACTAAGGCTGCATTCAACCTTCTCGCCTTCTTAGTATATATGCTCCTGCACAAAGTGGTTGGAAATATCTCGTCTTTCCCCAAGCACAACTCACCCTTTCAAACCCACTCACATACCCAGCTACCTGCAAGTCACACATTCTCCACCTTCTCAAGTCGTTCTCAAGGCTAAGTATTAGCATTTCACCTTTCAACAAATCGCAACACACTCAACAGTGAAACGGAAAAAAACAAATCCAGACTATGCTTTAAAATGCACCCATCACCTGTGCCACCAAACTGCGATCCAACATAATAAAAACATTTCCACACCTGTTGAGGCAAAATATGCCACAGCCGTCACCTGGTCATGCAAATCAGCCGCGTCTACGCGGTTCTCCCAGCTCTTCCCTCCCCCAGGGCGACAAGAGACATCATACTCGGGCAGAGTACATAGAAGTGCATTTGACATACCAGCAACACACTCCACGAACGTACAACGACAAAGCAAATAAGTCGTCTCATCACCGGAATCCGTCATTCAACCAACCATCAACGCATTAAATGGTCCAATTCGCCTTGTCCAGCACCGTCCCCCGTGCTCGCCTTGGCAAGGCTACTGCGTCGTTAGTCGCCTCGTTCTTTATGGGATGAGACAGGGTGCTAACCACCACCCAACGATGCGACTTCGACAAATATAATGAGAAATAATTAAGCTTTGATATAGCTTCCGGTCTGAAATCCACTGGCACATCGCAAGCAAACAAACACAAGCCCAACCACTTGTCTCAGGCAGTGGAAATACACTCACTGCCATCAACTGGCAAATCGCTAAACACACGCACACGAGAATCCTGAAATCACACAAATTCATGTGACACAAGCCGCGTAGAAACAATCTGTAGCATGAAGTCATTGACCACTTTCCGTTTCTCCTACAAGTTAATCACACTCGGACAATAGTCATCCCACTCACTGCACCACTCACATGGGCGCCATTGAAATCGCCTCTTTCCACAAGTTACCTATGCGTGGGTGCGGGTCGATAACTTGCATCTCAAGCCTCAAACATTAGCCAAGCGATTATCGAAAGTGGCAGCGAATCGTAAGAGAATCATGCTTACATATCAAAGCCACGTGGTAACCACACTTCCAACTACCCAACACTACTACACATCGGCTCCATCTCATATCGTAGTGGTCAAGGCGACTAAACCTAAACATCTTAGATTTAAAAAAGGCCAAGTAAAACTAATGAATACCAAAAGGTAATAACATCTAACTCACCTTACACACTCTCTTTTTCGGTCCCGCGTGGCACTGACACACCGTACAGTCGTTCATAAACCCACCAAGCACAAGGACGCGTCGCTTATTTCCAGGATGAATGATTAGTCCACACTAAGCAAAGAAACTTTCGGCAGAATCGGTAGGTCGAATAGTCGCAACACCACAGCTCTCCACGACAACGTCGAGTCCAAAGGCGCTCTATGCAGTCTCAGTAGCTTCCCATGGGTCGGCTTTTACATCCACATCCCTCACTGCCATTGCCACCGTCGACAATGATGGACGTTGCTGGCGGCCTGATGGGTCTGACATGCTGTTGAAAAGCGTCCCATAAACAGCATTGAAGGCAATGGCGATGGGAAAGCGAGTGTTAGTCAGTAACACTGATCACCACCAACATCCACCACTCTTGATAAGCTGACAAAATCAACATGAAAGCACTGTGCCAGCAAGTTCCACGTGCATTGTGCCAATTTCAGAGAAGAAATTGACACCTAGCGCTGTTCACTGATGACTTCATGCTTGGTAGGTTTTCCACATTCTAGCAACAAATGAGGTCCCATCCGCCATGAAACCCTCCTTCATAAGCCACCAGCTTTTCCTCGTGAATCGCACCCAATAAAAGACTTCGCACGCATAGATACACATTTCGAAACATGTGTATACATGTAAATGACTATCAATTTGTGCGTTTCAGGTATCAACTATTGATCATCTGCAAAATACCACAAAAATGCAGCGATGCACACAATAAAAAATAAATAAATGCTGCAATGAAGAACAAATACCTCGAGTCGCAAACGTAGGCAAACATTATTTCAGCAAAAAAAACATGGACTACGCCTAATAAATAACTGCATTAAGTCTCTTTAATTTTTCCATTTTAACACAATCACACACACACACACACAATCACTGTCGCAACCCACCACCCTTCCCACACGAAACAGTAAGCTTTCCTGCCATGCCATCTCTAATCTCACACTCGTCTTGTCACTCTGGCTTGTATCCATGCAATTATCCAATGCCTATGCCAAACAAGGTAAAACCTATCGCAACGTCACTAAACACACCGATATCCTCCACGATATCCTCGCAGAACCACGCCTGCGTAGATGACTCGAGAAAATCGTCCTGTCTACCGTTCCACAGAATCTTCAAATGTCGGTCCACCATCATTGTAGTTCGTGATACTTAAAAGGGAAAAAGAAAGGCCGGGAAGTGAATTCAAATGCAATACAAAGCCACGAACGCAATTGTAAGTAACAAAAACACCCCAGAAAGCAAACATTCAAGACGCCCACATGATGCGACCTGCGAATTGAGGCAAACATTTCCGAATAAACAATTGCAGACCTCCATGTAAGCATTCTTTTGCTGCTGGATCTACCTCAAACACCAACTCATAGCAAAGCTGAACCCACGACTAAATAACTATTTGGGTCCCACACAACACGTTTTGCTAAGATAATATCACCGTAAAACAAAGCTACGAATTTAAGGAGCGATTAAGTCGCAAAGTGCTCCATGATTCTGATATCTATTCTGCCAGCGTGAAAGTCACAGCAATAAAATAACCGATACTTCATCAAGCATTAGGTATGAAAAGACCTGCCCAATAACTAATAAAAATGTGGCGAAAGTCGGCAAGCTGCAACCCATTCTAACATGCGAAATCCGTAAAGCAGTATACAAGGCTTGATACACATCCAATGCTGCTAGGTGATGCCTTCACACTTAACACGTGATGCTCCACTAGAAAAATACATGTCCCTAAACATAAAAGTTAAAAACACTGTTCATACCAATCACAGCAAAGCATACGCTACAATTAGCCAAATTTGATGCAAGCAAAGCCTCTCAAGCTAGTGCTCAAGCTGACAGAGACCCAAGACGCCCCAGCAAGGCAAAATTCAGACCGGCCGCGGCTGGCTTCGGTCTTTATAAACTACTAATAAACTATTTAATCTAGCTGACTTGTATTTGGTGTTTAATAAATTAGCCACAATATTAGAATTATGCAAATGCGGCAGACATGCATGTATACACCTATGTTATTCGCAAAAGTTTAAAATACATAAAAGCGCATGCATACAAATGTGAATTAAAACAGCAAAATATTCAGGAAAAGCAATTTAGTCAGATGATTATTTAGCACACTAATTTAGAAACACTTTGCTTGATAGCCGATTTTAGATAGACAGAATTTGCGGAAAACACTTAAAATAAAGGGCAAGTTTGGGCTTTACATTTGGCCTTTTTAAATACCTCCGCAATGCTACTGCAATACTCCGTTTGGACCGCTAGTTTCGGTCACTTGGGTAGCCATGTTGTATTAGCAGGGTGGTTGCCAGCAGTCCCTAATCCCTCCCTTTCCAGAATATATGTCTTCTGCCCTATTGCTATGTCGCATTTTACATTAAAGATAATCTCGGGACGCTACATTGGTGGCAGCGAAAGGAGGACCCGACTTTAACGGATTTCATTCCGGTCTATACCACTTGTGCTAAAGATGGGAGAGTCTCTGGCATCCCATAACAGAAGGACTGAGATCGACGCTCATCCCTGGCACATTCCCCACCCTCGCGTTCTGCAAGAAAGCCATTAGCAACTGAAGCGACACCAGCTATGAACTCGGAATGCCGTGGAAAGCCAAGAGGGATCAAGCATCCTCCATAAGCTCTCCCTCCTGTTCTTGGGCAATTCGTCTCCCTACGTCAAATTGTGTGTCTACAGATGTAGAATACGCAGGACGCCATTCGATAGTATGGTTTTATGCTTTGCACACTTGGATTGCGTGCACTTCCTTCCTATAAGGCCCGATTGTCCCCTTTTCACAGGGTTCTACCACACACTCGGGTTTATCCCACGGCATTAAAAAGCCCGGAATCAAAATATGTGTTGCATGTGTGTCGACCCATTCGAAAACATGGATTTACATCTCCATCAATTCATTCGCATGTACGCCTTTGATTTACCGAGTGCTACGCGGAATCGATTACTCTACACTAACACTTGTGCTCGAATCTTGATGGCTGGGGCGGCTAGCTCGTGGGTGCTTCTCATAGCACTGATTACGTTGAGTCTTAGGACGCTACACTAACAATTCCAGTTTTGAGTTATTTTATCAGTCAAATATGAAGCTCCTTCTATCAAAATGGGGTATTGTGCGAATTCCTCTCCTTCATTCAGTTGATAAATGCTACCGCACAAAAACTAGCACAAAATGGGTAGTGAGGTGTCATCAAAATGCATGGAAACACCTGCTGTGAGGAAGCCTTTAAGTACACCTTGAATTTTTGGGCACCGCCTTTCCTGGTATGAGTACCACGGGTCCCCATGTAGACTTCGGAAATGCGTCAAATCGAAGTCAATACCAGTCGAATGCATATGAAAGTTTTCCAAGATTATTGTTGGATGATTGGTTGATCTGCGTTCATGAATCGTATAAACGAGTTTGCCTAGACCGCATCGTTGCGCAAGAAATTTACCCCAACAGTGGCACGCAAATGGCATTTGGCATGGAAGCACCGTTGGTGTGGGTGAGGTTGGCATTCAGCGCAATGATGTTCCTCCCACTTTCTTGGTTTGCCATGACTCAGAGGCTTTGGCCTGAAGGCTTTGCTTCCAGTTCGAACACAGATTGTTTTGACTGCTGAATTTAGGTCTTAATCTGCGATCTGCGATCTAAGAGTGCAGAGGTGGTTAAAATGAACAATGCATAATCGTTCTGGGGAATGAGTTGAGAATGGGGTGGTGGGAGGTATTCCACCAGAAGCCACGATTGTATCCCTAGTCTGGATCCATAAATTGGCAGAATTGGTGCAAATAATAATTCAAATTAACTTCGTTGATGCTGTGCTAAGTGTTCTTCACTTGCTTCAAATTTTATCTCCTCTTAAAGCAAAGTGGTGACAATTTTGTTCATTAAAACACTCCCAAGGAATGAATGGAACTTGGTCATAGCGGATGACCTAAGCTTACACAAGAACGCTCAACTGGTCGCATTTCAAGTGAAGCATGGGCTAGTCAAAACTGTGTTGGGCGTTAATATGATTGTTTTCCCGCAGGTAAAACGACAATGTCAATCAAACTGTCACCTTGTGGTCCACATGAGGCTGGCTGGTGTCTATGGCTCTTTTACTCATGCCTGGCATGAATGGATCTTGAATGTTGTGGGTCGAAACTCACCCAAAATATGGGCAGAAATGAACAAAAGCCTGTGTCCAAAAGTCCTGCAATCTTTTTAAAAATTGGCTCTTTGTGTGTGGCGAAATCTACTCAAAGTTGTCTTTCTGTATCTGCGCTTACCAAACCACTTCCCCATCCACCTATTCAACAAGCCTTCTCCAAATTGTTAGCACTCTTAGACAGATATTCAGTGGAAAAATAAAGCGCCACACAGCATGTCACACTTTGTCACTGCATTTCCCATTCCCATAGTAATGAGTAGTGTCCCTACTGAAGGAGGGCTACGAGACGTCTATGGTTGTGGCTTAGGCCTGCAGTGGTGAGAGAGTTATGTGACGGGACCGAGAGGGCCGCGATCCACTAGAGGAGGAACTACAGAACGGTGATTCGAATGGGTTAACGCATTAGCTACAATTGATGAGTGCAACAAACAATCCTTCAAATGCCATTTTTCATTTGACCTATTGACACCGATGATTAATTTGGTTTAGAAACGTCGACAAGTGAATAATTCGAGGCACATTTTGCAATTGAGTGGGTGCACGTACAGCAAGTGATGTTGGATTGTTCTTGCTTCCTTCCATCCATCACTATTCGAATTTCAAGATAAAATTTCTATTGTGTTCTGAAACGGATTGCAAGGAGTGCCGTTTCAACCAACTCCTGTTAAGTCGACCGACGCGCGACTCGTATTTCACCCGCACCATCGTTTTGCCACCTCATAAGTGGCTTCATTTGATAAATTGTGACAGGAAGGGCCTTGGTAGTAATTGGATTAGACACCGTGTGTCAATGTGTTCCATTCGCACAGGTCTCCAAGTCACGCTTTCTCATCGGCTTCGTCCATTGTTGTGATCGTAGCTGCACCGAACGTGCGAGACATGACTGCAAAGTCTACGACTACACACAACCAATTGAGCGTGAACTCACAGATCCGATCTTGCCACCAATTCTCACGGCACTCTCTAATAATTAAAGCGATGTTTCGACAGGGAGGCGACGGGGAAGGCAGAAGCATTGGAAGGATGAGAGTCAATGTAGAAAAGCATGGAGGTGGTTGGGAGTGATTGGGCAAGTTTACGTGCTCCTTCGTGGAAAGGCGCCTTCAGTGTGCAAGTGTTTAACGTTAAGATAAGTAACTGGAGTAAGACAAAGAGAAGCACGACATCGGTCATTCCACTCTTCCACTCATTCAATGCGTCGAAGCGTTACATGAGTTTGTTTTATTCGACGCAATGATTCGCCTTGGCCCTTAGGGAGACAGTACTTAACCCCCATCCCCAAACTCATGCCTGATGCTATTCCATCGGAGAGGAGGATCTGCTCGGCCCTCTCTAGCCTAGATTACCTTGACGCGAGTTCGATGGTACACTTGGCATTGTCGACACTAGTGCTTGCGTGGAGAAAGGCAGCTTCTGGGTGTTTTGGGTAAGACAACGCATTGGAACACAAAATCCCTAGCAAAGAGAGGCATTTCGATTTGGCACTGATACCTCCGTGAATGGTAAAGCTGGTGTGGAATTCTACTTGGACTGCCTTGTAATGGGCACCCTGAAAGACATCCTCTTTCCCAGTAAACACCCTACGCCGTTCGGTTATAAAGTGAAGACGTGTTATACGGTGGCACAAAGTTCGTTCTTTACCTAAAGGAAATGTCAAATTGACCGGCTAGAGTCAAGTAAATATTGGGATGATAACCCATGAATGAATCGTCTGCAGTGCTCGCATAAAAATTGTGAAGTAGTGGTCGCCCTTAAGCTCTCCTCGGATTGTTTGCAGGTCGATCCCGTGGGAAAGGTAAATTAATGAGGAAATGCATCAGAAGGCACGTGTATGGATAAATGAGTGGCCGAGTGGGCAGAGAAAAGATTTATTTATTTATTATATGTTAATGCATGTAGCCAGTACAGGGCAACAGAAGTAACAACTCTCTGGGTTGGAGTTAAGCTTGGTAATCAAAACAAGGCAAACGGGTTTTTGTGTTTGGTCACTTTATGATTCCCAGGAGGCAATGAACAAAAGATTATTCATTTAGCCGATTTGTCATTCTGCTTCTCTGTGCTTACGAACTGTGTTGCTTCGGTGCTATAATCCAACTGCACACACTTTTAACCCTTTTGTGCATAAGCTCGTAGTACTCCTCTGAGGCTTCTCGGTCGAGGTCTATCCACTTAAGCACGGTCTCAAACATCTTAATTGTACAACCGCGTTGCTCCTCCGACGTCGCTTGCTTTATCTCGTCGTCTTCTAACTTCGATTGCTTGGTGAAAATGTAGCTTTCTAGCTTATTCCTTGCTGCCATCTTACTTCTCTGCTTTGCATTCTCCAGCTTCAACTCCTCGACTTTATTAATCATTTGCACAATCTGCTCCTCCGAGAGACGACCAGTATACCTAGTATAGACGTTCATCTGCTGCCCTGACCAGGCGTCCACCGCTGACACATTGAGAATGCCATTTTCGTCAATAGCAATTGTAACATTCATATGAAAAAACCAACGCCACAGGGGTGGGATACTCTGCACGATAAACTCTCCCACCATGTTGTTCGTATTTGTCACCAACTGCTCACATTCGTATATCCGAAATAACATTTTTTTTTGATTACCAAAGAGTGTTGTCTGCGCCAATGTCTTCTTCGATGGGATTGTCATGTTACGTTCTATCAGCGTATTTATTTTACCATCTGGCATCTTCAATATCACTGACAAAGGTGCTACTTCCTGCATCACCAACGACTGTTCATCAATCGTGCTAGACGCGAGCAACGCTGCGCCACAGGCTGCTGCCTCGTCCGGATTGATGGACCTGTTAAACTTACTGCCACTAAAGACGTCCTGTAGCAACTGCTGCACCTTCAATATGCGCGTTGATCCACCCACCAGTAATACCTCGTGAACATCGGCCTTGTCCAACTTTGCATCGCTCAAAGTCTGCTTTACTATAGCCAACATTCTGTCGAAGAGGTCCGAGCACAATTGCTCAAATTGGCACCGTGAGATTGACATAGAGAAATCTACGTCCTTATACAACGATTCCACTTCAATGCTTGTGCACTCAAGCAAGCTCAACGTTCTTTTAGCCTTCTCACACGCCTTTCTCAGACGACTGATGGCTTTTGCGTTGGTAGTCAAATCTATTCCTCCGTGTTCTTGCTTAAACGTCTCCATGCAGTGATCCACCAGTCGAGAATCAAAGTCACCACCACCTAGGTGCGTGTCACCACCGACAGCAATCACCTCGAATTTTTCATTCTCGATGGACATGACAGACACATCGAGGGTGCCACCACCCAAGTCGAAGATGAGTACGTTGCGCTGCCTATCAATCCTCTTGCCTAAACCGTAGGCAAGAGCAGCTGCCATCGGCTCACTCACGATGCGCATTACTTTCAAACCCGCTATTCTGCCTGCATCAATCGTTGCCTGACGCTGGTTGCTGTTGAAATACGCCGGCACAGTGATCACAGCATTTGTTACCCTCTTGCCCGTGTAAGCTTCTGCTGTCTTCTTCATCTCCAGCAGCACCATAGACGAGATCTCCTCTGCAGTAAATTGTTTTACCTTCCCACAGCACCTCACTTCAATCTTCGGCTTTCCTTTCGAGTTGATCACATTAAATGGATAGTGCCTCCTATCGCTTCGCACCGCCTCGTCAGTGAAGCAACGTCCGATCAGCCGCTTTACATCGTACACCGTATTTTTAGGATTCGTGGCAGCCTGGTTCTTTGCGGCAGCACCGGTGAGGTATTCTTTATCCGTGAATGCGACGCAGCTAGGTGTCTTGCGGTCACCCAGGCTATTGGCGATGATTTCAACTCTGCCGCCTTGAGAAATGCCGACACAGGAGAAGGTGGTCCCCAAGTCAATACCAATAGCTGGATCTGCAGACATGTTTTCGAGGGATAGACAATGTCAGTGTCTATGTTCTGGCAATGGTGGTCCTCATGAACTATGACTCTTTATATTAACTACCTTGATGACTGACTGTTCCATAACGTCAACTAAGCACTTGAATGCTCCTGGCCAATCAGGAGCTGCCATCAGCAATTGCTTCTATTGGTTGACAACTACACACTCGAAAGTAATGACGTACAATTTAGGCTTTGATGTGAATACGCCCTCAAGTGAGTAGCTCAGTGTTGAAATTGTGATGGTAGAAATGAAGCTGTAGAGAGGCGAAATCTTGTTGACTTGCTGTTGGTAATATCCAAATGTCAATGTGGCTCAAAGCATTAAACTAAGAATGCTTGATCGGAGTGCCGTGGTCCTCCACACAATCATTACCCTCTCTAGTGTAAAGCAGTAAAGTAAGGAAGCTTTTATTGTAGGTGTGCATGTCCGTGGGTTTCGGTGTGTGTTTGAAACCATTTACGACAATTCCGGAAAGTCCCATGCATTTAAAGCAACTTTTAAAATGAAAAATCCCCTGTGTAAAAGCTGTATATGCAAAAATTGAGCCACTTATTGTCACTTTGGGCACATGCTGCACCCATTATACAAACTCAGGGCAGTAAAACCAGTTTTTTCTACAAACAAGCTCTAATCAGCACTGACGTTCTCCTCTCTAGCTTCATTTTCATGTGACCCTCTTCTCGCTCAAACTGCCTTGTCTTTTACTTTACACCACCTTTGCACAAAAGTTGGTGCCGCATAATGAAAAAATTTGCATTCCGAATAAAAGATGTTCCTTTTCGCCAATGCTATGCACCGTGGCGATGTCTTAAACAGCTTTCTCCTGAGTAATAATCTTATATTGTGAGTAAAATCATTACCAATTGTATAGTGCAAGGCAAAATGCTGGTGGTAGCACCATGAGAGATCACAGTAGCACCTACACTTACACCGCGAGTGCGAACAAGTTACCATCGCTGTGCCAAGTCGACTGCGATTAGCAGAGGTTTCGTTCACAGTTGGCATACCATCATTCGTTTTCAATTATCTCCATTTCTAAGTGCTGCGCGTTTATGACTAATTCTCCAACACATTTGTGGCACCAAGAATTGCCTCCTTAGACATGCAATAGGTGTCTCGATTATGTGCATCCATAGTTACAAAGACCCGAAACAGTTACACTTCTTACTTCAACCTGCGAGGTAGCTCTGTCTTAGTTTTAGCCTCCAACAGAGTAGATCCGCTTTTCATCCTGTCTCCATGTATGCTTACACACGTCAATCTGGTGGTTTCGAGGTGATCCCTTGTTGACAATGTTGGTTCCTACATTTACGGCCTAAATGCCTGAAATTTTGCCTCTATCACTTGCTCTTTATTCATCATCCTCCTCCACCTCCTCTTGCACCTCCTCCTTTTCCTTATCTTCTGGTAATTTAGGGGCTAACCTATACGTGTACACACCATGACAAACACTCAAACAGTCAGACAGCCAAATCACTCTTCGGAAGCGTTCCATTACAACGATACTCTCCGTAGAGAATAGTTGTTGGTTAAGTGGTGAGCACTGTCAATGTAAAGCCGTCCTAATAACTGGCAATAAAATCGTTTCCATTTGTATGTCTCATTGCCTGCTGTGCTTCTCGATTCCTTGCCGCCAACCCTCCCTCATGGCTTCGGCACAACTCAGTTCAAAATTGGGAAATGCCATAATCAAACAGGTGACCGCAGTGAATTGAAACAATTTGAAGGCTCGCCTAAATGACATGTAATATAAGCAACAACCTATGTGCTCTAGTACAAAAGGTGCTTTCGTCACATTCAAATGGAATGGAGCCACCCAGCGGCTACTGAAATGGTGGGACTGGCTACCAGACAAAGTTGCATACTGACTGGCTAAATAGGCCCGTGCTTTTAAAAGACCTTTGGTCAGTAGGCATCACACTCAAATGCAAATGAAATGAATTGAAGAACACTTAATAATGTGGAAGGAACCACTTAAAATGCAAAATAAGCTCTACCATCTTCCTAGCAGGAATCCTTAAATAAAAAGGGGAGGAGATATTATGATTGGACTTAGCAGGACAGAGTGTTCAGTATAGGAAGAGCAGCTGTGTAGGCGGTGATGTTGAATAGCATTTATACATCATTCCTCAACAACATACTTGGGAGTGCATAGAGCGATCATTCTTTTGCACATTTTTAGCTTAATTCAAGGATTTAGCTGGGAACATTCTGAGGCCTCTAAATTCTGTCATCATGTTCCTGCTGCCGATGATCGTCCACTTTGCATGCAACCAGGTATAAGAGCTGTATGCATGAGTGGATAAGCCTCATCTGCTCGGGTAGAATAGCAGCAAGTAGTAGTAGTGATGAGTTTTCTTCTAACTTAACACTCGTGTTTTCCTGCAATCGGTGTCCACATCGACTAATTGCATACTGTGGCCCACAGAGTCGAATGTATGGAAGCAGAATGCCCTTTGCATCTAGACATTTCTCATGTGAAACGTCCTACATGTCTATCCTTTTCATGCGCTAGGCCATTTCCGATGGTGGCCTCAGTTGCCATGCGAAAAATTTTACACAAGTCACCATCGCAAGCATATAAATTACCCAAAAGTGGAGAAAATGAAAGCTCTTCTTCGTCAATTGGTTGAATATCGGAGGTTCAGAAGAGAGAATTAAGTTGACTTAAGAGATGACGTGCGGTGATATCACCGCTACTAATTGTTTTGTGTAGTAGTAGTGTGCAAGCTAGGTTGAGCACTCAGCCATCCAGTCTCTAAGACAAACCATTATTGTACTCAGCGCATTTTGAGGGCTAGGGATCACTTTAGAGGAAGTAAATGCTTGGCTTAGAAGTGCCTTCATCTTCCTTAATTTCCTGTGGAAACTTGATGAATGGCACAGCTGGCCCGCAAATGTTTCCTCTGACAGCACCGACTCCTACGTGATGGGTGGCGTGGGAGACAAACTAAGGGACACAGGAAGGACAGTACTCGAAAGGGGAAAATGACTTTGCGCCACTATGTTTGTTTGTTTCACTCGCGTTGTTGTAAAGATACTACACCGGTGCACCGCGATAGCATCTTCGCCCTAACCTATGTCCAATGTACACTTATTTCCATGCGTAGTGTACTCTTTCGCTTTGGATGAAATCTCACTGCTATACAGTTACCAGGTTGTTTCACTCTAATACCAAGCAAAGACAAACCTGAGAAGCGCACAAAAGTGCTACCACCTCAATCCGCCCTGAATTCTGCAGCAGCCACAACTACACAGCATTAGCATGGACGTTATTTTTTAAACTGTAACACGCTAGTTTAGACGTACCTGTGGAGCTGGAAGTGGTCAGCACATGCAAATTTGAAAACAGAGTGGACGAATTGATCCCTGAGGGAAGGCGAATAGGAACCAATTAAACTTTTTTATGCTATATCTTTACGGCAGCCCAAAAATGTCTTCAATAACCAATCCGATCGTTCTAATGAGGTAAAGGCAGAGATGGAAGAGAGAATTCTCAAACCAGTGACAAAACTTTGTTCCACTCTGATCTGCTGATCCAATGCAACAGGATATCCTTGCAACATTATGGCAACTACCCGCTAACCGTGGTAAGCTACCTACCATATCGCATTCACTGAATTAGTCGCTATCACAATCAAGATTAAAAGCCTGTTCCACACAGCACAAAAGAAATGGCAGTTGAGCCCACACAGAATCCTTGTAACGACGAACAATACAGTCATCCATTTCCACCTCTCTGCTTTTATAACCGGAATGCCCATTCGTCTTTGCATTTAACCAGGTGGATATCTAATGTTTACGCTAACCCAATGAAAAGGTGATGATCGCGCACTGAGAAAATCTAACTAAGGGTGTTGCAAAGAGTGAGGCGTTGCCACCTTTGTCCTTTCCTAACCCAAAGGGTGAATCGCTTTAAAGACAAATTTTGACCTCTGCGCTGCCTTGTCATCTAAGAAGTGGGTAAAGCTCGTTTTGCATAGCTTAAAATCGTATCAAATTCGCTGTTTGCTCCTCAGTACTTCAAAATCGAGACTACGATGAATACCACGCATCACCAAGCAGAAAGCTGAAATCATGTTTGTTATGGAGGGCATTTAGGTTTCTTACCACTCACACTGAGGATGCAATTCCGTAGTCCACATGGAACCGAGAGAGAGACCACCGTAACCATACATGGTACTCATGCCAGGAAAGGGGAGCACTTGTCGAGAAAGCAGTGCCCCAATATTCAAATTGAACTTAAAGGCCTCCTCGAAGCTAGTCCTCCCATACTTTTGATGGTACCTGTGTAGCGTCCCGAGACTCCCTTTAAGGTAAAAGAAGGCATAATACTGGGGGTAGAATACATGTATTCGGGAAACAGAGGGCTTGGGGGCTGTTGGCACGGCCCAAAGGCCGACCAACCGGCTAGAACAAGATGGCCACCCAAGTGACCGAAACCGGCAGTTCAACAAACAATGTATTACACCTGACTACTCACTTTACACTAGTTTTGGCGCAGTAACACTTTATCGACCAAAGGAAAGGAGAGGAATTTTCATATAGTCCCATCTGGTAAATGGAACTTCATATTTAACTGGTGAAATAACTCAAAACGTCTGATTGTTAGGACTAAGCAGCGCTCTATAAACCTTTCTAAAGCGTATTGAATTGCAGTGATCTTTACCCTGAGTTTGCCCAGAATAGTGCGACCATTTTCATGTTATGAACCAATATACTAGTCAAGTGTGTTCTTTGCCGCAAACAAAATACTGTAGAGAAAAACACTATGGTTAACCTTTCGTGATGATCTTAGCAGATTTGTGAAACAACCGAGAGCAGCGAACGCCACCATGCATTGGAAGTGCACTTGGACTAACACATGTGTTGGACTAGCATATATGGTGTGCCTAAGACCGTGACATTTAACCTGCATTTAAATTCTGCACCCCTTTCGAGACTTCTCTGAAGGCATAAGAAGACACAACTTCTATGCGCATTCAACAGACAGAAAGGAACTGGTGCTGTTGGGGCGCAGTTGGCATGGCTCGGAGGCCAGCCCACTCTGCGAAGGGAATTCGACCAACCCAATTCGCCGTATTGGAAATGAGAGCCAAACAAGCAATAAAGCATCACTACTGCAACTTAATCTAATAAGTGGAAAGTAGACAATGTCCTTGGAATTTGAGGTCGTAAGATCAATCCATTCGACTTTCTCCTCATCTGCCCGTTTTCTCTTTTAAGCATTTCAAACACCTCGTATTTGCTGTTCACACCACAAATGCTCCACTGATTTGCATTTTTATTTTGCAAAAAAGTATGTAATACCTTGTTTGTTTTAACTACCGGTTTAGGTCACTTGGGTGGCCATCTTGTTCTAGCCGGTTGGTCGGCCTCTGGGCCGTGCCATCAGCCCCCAAGTCCTCTGTTCCCGGATTATATATATTCTGCCCTAGCACTGCGCCTTCTTTTACCTTAAGGGGAGCCTCGGGACGCTACATTGGTGGCAGCGGAAAGCGAACCCGACTTTGATGGATTTTATCCTGCTCCATGCCGCTTCTGGCAAACGTCGGCGTTGTGAAAGAAGTGCATGTGCTACGGAGGGGAGAACCTTTGGTATCTCGTAACAGAAGGGTCGAGATCGACGTCTAGCTTCGACATCTCCCTCGCCCTCGTGTTCGACAGGAGAGCTATTAACAACTGAAGCGACACTAGCCGTGGAATCCAAGCCCAGAGGAGGGCCAAGAGGCGCGCATTGCTGCACTGAGTGCTACGCGGAATTGATGGCACTACAGGAACACATGCGTTCGAACCTCGACGACTGGGACGGTTAGCTCGTGAGTGCTTCTCGCAGCACTGATTACGTTGTGATGGCTGACACGGGAGGCGGACGAAGGGGAGCGTTGGGGACGACGCTCGAGAGAAGAGAGGGGCTGTGTAATACCTTGTTTGTTTTAACTACCGGTTTAGGTCACTTGGGTGGCCATCTTGTTCTAGCCGGTTGGTCGGCCTCTGGGCCGCGCCATCAGCCCCCAAGCCCTCTGTTCCCGGAATGTATATAGTCTGCCCTAGCACTGCGCCTTCTTTTACCTTAAGGGGAGCCTCGGGACGCTACAAAGTAGACTTTTGAATGCAGGAATTTGAACTCAAGACTCAGTTAACTCTCATTTTGCATTTCCACAGTTTGCTTTGTATTAACCACATTTGCCTTGCTCTAGCGTCCCATCGGTGCGACGTTTGGATCCTCTCAAGGTCGTCACCGTCCTCACCCTTAGTAGCAGAAGTTCTTCATCATACAATAAAAAGAGACAGCACAAACTGGTTTTTAGATAATTTGGACAAATAAATTAACATCAGGTCTTCGGAGTAGTTACACTATGTGCTTTCAGCTCATGCGAAAATGCAACGTTATGCATTTGTTTTAGAATTAATTTGCTTAAACCAACCATTATTAGGTTACAAAAGCAAGTTGTTTTGTCAAAAATCCACTGCTTACTTTAGCAATACAAATATGTGGGATTTAGAACGTAGCTATTAGTTTTACAGCTAGCACCTGCCTCACTAAATTTTTGACTTGACAAGCACTTTACGCAAGCCCAGCCTCATGGAAAGATACTTCATGTTATTTTCGATTTAAAAATCCAATCACCTACTCCAATCGAAATGTGCGTTAAGCAGACTTACCTATACCCAAAACCCAACATTGACAACTAGGTGGACGTCTCACTGCTCTGCCAACAAGGCGGTTGAAAGGCCAGCAGACTAAAGTAACTTGTGGCAAAGACAGGACACAGAGGACTCCAGGAACACTAGCGGATGCTATTAAAGGGACTCAACAAACCAATCCACACGTAGTTGTCCAATGGTAATACTAGCCGTCGCATCTTCTTAAAAGTATCGCGCTCTGGCATGACATTACAGCATTTTAGAGTCGCCCCACGAAGAAAAGACACTACGAGTATACTAAGGCTGCATTCAACCTTCTCGCCTTCTTAGTATATATGCTCCTGCACAAAGTGGTTGGAAATATCTCGTCTTTCCCCAAGCACAACTCACCCTTTCAAACCCACTCACATACCCAGCTACCTGCAAGTCACACATTCTCCACCTTCTCAAGTCGTTCTCAAGGCTAAGTATTAGCATTTCACCTTTCAACAAATCGCAACACACTCAACAGTGAAACGGAAAAAAACAAATCCAGACTATGCTTTAAAATGCACCCATCACCTGTGCCACCAAACTGCGATCCAACATAATAAAAACATTTCCACACCTGTTGAGGCAAAATATGCCACAGCCGTCACCTGGTCATGCAAATCAGCCGCGTCTACGCGGTTCTCCCAGCTCTTCCCTCCCCCAGGGCGACAAGAGACATCATACTCGGGCAGAGTACATAGAAGTGCATTTGACATACCAGCAACACACTCCACGAACGTACAACGACAAAGCAAATAAGTCGTCTCATCACCGGAATCCGTCATTCAACCAACCATCAACGCATTAAATGGTCCAATTCGCCTTGTCCAGCACCGTCCCCCGTGCTCGCCTTGGCAAGGCTACTGCGTCGTTAGTCGCCTCGTTCTTTATGGGATGAGACAGGGTGCTAACCACCACGCCAACGATGCGACTTCGACAAATATAATGAGAGAATAATTAAGCTTTGATATAGCTTCCGGTCTGAAATCCACTGGCACATCGCAATCATACAAACACAAGCCCAACCACTTGTCTCAGGCGGTGGAAAGACACTCACTACCATCAACTGGCAAATCGCTAAACAACACACGCACACACACACACACACACACACACGAGAATCCTGAAATCACACAAATTCATGTGACACAAGCCGCGTAGATAACAATCTGTAGCATGAAGTCATTGACCACTTTCCGTTTCTCCTACAAGTTAATCACACCCGGACAATAGGTCATCCCACTCACTGCACCGCTCACATGGGCGCCATTGAAATCGCCTCTTTCCACAAGTTACCTATGCGTGGGTGCGGGTCGATAACTTGCATCTCAAGCCTCAAACATTAGCCAAGCGATTATCGAAAGTGGCAGCGAATCGTAAAGAGAATCATGCTTACATATCAAAGCCACGTGGTGTAACCACACTTCCAACTACCCAACACCTACTACACATCGGCTCCATCTCATATCGTAGTGGTCAAGGCGACTAAACCTAAACATCTTAGATTTAAGAAAAGGCCAAGTAAAACTAATGAATACCAAAAGGTAATAACATCTAACTCACCTTACACAACTCTCTTGTTTCGGTCCCGCGTGGCACTGACACACCGTACTAAGTCGTTCATAAACCCACCAAGCACAAGGACGCGTCGCTTATTTCCAGGATGAATGATTAGTCCACACTAAGCAAAGAAACTTTCGGCAGAATCGGTAGGTCGAATAGTCGCAACACCACAGCTCTCCACGACAACGTCGAGTCCAAAGGCGCTCTATGCAGTCTCAGTAGCTTCCCATGGGTCGGCTTTTACATCCACATCCCTCACTGCCATTGCCACCGTCGACAATGATGGACGTTGCTGGCGGCCTGATGGGTCTGACATGCTGTTGAAAAGCGTCCCATAAACAGCATTGAAGGCAATGGCGATGGGAAAGCGAGTGTTAGTCAGTAACACTGATCACCACCAACATCCACCACTCTTGATAAGCTGACAAAATCAACATGAAAGCACTGTGCCAGCAAGTTCCACGTGCATTGTGCCAATTTCAGAGAAGAAATTGACACCTAGCGCTGTTCACTGATGACTTCATGCTTGGTAGGTTTTCCACATTCTAGCAACAAATGAGGTCCCATCCGCCATGAAACCCTCCTTCATAAGCCACCAGCTTTTCCTCGTGAATCGCACCCAATAAAAGACTTCGCACGCATAGATACACATTTCGAAACATGTGTATACATGTAAATGACTATCAATTTGTGCGTTTCAGGTATCAACTATTGATCATCTGCAAAATACCACAAAAATGCAGCGATGCACACAATAAAAAATAAATAAATGCTGCAATGAAGAACAAATACCTCGAGTCGCAAACGTAGGCAAACATTATTTCAGCAAAAAAAACATGGACTACGCCTAATAAATAACTGCATTAAGTCTCTTTAATTTTTCCATTTTAACACAATCACACACACACACACACAATCACTGTCGCAACCCACCACCCTTCCCACACGAAACAGTAAGCTTTCCTGCCATGCCATCTCTAATCTCACACTCGTCTTGTCACTCTGGCTTGTATCCATGCAATTATCCAATGCCTATGCCAAACAAGGTAAAACCTATCGCAACGTCACTAAACACACCGATATCCTCCACGATATGGTCCACATCGCAGAACCAAGGGGACGCCTGCGTAGATGACTCGAGAAAATCGTCCTGTCTACCGTTCCACAGAATCTTCAAATGTCGGTCCACCATCATTGTAAGTTCGTGATACTTAAAAGGGAAAAAAGAAAGGCCGGGAAGTGAATTCAAATGCAATACAAAGCCACGAACGCAATTGTAAGTAACAAAAACACCCCAGAAAGCAAACATTCAAGACGCCCACATGATGCGACCTGCGAATTGAGGCAAACATTTCCGAATAAACAATTGCAGACCTCCATGTAAGCATTCTTTTGCTGCTGGATCTACCTCAAACACCAACTCATAGCAAAGCTGAACCCACGACTAAATAACTATTTAGGTTCCACATAACACATTTTGTAAAGATAATATCACCGTAAAGCCAAGGCTACAAATTTAACGAGCGATTAGGTCGCAAAGTGCCCCATGCTTCTGATATCTATTCTACCAGCGTGAAAGTTACAGTAATAAAATAACTGATACTTCATCAAGCATTAGGTATGAAAAGACCTGCCCAATAACTAATAAAAATGTGACGAAAGTCGGCAAGCTACAACCCATTCTAACCTGCGAAATCCGTAAAGCAATATACAAGGCTTGATACACATCCAATGCTGCTAGGTAATGCCTTCATGCTTAGCACGTGATACTCCACTAGAAAAATACGTTTCCCTGGGCATAAAAGTTAAAAACACTGTTCATACCAATTACCGCAAAGCATACGCTAGAGTTAGCCAAATTTGATGCAAGCAAAGCCTCTCAAGCTAGCATCCAAGCCGTCAAAGTCTATCCCAGTCGCTTTAGCAAGATGAAGTTCATACCCACCGCGGTTAGCTTTGGTCCTTATAGACGACTAATAAACTCTTTAATCTAGCAGACTTGTATTTGGTATTTAACGAACCAGCCACAATATTAGAATTATGCAAATGCAGCAGATATGCATGTATGCACTTATGTTATTCGCAAAGGTTTATAATACATAAAAGCGTATGCATTTAAATGTGAATTAAAACAGCAAAATATTCAGGAAGAGCAATTTAGAAAGATGATGATTTAGCAAACCAATTTTTAAACACTTTGCTTGATAGTCGATATTAGATAGACAGAATTCGCGGAAAACACTTAAAATGAAGGGCAAGTTTAGGCTTTACATTTGGCCTTTTTAAATACCTCCGCAATGCTACTGCAATACTCCGTTTGGACCGCTAGTTTCGGTCACTTGGGTAGCCATGTTGTATTAGCAGGGTGGTTGCCTGCAGTCCCTAATCCCTCCCTTTCCAGAATATATGTCTTCTGCCCTATTGCTATGTGGCATTTTACATTAAAGATAATCTCGGGACGCTACATTGGTGGCAGCGAAAGGAGGACCCGACTTTAACGAATTTCATTTCGGTCTATGCCACTTGTGCTAAAGATGGGAGAGTCTCTGACATCCCATAACAGAAGGGCTGAGATCGACGCTCATCCCTGGCACATTCCCCACCCTCGCGTTCTGCAAGAAAGCCATTAGCAACTGAAGCGACACCAGCTATGAACTCGGAATGCCGTGGAAAGCCAAGAGGGATCAAGCATCCTCCATAAGCTCTCCCTCCTGTTCTTGGGCAATTCGTCTCCCTACGTCAAATTGTGTGTCTACAGATGTAGAATACGCAGGACGCCATTCGATAGCATGGTTTTATGCTTTGTACACTTGGATTGCGTGCACTTCCTTCCTATAAGGCCCGATTGCCCCCTTTTCTCAGGGTTCTACCACACACTCGGGTTTATCCCACGGCATTAAAAAGCCCGGAATCAAAATATGTGTTGCATGTGTGTCGACCCATTCGAAAACATGGATTTACATCTCCATCAATTCATTCGAATATAAGCCGTTGATTCACCGAGTGCTACGCGGAATCGATTACTCTACACTAACACTTGTGCTCGAATCTTGATGGCTGGGGCGGCTAGCTCGTGGGTGCTTCTCATAGCACTGATTACGTTGTGATGGCTAACACGGGAGGCTGACCAAGGTGAGGGTCGAGGACGGCGTTCGAAAGAGAAGAGGGGCTGCGTAATGATTTGTTTGCTCGAATTACCGATTTCGGTCACTTGGGTGGCCTTATTGTACTAGCCTGCTGGCTGGCCACTGGGCCAAGCCAGCAGCCCCCCACCCCCTCTGTTTCCAGAATATATGCATTCTGTCCTAGTACTGTCTTCCTTTGCCCTAAAGAAATCTCGGTACGCCACAGTTGCTCTAAATTTAATGATGCTGTAGCGTCCCAATGCTTCCTTGAAGGCAGAAGAAGGCCTGATACTGGGGCAGAATGCATAATTCTGGAAACGGAGGGTTTAAAGCTGCCAGGCATAGCCCAGAAGCCTGCCAGCAGAGCTAGTACATCATGGCCACTCAAGCGACCGAAACCTGCAGTCTGAACAGACAAGGCATTGCAGATGCTTTCAAGCATCCAGCTAAGTGCCCTTAATTTGTTCTTCTCCACATTCCCTCGCCCTAGTCCTAGTTTACCACTCCGTTTGCCTTGACACGAATCACAGCTGTGCTTGAACGTTGCGACACAACACGCGATCTTGTGCTCAAGTTGCTTTCGATACCGATTCCCAAGGTTTACTGGACACATTGCTATTCTTTTTAACCACCAAAATGCAGCAAACTCGCCGTTGCCCTAACTGCATCCATGAGCTCATCCAACCACATCAAGGGTGATTGTCATGCAACAGCTCAACAAAACCACCCTCTCCTGCCAAAAACTCACGAACAACCACTCCCATCACCACCACATGCCATGTAGTAGCGTCAGAAGCCAACCACAGCCACGAATGGCATTGAAAAGAAGGTATTTAAGCACATGAAAAGTTGAGTATTGCATCACAAGATAAACGATGCTGAAACCAGGTCAATATAGCGTTGATTGAGATCTCGTCCACTCCTTCCGATGAAATGACGGAAAATCCACACTCAAGGGCCACAGAAGAATGAGCAACAGTAGCGTAGCCAATGCAGACAGGGCTCATCCCACTCCCCATGACCGGTGAGCAGGAATAGCCACACCTGCAATTGACTCCAGTGCAAATCGGCACCACATTCACCGGCCTCCAGTCGCATCACAAACGCAATGCCATCAAAAGCAGCAACGCAGCACACACACTCGCATCCCCTCTTCCTGACACAACTCCGACTCCAACGCCGGCTGCCTACAATACATTCAAACTTTAGTCAAATAGCAGTCGTAAGATCACACTCAACCCGACAATCAACCCCCAAAATGACTGCTTGATAAGAATCTACTAGTGCACCCAGCCATTGCCTGCATCACATGCATGCACCAAAACTACTCTCCTGACTTACACCGACCGTACACTCCTCGTCATCAACTTCCTGACATTAAAGAACAAGCAGTGACTACTTCACTCCCTTACAATCACGTCGACGCACACAGGTGATTGCAGTAGCTACTCTTCCTCACCTCCTCAGAGGTCTTGGGTACCACAATGCCATCCATATGCAACCACTGAGGCAGAAACCATCAGCTAGTCACTACGACGAATTCGTGGAAGGCTGAACATAGTGAGCAGGGAAAATCTGATTGGATTTATTCACTATTTTACTTCATAGCAAAACATCTCACCAATTAGCTCTTGTTCTCCCTTCGCGTTGCACCTCCCATCGGTTTCCTCCCTCTTATCTGCTCACCTCCTCCGACGCATGCCTTCGCTTCTCCACCACACTCTACGTCATCGGCGCCTGTTGAACCTACCAAACTTCTAGAAGCCAAAAATAGTAGGCCAATCGTTTTCCAGCCGCTTTGCAGTCTCAAGCAATCCACAATAAGGAAATGAAAGTGCCACAATTATACAGACCTGTCAAATCACTTTATGCCTACCAACACACCACACATCATTTAACCATCAATGGAATTAGTTTCAGATGTACAAGCACATTGTCTGCAATTCGTTTCAAATTACTCCACCAGCATCCCGCTAAAGCGAACCCAATTCAGGCTAAGCTTAGGTATTTGGGCTGCTTATTCCTAAAGCATAACAGTCTAGTGCAGACTTCCAGTTCATATCGAAGCTGAACAGACGATTAGGTGGTCACTGGAATCTTGCACATACGCTTTGCCGAAAGGGTCAACACAACTAAGGAACGAGATTTCAGCCAGTGACACAAAAATTAATAAGTAATTAGAAATGAGAAGTGTCAAGAGGCGCTATCTAATCTACCCACATGAGCACTATAACAACTTGCACAATCCAACTTTTGATATGCAAAATGTCGTTCTAAAACGAGCGCATCAAAACTATGAAAGCATGAAAGGAACGGTAACAATTCACAAATCGCGACTCCTTCTTACCTGAGCAGCGTTCAAAGCAGTGGCGCCCACACAGACAACAAAAGTTCCACCAAAGCAACGTAGGCTTTTGTCGAATGCAGGGTCTCCAACATCTTTAACAAGAAGGAAATTGGGCCTCACTTGTCAAAATCCACCACTGTCAAACCAACAAACCATCCAAAACATTGATAAAACAACCTCGGTTCATGGCTAGAACCACTTCGCATCATAAAAATATATGCCGTCGTGAATTGTGCTTAAAAAAACTTGGCAGTGAATTAATCCTATTTCTGTGCTCAACTTGACAAGTAAATGCATACAAGCCTAATAAATGCGCACAGCTACGCAAAAACAAGTGCTATTTTTAAGGGAATTGGAGGCAAACGCAAGACCATAGGAGAACTACAACCTCCTCCGCAAAGCAAACTCCACTAATTAAGCTGCACCACTAAAAAATAGCAGACCATTCAACGCAAATAATAACATCACCTTTTTTGATCCGCCTGACTCTCCCAGATGAGCAACAAACATGTTGTAGTAATAGACTGTGGACAAACTACAAGGCACTCGTACACCGAACCATAGCAATATCAGGCTTAACAATGCATTCAAACATAATGGACATATTTGCACAACAAGTGGCAGCCCTGCTCTGCATTGGTTACAGCAGGCTTCACTATTGTCAAAAATTTGAATTACTGTTTTACCTTATGGCTTAGTTACTACCAAAAATGGTCCTGTATCCAATTTAGTAGCATTGCTTCCAATGGAACCAACTGATTTTTTGCTTTAACGCCCTAAGGCCATTCCGGTGCAATGCTTCGCGTGTTTTAATGGCAAAAACTAAATCAAAGAAGCGCTTGCAAAAGGGAAATTTTTGGGTCACCTCCGAGAATGTAAAACGCTGCGCTGGCAGACGTTTCTGCTCCTCCTCATGAGGCAAGTTTGCCCCTAACTCTCAGATGTCACCACTCCATTGCGCATTCAACAACTTTGTGGGAGTTTTGCATTTGACACCATTTCCGCCGAGTCGTTTGAACATGCGGCATGTGGACAGGCTTTGCCATCATGTTTCAAGCGAGAGGACGAGCCTCTCCTTTTCTTTAAGATGTTGCTCAGGTACATCTGAAGGTAATGCAATCAGCATTCCTATGTTCGGGATTTTAACCGCTTACAATGCATAAGAAACTGCCTCGTCCCAGTCGACACCGCGATAGAAATTCAATTGCATGGCTCCTGTGACGTCTGAGTGGTTCTTAAATTGTGCGATTCAGGACTGGACAAATCCTGCAGTGGCTTTGAAAGCCTTTTTACATTGCTAATCCTATAAAGACCTGATCCCGTTCGCCCCATAGCATCGCTTTCCCTGCTAACATCCTCTCAAACTGCTTCAGACGTAACACAGATTTTAGAAAGGCCACACATCTGCCCTTCCTGTAATTTCAGTCCCATTGGCTGTTTTGAGTCCCAAGAATTGCTTCATCATCGATTCATTGATCCATCGATCCATTGGCTCATCGACCGACCGACCAATCGACCAACCAACCAAACGAGTGCTCAGTGTGGATGAATCAGTAATGAGGCTCGAATCTAGGCCATTCACGCACCCATTCACTCACTCACTCAGTCACTCACTCACTCACTCACTCACTCACTCACTCACTCACTCACTCACTCACTCACTCACTCACTCACTCACTCACTCACTCACTCACTCACTCACTCACTCACTCATTCACTCACTCACTCACTCATTCACTCACTCATTCACTCACTCACTCACTCACTCACTTACTCACTCAATAACCCAACCTTTGGTCGGGTTTAAAGTTGATCTCTGCGTGTAAGTGAATGGATGGAATGGAATAGTCGGGAAGTCGGGAGAAGTGGCAGCAACAGCAGCGGTAGCAGCGTGGTTGCTAAGACTAGGACAGATAGCAGGTACCAGGATGAGCAGACTGTAGGCATCACGGAACCAACTCGGCAAGAACTGCTTTGAGTGAGAGGCTACACACTGATGGACACATGGAGGAAGAAACATTGCTTAGTGCCTAAGCCTCTGCTGCTGTATCTTTTTGGCTCCTTCTTCTTCTTCTCCTCCTTCGTCCTCTTCTTCTCCTTCGTCTTCTCCATCTCTTTTTCTTTTTTCGCTAGCAGGAATGGAAGCCTCTCTGCAGCATATCCTCCGACGGCGTTTGGTGGCAATTCGCAGTTTGTGAACAATCTCTCTCTCTGCTCCTACTCCTCCTCCCCCCTCATCATCTACATCATCGTCCTCGCCATTGACTTGGGAAAACAAATGCTCCCATTTGAACCCTAATGCCCTTCTCAGCCATTCTCATTACCTACCAATTATCTTTGCGATAAAGTAGAACTAAAAGAACCTGATCTGATCTGATCTGATCTGATTTGCTAGCTCTGCATTACACGAGGGGAACACACAGCCACGCCTTGTTGTGTGTCAATTTGCACATGACAGCGCTAGGCTGGTGGGAGGAGTAGCAGTTGAGGCAGTAGGCTGCGTGATTTGAGGTGCGAAGTTAAAGCGTCGAAACGAATGCAAAGAAGTGCTGGAATGATAAGGAGAATGGTAGGCTAATGATAATGAAGCACGAGATTAATCGGTTGGAGTAGTTGTAGTTAAGTGTTCTAATGCTGCAACGACGCAACAACCAGGCAGAGTGGAGACAAGCAGCGCAGTTGTTGTGAAGCCTCAGAATCTCATTTCCTTTCCATTACACCTAACATGTTGTGATGGGTGTTACCTCCTGCCTTATCAATTCGCCACCAGAGTTGGATAGCAGCTCCGACTACTCCCCCTCTGCTCGACCTTATTCTTCTTCGCCGCTGTCGTCGCCGCCGCTTGAACTTAGCCTAAGGCCAGTTGCCCTACCACTACTACTGCTGCTGCTGCTAAAAACGAGTAACTTGTGAGCCCGCCCACTTATCAAAACACTCACTACCGAACACCATTTCAGTAGTCTCGACATTCCACCTCTAAGTTCAAGTGTAAAAATTTTCATGGTGATGCGTAGAATGAAGTCTTCTCTCGCTCCGCCCCGCTCCGCACTGCCCCAGCCCTCCTACTTCTTTCTCCATCTCACAAGCAATCGAAAATTTGACACAAGCCAGGGCTGCACTCAACACCTTCTCTCCAAATCTACTCCCAGCTCATTTGTTTGTTTGCGTACACTCCACCAAGTACTCGTAATCACCACGCCTCATCGCTAGTAGCTCAGCAAACACGACCCAAATAACACCAAATTCCCGCTGGAGGTAGCATTTACCTCAGCAAACTGGACGGTGTCCTTCTAACAGAAGAAAGTCATCATCACTGCACCCATTGCGGGTTCTTTCGCCTGAATAATCACGCCGACTGCAGCCACTTGGTGTGACCAGCCAAATGCCTCTCTCAGAAACCGCAACACACAACCGCCAGGTGACGAGGAAAGAAGGACGAAGTCCCACTAACGCCTAGAAGCCGTATCTCCAGCGGGCTCAATCAATTCCTACAAACGCCAACGCATCCGCCAGCACCACACGCCACCTGAAAAAGAACGCGTCAATTCATTCTTCCAGCACATGAAAGCACCACGCATATCTCTATATCGAAAATGGATGCATAAAATACCGCGAACATATACATGCTCCCAACTTGCCTTATAATTTGAGTCCTTTACAACTTCTGCTGTAACAGCCGCCAATCGACCATCCTTCCCACGCGTTCATGCATCCACCTATTTATCGACTGCAACCCAACTCAAGTCGTATTAACTTACACCGACACTGTAACCATTCATTTTCCTCCCTGCAACACGCAGCGAAGTGAGAAGAAGACGCTCACTCTTCACAATCACTGGCCCTCCATTTGAATGAGAGGAAACGCATCGAAAAGCACCTACTCCTGAAAGAGAAGGAATATGTATACGCCTCCAGTGTGGGAAAGCACCATAAAACTAGCAAAAATGGATGCACAAGATTGCAACCATATACATACAATGCCAACTCGTCTCTCAGTTGATATGATTGTCGCCTTCTACTGCGGTGGCATCCAGTCGACAGTTTTCTTCCGCATTCATCTATTCATTCACCTACCCACTCACTTGACTACGGACGTGAGTAGACGCCGAAACCACCTGTCTTTACTGCTATCTTGAGTGGAGAAAGAAGCGACACTCACTTTTTGATGACCGTTGGTAAATAACCACCAGTAGAACTAGCCAAGTTAATTAGCAGAATAGAAACAGCTATCTACGCAGTAGGACAAACCCAACACAAAGTTTCACACGACCTTAGGGTCATCATTGACGCGGTTGATAGGACCCGGACGACAATAAAGGAAAATCATGGACAAACCCCAAGAATAAATCAAGGCTGCACTAAAACGTGTGCCAAAGCACCTTTCAACAGTCCCAACAAATCAACTTTGCCACAACCATCATGTAAGAAAATAACTGCAAACCTTTGAAATATTGTTTCAATTGCACATGCTTTTAATATCAACTTCTAAACTATGAATTTCCTCACCTATGCTTGCTAAGTAATTTATTTCACAGCCAAACTTACTAATTAAATTTGACGCTGAATTCAAAAAGTGTAGCTTTTGCATCAGCTTTAACTGTGGTAAAAATGAGCAAAAATCAAAAGTTCGTTTGTTTTGTCGCGCAACGTTGGTCGGCGGACTGGCAATCGGTATGCATGTTGGGGGGTACTGATATCGATTGCTGGTGCATTATTTGCTGTAACAACTCGGAGAACCGGAGTGTTTGGCAATTTTATTTGTTAGTTTTAGTCTCTTAGCTGCTATTAGGTTATTTAGGAGTAGATCATTTGCCTTTGTGCGCTCATATTCTCGATTAGACGCAGAGGCTTCATAGTGCGGCTTAAGACGCTCGATTTCCCAATATACTGCCTGTCCACGTAATTATTTGGTGCTTTCTTACTGGTATTAGTTAATTGGTTGCAATGGAATCTTTTGGGTGTCGGTGGGCTCCCTTTGTACGCCTAATCGTTACGGTGCAGGCAAATGCTTCAGAATGTGACTGCTGAGACGTCTTGTTTTGCAGACGTTGGGTATAATCGCGTTCATTTGTTGGTGTACGACACTTTGGGCGATGAGGTATGGTTGTTCTGACAATTTATTAATTATTTAGCCTTTTGATGACGAACTGCGTTGATTAATGAGTGTTTATTTTGTGGAAGAGAGTCTAAACTGTACCAATTGCTTAGCGCCTGCGTATTAATTTCGCTAATGGTTATTCATTATATGCCTTGGTGTGTATTTTCTTTGTCTACATAATCGCCAGATAAGACATTGGAGGAGGTGGTGGTGGAGGTGGGGGAGGCGGAAGAGCTTCAGCTCCTGCCGAATGTTTGTGTTTTGTGAGCGAGAATGGAGGCATTATGAGGAGGCGGCAGTGGGTGCGAATCTCGCCTTCGCAATGGCGTGGCATATTTGCCAGG
Organism: Taenia multiceps; assembly: GCA_001923025.3. Classification (NCBI taxonomy): domain Eukaryota; kingdom Metazoa; phylum Platyhelminthes; class Cestoda; order Cyclophyllidea; family Taeniidae; genus Taenia; species Taenia multiceps. The sequence goes on along the minus strand of CM010313.2, from coordinate 5,575,841 downwards.
TAAGATTGGATCGCAATTAGTGAGTTGTTGGTGTCTTCTCTACGCAGCAATAGATTGGATGTGGGTTTCTTTGTGGGTGGAAACATGTTTTAGCATTGGTGCGCAGGTCTTTTCGCATTTCATCGCGGCGTAAGGTGCGCCAGTTGCGGTTTATAGTTACTGTTGTTGTCATTAGGTCCCCCAAATGTCGACTGGCTTCTTTTCTACGCCCACATGCTAGTGTAGGGGCGAAGGCCACCTAATGTGACTGTTAGGAGGTTTTGTTTTGCCATTGTGAGGCCGACTCGTGTACATTTTCCACTGTATAATGCTTGAAGTGAGAAAAGGCGATTGTTTTTGCAAGCAGTCAATTGGTTTGCTCACCCGTTTGACGGTGCATTTGGATTAGTAGGAATTAATTTCGTTGAGACACGTTTTAACCCTACTGAGCGCTTGGTGCCTATTCGCTATATTCTTGCTAATAATTGTTCCTCGCCTTTCTATGTCTCATTGCTGTTATCATTTTTATTTCATTTCATTTTCTTTCTGCGTTTGGATGCTAGAATGGAGTAGGTCAAGGAACTCTAGTGTGGCGGCGGTCTATACGTTTTGGTTTCCAACTGTGCTGTCTACTTACGTCCTCGCCTTTATAGCCACACCACTTGAGGCGATGAATTGAGATTGTTTTGGTAGTTGTAGATGTGATTAATTCTTTTAACGAACGACAATGGACTTCGAATAATGAGACGTAGTTTGGTCACGAAGACTTCCAGCCTTCCTACGTGGTGGGCATTTATTTATTTGATATTTTCTCACGATAAACCCCCCTATTACATACATACATGTATGCAGCTATATGTCCGCCTATCTGTTTCATTGTTGGAGTAAATGTCGAAAAAGTTGCCGCATTTGCGGTGAAGGCTTGTTGTCTTCCAGGTGCGCTGCCCAATTGCGTTGACGTTTTCACCGCACAGCAGTGGTAGCGAGTGATAGAGATTGTATTGGCTCTTGCTAAGTGGTTTGCTATTTCAATGGGGATGAGTTTTGACCGATGAGGCTGCCTAACTTTTAAGGAGGGGAAGGGGGAGTGGGAAGGGGATTTTTACCTCTGCCAAGTACTTCCTACTCATACATTACCTTCTCACTGCTAAGGGTCCATTCTATTCGTGGATGCTTGTTTACCCGTCTCTATTCCATACACTTTTACGCTGGCGGTGTAGAAAACTTGGGTCGGTTAGTAGGGATTGTTGTGGCGGTTGGAAGTGCAATTGCTGATGGTGTGTTGGCCTTCCTCCCAGTGTAGTAGTGTATGGGGTCTGACCGCAGCGACTGCAGGGACGTGGGTGCAGTTTCGACGTGTGTTGGTGTTTGTTAGTTTGCCCATCCCAGAGGCAAAGGAGCGGCTACTGGGGAGAAGCGATGTCTACTTTGTATTGGAAGGACTTCCAACCCTACGGTCCTACTTACTGGGGTGTCGTCACTGCCTATGTTTGGGTCCGAAGTGGACGTAAAAGCTGAACGGGCTGACGGCTGTGAAGGGGGACGTGCTCTCCTCCTCCGCCTGCGATGCCTAGTCACGTTCAATCTTTTACTGCACTACGCCTGCTTCTTCCTGCATTCTTTTTCTCATTCTTCAAACCATGCATTTTCATTTAGGTCTAATGTATTACGGGGAGGAGGAGGAAGAGGAGGACCTTTGACGTAGCTGAGTACTTGGTTGTCCTCTCCCTCCTACTTGCATGCCTGAGGGTTCCTCTTACACCACCGACTGCATTGTGGTGGTGGACGCTGGAGGTTTACGACCAAGGGAATCGCCGAGGGGTGCTCTTGAGCCCCTTTGTCTGTTTTACCCCTTGTTGTTTTGGGTAAGAAGACACTTCGAGCTGCGCACTGACAGTGACAGTAGCTTCCCAGCTCTCCTCTGTGGTATTTTTGCAGATAATCCATGTTTAATACATGAAACGTACGAATTGGTAGCCATTTACGTGCATTCACATGTTTTGAAATGTACATCTGTGCGTGCAAAGTTTTTTATTGGATGATATTAATGAGGAGAAGATGGACAAGTTTTCCTTGTCTATAGACAGCATTCACGTTTGTCCGTTACGCCGAACAACTGTGGAAGGAATTGATCTAAGCTGTGCTAGTGGCTTGTTATGTGATGAGTTGGTTTATAAAGGAGGATTTCATGGCGAATGGGACCTCATTTGTTGCTAGAATGTGGAAAACCTACCAAGCATTTGGCTTTACTTGGTGCTAAATTCGTTGAAGGCCCAAAGTACCGTGAGATTGATTTCCTCTTTTGAGGTCTTTTGTGATGCGCATCAAGTCATTAGTGAACAGCATTGGGTGTCAATTTCACCTTCGAAATTGGTACATTGCATGTGGAACTTGCTAGCAGAGTATTTTTATGTTGATTTTGTCAGCCTCTCAAGAGTGGTGTATGTTGGTGGTGAGCAGTATTACTGACTGCCACTCGCATTTGCGCCGCCACCGCCTACAGTGCTACTCATGGGACGCTTTTCAACAGCATCCAAGACTCATCAGGCCGCTATCAGCGTCTATTGTTGTCGACGGTGGCACTGGCAAGGGGGAATGTGGATGTAGAAGCCGACCCATGGGAAGCCACTGAGACTGTGTTGGGCGCCTTCGAACTCGGAGTCGTCGTGGACAGCTGTGGTGTTGCGACTATTCGATCCACCGATTTTGCCGAAAGTTTCTTTGCTTAGTGTGGACTAATCATTCATCCTGGAAATAAGCGACGCGTCCTTGTGTTTGGTGGGTTTATGAACGACTGAGTGCGGTGTGTGAGTACCACACGAGACCGAGACAAGAGAGTTGAGTAAGTTGAATTAGATGTTATTACCTTTTTGCCTTCATTAGCTTTTCTTGGTCTTTTTTCAATCTAAGATGTTTGGGTATAGTCGCCTTGACCACTACGGTATGAGATGGAGCCGATGTGTAGCAGACGTTGAGTAGATGAAAGTGTGGTTATACTATGAGGCTTTGTTATGTAAGCACGATTCTCTGTACGATTCATTGCCACTTTGGATAATCGCTTGGCTAATGTTTGAGGCTTGAGATGCAATGTGTAGACGCGTATCCACGCATGAGGCGATTTCAATGGCGCCCAAGTGAGTGGTGCAGTGAGTGGGATGACTTATTGTCCGAGTGTGATTAACTTGTAGGAGGAACGGAAAGTGGTCAATGACTTCATGCTCCATTTGCTTCTGCAGATTCTCGCCTATGCGGTGTATGTCACATAAAGTTGTGTGATTTCAGGATTCTCGTGTGTGTGTGTGTGTGTGTGTGTGTGTGAGTGAGTGCGTTGTTTAGCGGTCATCTGCCAGATGATGGTAGTGAGTGCTTTTCCACCGCCTAAGACAAGTGGTTGGGCTTGTATTTGTAGCTTGCCAGTCGAGTTCAGACCGGAAGCTATATCAAAGCTTAATTCTTCTGGCACCCTATTTGTCGTGTTGTGGCATCGTTGGCAGAAGTTTGACTTTCCGCTTTTAGGCCAGCATTTCCTGCCCTGTTCATGGAAACGCGTGATGGTTAGCACCTTGTCCCATCCCATAGGGAACTAGCAGCTCACACCATGGGGATGAGGCGATTGACGATGCAGTGGCCTTACCGAGGAGAGCACGGAGGACGGCGTTGGACAAGGCGAAGTGGACCATGTAATGCGTTGATGGTTTGTTGAATGACGGATTTTGGTGATGGGACGATTTATTTGTTCCGTCGTTGTACGCTCGTGGGGTGTGTTGTTGGTATGGTAAATACACTTCTATGTATTCTGCTCGAGTATGATGTCTCTTGTCGCCTTCGGCTCATTTGCATGACCGGGTGACGGCTGTGGCATATTTTGCCACAACAGGTGTGGAAATGCCTTCATTTTGTTGGATCGCGGTTTGTTGGCACAGGTAATGAGTGCATTCTTAATCATAGTCTCGATTTGTTTTTTCGTTTCACTGCAGAGTGTGTCGTGATTTGTTGAAAGGTGAAATGCTACTACTTAGCCTTGAGAAGGGCTTTAGGAGGTAGAGAATGTGTGACTTGTAGGCAGTTGGGTATGTGGGTGGGTTTGAAATGGTAAGCTGTGCTTTGGAAAAGACGAGATATTTGCAACCACTTTTTGCAGCAGCATGTATACCAAGAAGGCGAGAAGGTTGACTGCAGCTTGAGTAAACTCGCAGTGTCTTTTCCTCCGTGAGGCGGCTCTAAAATGCTGTCATGTTGTGATGTCAGTACGCGCTACTTTTAAGTAGATGTGACGGCTAGTATTACTATTGGACGACTACGTGGGGATTAGTTTGTTGAATCCCTTTAGCAGCATTGGCTAGTGTGCCTAGGATCCTCCGTGTCTTGCCTTTGCCAATGGTTACTTTTGCCTGCTGGCCTTTCAACCGCCTTGTTGGCAGAGCAGTAAATCTTTTATTTAGTTGTTAATATTGGACGCTAAGCAGAAGTGAATTCGCTTGACGCGCCTTTCGGCTCAGGTAGATATTAAAATTGTTAAATTAGAAACAACTTAAAATGCGTTACCATGAGGCTGGACTTGCGCAAAGTGCTTCTTAAGACGGAAATGATGCGAGGTAGGCACTAGATATAAGATTTATAGCAGCATTCCAGATTCTGCACATTTGCAGTAAAAAAGTAGGCAGTAAATTTTCAGCAAGGTGGCTTACTTTTGTAACCTAATAATGGTTGGTTTGGACAAATTAATGCTAAAATAAAGGCATGGCGTTGCATTTCCGCATAAGCTAAAAACAAGTAGAGGCTGTGTATTGGAATTTCTCGCAATACCTAATCTTAATTTGTTCATGTAAAGTATTTGAAAATTAGTTTGCACTGTCTTTATGTTACCTTACGATGACGAACTCTGCTTCTGAAGATGGGCATGGTGACGACCTTGGGAATGTCCAAATGCCGCACGGATGGGACGCTATAGCAAGGCAAATGTAGTTAATAGGCTTTCTTAAAGTAAATTTAAGGTTAAGGCATTATTTGAAAATGCGGCTAAGAAAACAAAGATCACTAACATTCCTTTTAAAGAAAATAAGAAATTTGTTTGCCCCTAATTGTTTTTACAAGTCCTGATTTGATTTTAAAACTAGTCTTATTAGTAAACGTTTTCAAAGAAATTGATTGACGAAAATATTGCATTGCAGAAGGCTCACTTATATTTTTAGAGATGGTTTGACATGCCCAAAAGAGGAGAAGGGGCAAGTGAGGAAAATCAGGGTAGATTCATTTTCACTACCTCACATTTCAAAGGCATTGTCCACTTTCCACTTATTGGAATGAACTGTATTCGTAATGTTTTGGTGCTCATTTGACTCTTGTTTCTGCTGCGACGAATCGGGTTGGTGAGATCCGCATTGCAGTGTGGGCTGGCATCTGAGCCATGCCAGCAAAACTAATTTTTTTATCTGCTAAACATGTATGTGTTATGCTAACTTCTGCCTTCAGGGAAGTCTCGAAAGGGGCGCATTAACAATTTAACCACTTCTAAGCAAAAGGTAAAGACAAATAAAATATCATTGTTTTAGGCACACCATATGTGCTAGCCCGAGTGCCTTTTTACGAAAGGTAAAATATAGTACTTTTTGCCTTTTCGTCATTTTGCTTGCGGTGAAGAGCATACTTGGCCTGTTGATTGGTTCGCAATTTGAGAACGGCCGAACTATTCCGAGCAAAGCCAAAGTAAAGTTCAATGTGCTTCTCTACGACTCAAGAAGGCTTATAGAGCGCTGCTAAGCTCTAACTTTAATACTTTGTTTGTTTGAACTGCCGGTTTCGGTCACTTGGGTGACCATATTGCACTGAACCGGTTGGTCGGCCTTTGGGCCGTGTCAACAGCCCCCAAACCCTCTGTTTCGAGAATACATGTATTCTACCCCCAGTACTATGCCTTCTTTTAGCTTAAAGGGAGTCTTAGGACCTGCTGTGAGGAAGCCTTTAAGTGCACCTTGAATTTTTGGGCACCGCCTTTCCTGGTATGAGTACCACGGGTCCCCATGTAGACTTCGGAAATGCGTCAAATCGAAGTCAATACCAGTCGAATGCATATGAAAGTTTACCAAGATTATTGTTGGATGATTGGTTGATCTGCCTTCATGAATCGTATAAACGAGTTTGCCTAGACCGCATCGTTGCGCAAGAAATTTACCCCAACAGTGACAAACAAATGGCATTTGGCATGGAAGCACCGTTGGTGTGGGTGAGGTTGGCATTCAGCGCAATGATGTTCCTCCCACTTTGTTGATTTGCCACAGCTTAGAGGCTTTGGCCTGAAGGCTTTGCTCCCCTTATGAATACAGACTGCTTTGACTGCTGAATTTAGGTTTAAATCTGCGATCTGCGATCTATGAGTGCATAGGTGGTTAAAATAAACAATGCATAATCGTTCTGGGGAATGAGTTGAGAATGGGGTGGTGGGAGGTATTCCACAAGAAGCCACGATTGTATCCCTAGTCTTGATCCCTAAATTGGCAGAATGGGTGCAAATAATAACTCGAATTAACTTCGTTGATGCTGTGCTAAGTCTTCTTTGTTTGCTCCAAATGTTATCTCCTCTTAAAGCAAAGTGGTGACAATTTTGTTCATTAAAACACTCCCAAGGAATGAATGGAACTTGGTCATAGCGGATGACCTAAGCTTACACAAGAACGCTCAACTGTTCGCATTTCAACTGAAGCATGGTTTAGTCAAAACTGCATTAGGCGTTAATGGGATTGTTTTCCTGCAGGTAAAACGGCAATGTCAATCAAACTGCCACTTGTTGGTCCACATGAGGCCGGCTGGTGTCTATGGCCCTCCTACTCATGCCTGGCGTGAGTGGATCTTGAATGTTGTGGGTCGAATTCACCCAAAATATGGGCGGAAATGACCAAAAGCGTGTGTCCAAAGATCCTGCAATCCTTTTTTGGAAATTGGCTTTTTGTGTGTGGCGAAATCTACTCAAAGTTGTCTTTCTGTATCTGCACTTACCAAACTACATCCACGTCTGCCTATTCAACAAGCCTCCTCCAAATTGTTAGCACTCTTAGACAGGTATTCAGTGGAGGAATAAAGCGCCACACAGCATGTCACACTTTGTCACTTCATTTCCCATTTCCATAGTAATGATTAGTGTCCCTACTGAAGGAGGGCTACGAGACGTCTATGGTTGTGGCTTAGGCCTGCAGTGATGAGAGAGTTATGTGACGGGAGCGAGAAGGCCACGATCCACTAGAGGAGGAACTACAGAACAGTGAATCGAATGGGTTAACACATTAGCTACAATTGATGAGTGCAACAAGCAATCCTTCAAATGCCATTTTTTTGTTTCATCCAATGGTAACGATGATTTATTTGGTTTAGAAACCTCGGCAAATGATTAATTCGAGGTAGTTGAGCATGTGCACATCCAGAAACTAATGTTGGATTGTTCGTGCTTCCTTCCATCCATCACAATTCGAATTTCAATGAAGCATTTTCGCTGTGTTCTAAAAAGGATTGCAACGAGTGCTGTTTTAACCAACTCCTGTTAAGTCGATCGACGCGCGACTCGTATTTCACCCGCACCATCGTTTTGCTGCCCCATAAGTGGCTCCATTTGATAAATTGTGACAAGGAGGTCCTTGGTAGTAATTGCATTAGACACCGTGTGTCAATGTGTTCTATTCACTCAGGTCTCCATGTCACACTTTCTCATCGGCTTCGTCTATTCGATTGAGACGCCAACTTTTGTGATCGTATCTGCACCAATCGCGCGAGAAATGACTGCAAAGTCTAAGTCTACACACCAGCAATTGAGCGTGCACGCACAGATCCGATCTTACCACCAGTTCTCACGGCACTCTCTAATAATTAACACGATGTTTCGACAGGGAAGCGTCGGGGAAGGCAGAAGCATTGGAGAGATGAGAGTCAGTGTGGACAAACACGGAGGTGGTACAAGGGTGATTGGTCAAGTCGATGTGCTCCTTCGTGGAAAGGAGCCTTCATTGTGTAAATATTTAACTTCACGACGAGTAGTTGGAGTGAGACAATAAGAAGCACGACATCGGTCTTTCCACTCTTCCACTCATTCAATGCGTCGAAGCATTACATGAATTTGTTTTCATTCGACGCAATGTTTTGCCTTGGCCTTTAGGGAGGCAGTATTTAATCCCCATTCCCAAACTCATGCTTGATGCTATTCCATCAGGAAGGAGGATCTACTCGCCTCTGTCTAGCCTAGGTTAACTTGACGCGAGTTCGATGGCACACTTGCCATTGGCGACATTAGTGATTGCGTGGAGAAAGGCAGCTTCTGTGTGTTTTGGTTAAGACAACGCATTGGAACACAAAATCCCTAGCAAAGAGAGGCATTTGCATTTGGCACTGATACCTCCGTGAATGGTAAAGCTGGTGTGGAATTCTACTTGGACTGCCTTGTAATGGGCACCCTGAAAGACATCCTCTTTCCCAGTAAACACCCTACGCCGTTCGGTTATAAAGTGAAGACGTGTTATACGGTGGCACAAAGTTCGTTCTTTACCTAAAGGAAATGTCAAATTGACCGGCTAGAGTCAAGTAAATATTGGGATGATAACCCATGAATGAATCGTCTGCAGTGCTCACATAAAAATTGTGAAGTAGTGGTCGCCCTGAAGCTCTCCTCGGATTGTTTGAAGGTCGATCCCGTGGGAAAGGTAAATTAATGAGGAAATGCATCAGAAAGCACGTGTATGGATAAATGAGTGGCCGAGTGGGCAGAGAAAAGATTTATTTATTTATTATATGTTAATGCATGTAGCCAGTACAGGGCAACAGAAGTAACAACCCTCAGGGTTGGGGTTAGGCGTGGTAATCAGAACAAGGCAAACGGGTTTCCGTGTTTGGTCACTTTATGATTCCCAGGAGGCAATGAGCAAAGGGTTATTCATTCTGCCGATTTGTCATGCTGCTTCTCTGTGCTTGTGAACTGTGTTGCTTCGGTGCTATAATCCAACTACACACACTTTTAACCCTTTTGTGCATAAGCTCGTAGTACTCCTCTGAGGCTTCTCGGTCGAGGTTTATCCACTTAAGCACGGTCTCAAACATCTTAATTGTACAACCGCGTTGCTCCTCCGACGTCGTTTGCTTTATCTCGTCGTCTTCTAACTTCGATTGCTTGGTGAAAATGTAGCTTTCTAGCTTATTCCTCGCTGCCATCTTACTTCTCTGCTTTGCATTCTCCAGCTTCAACTCCTCGGCTTCATTCATCATTTGCACAATCTGCTCCTCCGAGAGACGACCGGTATACCTAGTATAGACGTTCATCTGCTGCCCTGACCAGGCGTCCACCGCTGACACATTGAGAATGCCATTTTCGTCAATAGCAATTGTAACATTCATCCAAAAAAACCAACGCCACAAGGGTGGGATACTCTGCACGATAAACTCTCCCACCATGTTGTTCGTATTTGTCACCAACTGCTCACATTCGTATATCCAAAATAACATGTTTTGTTGATTATCAAAGACTGTTGTCTGCGCCAATGTCTTCTTCGATGGGATTTTCTCGTTACGCTCTATCAGTGTCTTTATTGCACCGTCTGGCATCTTCAATATCACTGACAAAGGTGCTACTTCCTGCATCACCAGCGACTGTTCATCAATCATGCAAGACGCGAGCAACGCTGCGCCACAGGCTGCTGCCTCGTCCGGATTGATGGACCTGTTAAACTTACTGCCACTAAAGACGTCCTGTAGCAACTGCTGCACCTTCAATATGCGCGTTGATCCACCCACCAGTAATACCTCGTGAACATCGGCCTTGTCCAACTTTGCATCGCTCAAAGTCTGCTTTACTATAGCCAACATTCTGTCGAAGAGGTCCGAACACAATTGCTCAAATTGACACCGTGAGATGGAAACAGAGAAATCTACGTCCTTATACAACGATTCCACTTCAATGCTCGTGCACTCAAGCAAGCTCAACGTTCTTTTTGCATTCTCACACGCCTTTCTCAGACGACTGATGGCTTTTGCGTTGGTAGTCAAATCTATTCCTCCGTGTTCTTGCTTAAACGTCTCCACGCAGTGATCCACCAGTCGAGAATCAAAGTCACCACCACCCAAGTGCGTGTCACCACCGACAGCAATCACCTCAAATTTTTTATTCGCTACGGACATGATGGACACATCGAGGGTGCCACCACCCAAGTCGAAGATGAGTATGTTGCGCTGCCTGTCAACCCTCTTGCCCAAACCGTAGGCAAGAGCAGCTGCCATTGGCTCACTGACGATGCGCTTCACATTCAAACCCGCTATTCTGCCTGCATTAATGGTTGCCTGACGTTGGTTGCTGTTGAAATACGCCGGCACAGTGATCACAGCATCTGTTACCTTCTTGCCCGTATAAGCCTCTGCTGTCTTCTTCATCTCCAGCAGCACCATAGACGAGATCGCCGCCACAGTAAATTTTTTTGTCTTCCCACAGCACCTCACTTCAACCTTCGGCTTTCCTTCCGAGTTTATCACCTTAAATGGCCAGTGCTTCATATCACTTTGCACTGCCTCGTCAGTGAAGCGACGTCCAATCAGCCGCTTTACATCGTACACCGTATTCTCAGGATGCATTTCTGCCTGTTTCTTTGCGGCAGCACCGGTGAGATATTCTCTATCCGTGAATGCGACGTAGCTTGGTGTCTTGCGGTCACCCAGGCCATTAGCGATGATTTCAACGTTGCCTTTTTGAAAAACGCCGACACAGGAGAAGGTGGTTCCCAAATCAATTCCAATAGCCGGACCTGCAGACATGCTTTCGGGTGATAGGCAATGTAAGTGTGTGTGTGTGTTCAGGCAATGATGGTCCTCATGAACTAGGAACCCTTTACATTAACTGCTCTTGATGACTGACTGTTCCATAACGTCAACTAAGCACTTGAATGCTCCTGGCCAATCAGGAGCTGCCATCAGCTATTGCTTCTATTGGTTGACAACTACACACTCGAAAGTAATGACGTACAATTTAGGCTTTGATGTGAATACGCCCTCAAGTGAGTAGCTCAGTGTTGAAATTGTGATGGTAGAAATGAAGCTGTAGAGAGGCGAAATCTTGTTGACTTGCTGTTGGTAATATCCAAATGTCAATGCGGCTCAAAGTATTAACCTGGGAATGCTTGATCGGAATGCCATGGTCTTCAACACGACCATTACCCTCTCTATTGTAAAGTAGTAAAGTAAAGAAGCTTTTATTGTAGGTGTGCATGTCCGTGGGTTTCGATGTGCGTTTTGAACCATTTACGACAATTCCCGGAAGTCCCATGCATTTAAAGCAACTTTTAGAATGAAAAATCGCCTGTGCAAAAGCTGTGTATGCGAAAATTGAGCCACTGAATGTCACTTTGTGCACATGATGTGCCCATTGTACAAACTTAGGGCAGTAAAACCATTTTTTTTCCAAAAACAAGCTCTATTCAGCCCTAATGTTCGCATCTATAGCTTCATTCTGATGTGATCTCCTTATCCTTCCTCAAGTTGCCTTATCTTTTACATTACACCACCTTTGCACCAAATTTGGTGCCGCATAATGACAAAATTTGCATTCCGAATAAAAGATGTTCCTTTTCGCCAATGCTATGCACCGTGGCGATGTCTTAAACAACTTTCTCCTAAGTAATAATCTTATTTCGTTGGTGAAATTACTGCCACTTATATGGTGCAAGGCAAAATGCTGGTGGTGGCACCATGAGAGATCACAGTAGCACCCACACTTACACCGCGTGTGCGAACGGGTTACTATCGTCGTGCCAAGCAGACTGCGATTAGCAAAGTTTTCATTCACAATTGGCACACCATCATTCGTTTTCAATTATCTCTATTCCTGAGTGCTGCACATTTGTGGATGGTTCCCTAATACATTTGTGGCACCAAGAATTGCCTCTCCAGATATGCAGTGGGTGCTTCAATTTTGTACAGCCACAGTTACAAAGACCCGAAATGGTTAAACTTCCCACTTTAATCTGCGACATAGCTCTGTCTTAGGTTCAGCCTCAAACAGAGCAGATCCACTATTCATCCTGTCCCCATGTAAACTTACACACGTTAATCTGGTGGCATTGAGGTGATCCCTTGTTGAAATCGTTCGTCCCTACATTTACGGCCTAAATGCCTGAAGTTTTGCCTTTATCACTTGCTCTTTATTTATCATCCTCCTCCTCCACATCCCCTTGCACATCCTCCTTTTCCGAAATTACTCTTCGAAAGCGTTCCATTACATCAATGCTCTTCGTAGAGAATAGTCATTGGTTAAGTGATGAGTGCTGTCAATGTAAAGCCGTCCTTGTAACTGGTAATAAAATCATTTCCATTTGTATGCCTCATTGTCCGCTATGCTCTTCGACTCCTTGCCGCCAACCCTCTCTTATAGCTCAGGCATAACTCGTAGCAGAACAAAAAAACGCCACCATCAAACACATGTTTGTTTAGACGTACCTGTGGAGGCAGAAGTGGTCAGCATATGCAAATTTCGAAACGGGGTGAACTCATTGATCTTTGAGGAAGGGACGAACAGAAGAGTCATCTAAGATCTGCATCTGATGTTCTTTTATGGCACCTCAAAAATGTCTTTCGATAACCCATCTGATCACTCCAATGAGGCAAAGGCGTGAATGGAAGAGAGACTTCTTAAAACAGCAACTAACTTTGTTCGACTCTGATCCACTGACCCAGTGCGATCAGATATCTTGGCGGCATTATGGCAACAAATCACCAACAGTGGAAGGCTTCCTACCATATTGCATTTTACTGAAATAGTCGCCATCATAATCAAGGCCCAAAGCCTGTTGCAAAAGGCACAAAAGAAATAAGAGTTGAGTCCACACAGAAACCTTGTAACGACAAGCAACACAGTCAGCCACATTTTTGCCTCTGCTATTGTCGTGCTTTTATTACAAAAATGTATCTTTCTTTTTGCATTTGATCAAGTAAAAATACCAACACCATGAAAAGGTGATGATCGCACACCGAGAAATCTCACTAAGGGGCTTGCAAAGAGTGATGCATTGTGGCTTAAGGCTCTGGTGATTGAGGTGACGATAAAAAGGAAGAGAAAGAACTGCTGAAGTCGAGTTTCCAGCTTATATCTCACTTGAAGCACAATTTTAACCCTTTTGGCCAGCCCCATTGTCCTGTGAAGTGAGCTGAGGTGGTCGTGGAGAATCCTGAGAATTAGCTGCATAAATTACGGGAATTTCGGTGCAGAACAAATTGCCAAATCTACGAGTGGTTCAAAACAACCTAGTGTTGCCAGGCCTTAATAGAATTAAAAGTACTCTTAAACAAGTAATTACTCAGGGATGGAATCATCTCAAATTCTTCAGAGGGCACGCCAAAAGTAACATTGTTTTGACAACTCGCTCGCGGTACCAACTTCACGGTAGGCTACAGTTAAGACCAGCGACCACAAAGGGACGAAGACTACATAGTGATGGAGGTTTTACTTTTCAGGGAATAAATCTTTCATCATGTCATCTTGCTTTTTATTTGAGCATTGAACTCGCTCTACTCCCTCAGTTTTATTCTCTGAGAATTCCACTTAATGAACGAGATTGGGAGGTGGCAAGGACTCAAATTGGAACACTGTCTTGAAAGACTCTCGCTCGTGCTGAAACATCACTCACTACCGGTAATACCAGTGCTTTATACTAGTGAAGCCCGGTACTCCTTGGCCAATGTCAATGCTACTCACTTGAACGTCAGTAGACAGGAGATCAGAGAACTTATGCCAATGAATCGCCTTTCACCTATACCCTTCAGGAGGACATCAATAAATCCATTGCCAGTCGCATGCCCTACCGCGGTACCAAAAAGTGCCCACCTTCTTACTTACCATTCATTCTTTCTTTCAACAGACTTGCCAGCACTCTTGCAAGTGATGGAAGAGGCGTAGATTCGGTGGCCGAATGTAAGATCCACCTGTCAAATTTTCAGCGACGCTAAACGACAATTGCTTTACCAAACAGTTTACGGACAGCTAAAGCTCCTTCAAGTGTTAAAGTACTTATCATTCTGCTCCATCAGACTGCTTTCGTGGGTTTTACTTTTCTTTCTTTTAGAACAAGCAAATGCCAGATGAAGATCAAACAAAATCAAGTTTGTCATTAAAAACATTTGGATTTCTTACCACTCACACTAAAGATGCAAATCCGAGGTCCACATGGAGACCGACAGAGTGACCAATGTAACCGTACGTAGTACCCATACCAGGAAAGGGGAGCACTTCTCGAGAAAGCAGTGCCTCATAACCCAAAGTGTGCTCCAAAGGCTCCTCGTAGCAAGTCTTCCCGTAGTTATTGCTGATACCTGACTACTCACTTTACATTAGCATTTGCACAACAACTTTTATCGACCAAAGGCAAGGATAGGAATCTTCCCAATACCCCATCTGATAGAAGAAGCTTTACATCTAGCTGGAAAAAATAATTCAAAATTTGAGTGGTTATTGTAGCGTCCCGAGGCTCCCCTTAAGGTAAAAGAAGGCGCAGTACCAGGGCAGAATATACATATTCCGGGAACGGAGGACTTGGGGGCTGTTGGCATGGCCACCCAAGTGACCTAAACCGGTAGTTCGAACAAACAAAGTACTACAGTTAGAGCTTAGCATCGCTCTGTAAACCTTTTTGAGTAGTAGAGTGACACACTGAAATTTGCCTTGCACTTGCAGAGAATAGTTCGGCAGTCCTCAATTTGTGAACCAACTAACCAGTCAGGCATATTTTTCACCGCAAATGAATACTGAAAAGAAAACAATGCTAAGCTTCGCCGAAACCGGCAGTTCGAACAAACAAAGTATTGCAAACGAGCAGCAAGCATTACGACTACGGTTTAAGCAAATAAGTGGAAAGATGGTCATGTCTTTGGAATGTGAAGTCATGAAAATGAATCTGCTCTGCATTCTCCTCAACTCCTACTTTCTTTTTTAGCAAGTCAACCCATCTGTAAAAAGACAATAATTTTTACAAAAGTTCTCTTTTATCCCAGTTGATATTCGCTCCTTTCCTTGTAAATACAAGTAAGCAGCAAACATTCTCTCGTTACCCTTGGGAAAAAACATCATTGGCAAATTTATCTTATTAGTCGCATTATCAAACCAGCACTTTTCAATTAAATTTATCAATGCACTATAAAACACCTCCTATTTACTGCTCACGCCACAAATGGCCAACTAATTGTTGCTTTTATTCTGTACCAATTTTTTTTAAAGTTAAGGCTTTTAAATCAAGACTCAATTAACTCTCATTTTGCGTTTTCACAGTTTGCTTTTTTCTAACTGCATTTGCCTTGCTATAGCGTCCCATCGGTGCGGCATTTGGATCCTCTCAAGGTCGTCACCAACCCCAACTTTAGAAGCACAAGCTCTTCATCACAAGGTATGAAAAACAGTACAAACTGGTTTTTCAATAATTTGATCGAATAAATTAACATTAGGTCCTTGGGTTAATAACGCTACAAGTCTCTGTTTACGTGTTTTCAGCTCATGCAAAAATTAAACGCTATGCATCGATTCTGGAATTAATTTGTCCAAACCAACCATTACTAGGTCGCAAAGGTAAGTTGTTTTGGCGAAGATCCACTGTCTACTATAGCGGCGTCCCTGTGTAGAATTTGGAATGTATCCATTAATTTCAAAGCTTGTATCCACCCCACCTCGCTTTCCTCTTGATAAGCGCTTTACGCAAGTTTAGCCTCATAGAAAGGCATTTCGAGTTATTTCTGATTTGAAAACCCTATCATCCGCTTAAACTGAAATGTGCGTCAAGCAGTTTTACTTCTGCTTGAAACTCTATGTTAACAACTAGATGGACGTTTCACTACTCTACCAAAAAGGTGGTTGGAAGGCCGGCAGGCTAAAGTAACCTTGGCCAAAGATAGGACACAAAGGAGTCCAGGTACACTAGCGGATGCTTTTAGAGGGAGTCAACAAACCAAGCCCACGTAGTTGCTCAATGGTAATACTAGCCGTCACATCCACTTAACAGTAACGCGTACTGCCATAACAACATGAGAGCCTTTTAGAGCCGCTGCATTCGCCTTTTCCGCCTTCCAGGTATGCACGTTCCTGCAAAAAGTGGTTCCCAAGCACAACTCACCCTTTCTAACTCATCCACCCAATTACCTGTAAGTCGCACATTCTCTACATTTTCAAGCCATTGCCAATACTAAATACCAGCATTTCACCTATCAACAAATCACGACACACTCAACAGTGGAATGGAGAAACAAATCGGGACTGCATCTTAAAATGCACTCATCATCTGTGCCAACAAACTGCGATCCAACAAAATGAAGACATTTCCACACCTGTTGAGGCAAAATATGCTGCAGCCACCACCTGATCATGCAAATGAGCTGCGTCTACACAATGTAACGCCTCCATCGCCAATTCATACATGCGTATTGCAGTTCGCTCAGCTCTTCCCCTCCCCGAAGGCGACAAGAGACATCATACTCAGGCAGAATACATAGAATTGTATTTAACACACCAGCGACACACTCCACGAGCGTACAGCGACAGACAAGTAAGTCAGCCCATCACCAAAATCCGTCATTCAACAAACCATCAGCGCACTACATAATCCACTTCACTTTGTTCAGCGCCGTCCTCCGTGCTCTCCTCGGTAAGGCTACTGCGTCGTCAGTCACCTCGTCCCCATGGTTTGAGCTAGTTCCCTATAACATAAGCCAATGTGCTAACCATCACGCGTTTCCCTGACCAGTGGAAGAAATGCTGGTCTAAAAGCGAAAAGGCAAACTCCTGCCAACCATTCCACAACACGACAAATTTAGTAACAGAATAATTAAGCCTTGATATAGCCTCCAGCCTAAAATCTACTAGCACATCGCAAGCATAGAAAGAGAAGCTTGACCACTTGTCTCAGGCGGTGGGAATACACTCACTACCATCAACTGGCAGATGACTGCTAAACAACACACACACACACACACGAGAATCCTGAAATCACACAATCTCATGTGGCACAGGCCACGTAGGCTAGAATCTGCAGAAGCAAGTGGAGCATGAAGTCATTGCATCTTAAGCCTCAAGCATTAGCCAGGCGATTATCGAAAGTGGCAGCGAATCGTACAACGAATCATGCTTCCATATCAAAGCCTCGTAGTATAGTCACACTTTCAATCACTGCCTATCAGCTTCATCTCATACCGTAGTGGTCAGGGCGACTAAACCTGAACATCATAGATTAAAAAAGACCAAGTTAAACTAATGAATGCAAAAAGGTTAGTGATTACATGCCAAGTAGCACTCTCTCTTAAGAACGACAATGCACTGCAAACAAAATATCAAAAATTGTTTTGTCGGTGAGTTGCATCAATTCCTGAAGACAGCGATAGACTTAAGAGGATAGTAGTGGCAACAAGAAATGAAGAGAAGAAGGGTGGAACGCGATGGCCACTCACAGTTTACAAATCAAGACCCCTTGCATCAAGTGCACTCATGATCTTTTCTTGAGAGCAGATCCTATTGACGTGCCAAGACGGAACCCATTTGGAATATGTACAAGTCTTTATCAATCTCGGAGTCACCGCGAAATAGCGGATCTCTCATGGTCATTTCAACATCCATGCAGCCCATAGACCACACATCGAGGCTACAGCAATCGACAGCTTCGCCTAGCAGAATCTCAGGGGAGCGATACAACAGCGTGACAACCTACGTAATTTTGATACCACTCAAACAAGTCCTTCAAATAGCTACGAAGAAAGTATAAATTACACTGTGATTCAACGTGGGAAGCGGACAACCGAAAGACTTAGGCAGGTTAAAATCAGCCAGCTTGACAACACTTCTAGCAACATCGATTGACACGTTTCGAGGTGTTAAATCGCGGTAGATAATGCGCCTCTTGTGGCAATACCGAGGAGCTTGCAGCATTTGGTACATAGTCACCCAGATGAAAAATAAGCAAAGGTGACAATCCGGCCTTCTTTCAATTAGAATCCCAAATCCCGCCTGGAATCCACAAGTGAATGTCCAAAAATTTGGTACAGACGGCAGTCACCTAGAATAGCATGTTCTACACTAGTTAAGGTCATCAAATTTCGGGATTTAAGCCGCAATAATCAGGTATTCCAATTCCTTCAGAAGCACAATTTCCCTGTGAGCAGTCGAAGGAGGATTACAGAGGGAATGCTCAAGTTTAATTTGCTTCAAGGCCTTTAGCTGTCCCGACTTCCGGTCGAGACATTTGTGAGCCACATCGCACGTGCCTAGAACGGTGGGGTGAATGCTCCTGCCAAGCTTTCTCCAATATTTCTAAGTCGATAATAATTTGAAGGATCGTGGTCCGACATGACCACAAAATGCTCAGAAAAAGGTTAAAGCCAACGCTGGTTATAATCGGTTGTTTAAGGGTTATCCATATCCCATTTCAAGCATTGTCATACTTAAAATCTGTTTCTATTTGTTTAGTCGCAGGACAGATGGAAAATTAAGGCACGTGAAACTCTTGCGCTGACAAGTTGTGAATTAATGTAACTAAAAGCAAAACTAAGAAAGAATTTCAAAATTAATTTTCCGGTACTCGAAAATTGTTATTTTTACTCATTATTTTGCCTATTTATAGCCAAATGGATGCCCTGCCGGAACGATTAATCAAGACAAACTCAAGCAGGTGATTCTTCCTTTCCCTCCTCTTCCTTTTTATCGCCCCTGCTAAGACGGTTTCAGGTGTTTAGACATCGTTATTATAATCACACAGGCTGTATATTAGCAAAACCATGGGTACTGCACAAAGTCCGGAGATTCGACTTGCTCACCCACGACCAGGGTTAATTGTCTTCGCTGCCACTAACTACAGCATCACTCTTAAATAGCAAAAGTGTGATTAAATTTTAACATAAGTATATGCTTGGCTTTAAAGAACAAACCAATTACTGAAGGCTGTTAAATGAAGCCAGGGAGGGGTTGCTAGCGTTGGTTGATCATCAGAATTTGGCAAAATAATAGAAACTCATAACTCCATTTCCAAAGAACCCAACTCAATGCCAAGTCAAAACCTCATTTCCTGAGACTGATATTTACCTTGACAAATCATTTCAACAGAGCATCTAGTTGACCATGCAAAACATAAACATTAATTTTCGTCC
Source organism: Taenia multiceps (assembly GCA_001923025.3). Classification (NCBI taxonomy): domain Eukaryota; kingdom Metazoa; phylum Platyhelminthes; class Cestoda; order Cyclophyllidea; family Taeniidae; genus Taenia; species Taenia multiceps. The sequence goes on along the minus strand of CM010313.2, from coordinate 5,556,737 downwards.
AAGAATATTGGTGTTAATTAAATGATAAACTCAATCCGAACAAAAAATGTTTAGCTTCTGAAGAATTGGCTATGGAAATTTTACTTATTTTGAAAATCATGAAATAATTATACTGCTACAAATTGGCTCATAGGTGAGAGGCGAGAATTCAAAAGTCGAACCGGCAGCTCGGCGCAGCTCCGGGTAGGCTGGGGAGTGTTTGGTCGCGCACACATTGTAACAGGGTTCTTCTTTTCCTCCTCCTCATCCCTTTCTACCTTACTGGAAGAAGACCGAGCTTTTCTGGGCATGGTTTATTTAAGGAGAAACTGTAGGCGGGGAAGTCCAGACTACGGGGTCGCGGTATCCGGCGCTTGGGGAGAACACGCTAGCTGGCTTTCGACCACGTGCATATTGTGTTCCCGCCTCTCACCTACAAAGCGTATATAAACACCAACATTATTACACACATGTCTCCATAGTCCTGTATTCTCGTTGATAGCCCAAGTAAGAGCCTTGATGCAACTTAACCGGTCTATTCATTTGCAGGGTGGTTGGGGAAAAAAGGACACGGGCGAGGATGGTGCCACGATTTACTCGTGCAAACAATTTCATTTATCTCACTTCTCCACCTGTGACGCGATTGAGCAAATCTCTTGAGATTAATAACGCTTGAAAGGAGAGACCGATTTCTGACCGACTAGTCATGTCTTACGCATAATCGAACTCCGTTCCGGTTACTTTGCGCGATTTCGGACTGCGTTCTTCCAGATTTTCCCTGACTCGGAAAAAAGTGCTGATTCTGCGAAAGCTTCTACTCCGTCGTTCTGGACACATACGGGGTTGTTTGCAACTGTCACGATCAAATGTCGGGCCAACTTAAGGCGGTGAGTAGAATTGTGCTTGGGGTGTTTTATTGTGGTGTCACTTTATGTTTCAAGATCGGCCAAGCTGGAAAGGAGCAAAACGTGGCACTTCTAAGCCAAGCATTTACTTTCCCAAAGGTGATCCGCAGCTCTCAAAATGCACTGAGTACAGTAATCGCTTGCCTTAGAGACTGGATGGCTGAGCGCTCAATTTTGCTTGCACACTACTACTACACAAAGCAATTAGTAGCGTTAATATCACCACATATCAACTCTTGAATCAGCTTGATTCTCTCTTCTGAACCTCCACTATTAAACCAAATGACGAGGAAGAGATTGCAATTTCTCCACTTTTGGATAAGTTATATGCTTGCAACGGTGGCTTGTGTTAAATTTTTCGAATGGCAACTGAGGCTACCAACGAAATTGACCCATCCACACTGAGCACTCGGTTGGTCGGTTGGCCGGCCGGTTGGTCGGTTGGCCGGCCGGTTGGTCGGCCGGATGGTTAATGAATCAAAGCATCGATGGATCAACTCTCTTTTTCTTGTCTACTGACCGATTCCATTACTATGTGTAAATATACGTCTTAAAAACCTTGGGTCATTCTGCCATCTCCATAGTTGGGCTTTGGATGAGAATTCATACGATTTCTCACACATTTAATTTAATGTCAGGTACAGCCCAAATGCGCCACCCTTGTAGTGTGACATGAAGTAATGCAACAAGTCCCAGTAATCTGATGCCAGTAGTACATGGGATAAGTTTGTGGGCTTCATACACATATGATGCTGATAGATAACGCATCAATGCTTCGGATGATGCATAGTTCTTTAATTAATACTCAGCTTTTGTTTGATTGGAGCCTGTCCTGCCACTTCTTCTCATGTGCATCTGTTACATTCTGAGCAGGATAGGTCACGACTCTTTGGTTGCAAGATATTTTCGTTATTCTCGCTTTGTTGATTCTCATCTGTGACAATCATCAGCTTTTCGATAGCGCCTGATTTCTTAGTTAACCTACGTACATTTCCTATATTTGGGAAGTTGCTTTACTGAAATCATATCAGTAGAACTAGCGAGCTGCACTAGCAATTTGACCATGTAGGTTTAAAATGGCGGAAGGGGCATCGAACGAACGGTATCGATGGTCTCTGCCCACTCTGGACGTGTCAGACTGTGATTGGACCTGCATTGCTCGCGGCCATCCCAAGAAGCAGCAATTGACGTCCTGCTAGTCAAGATATCGCCATTTGGCGTGGATAACAAAGAAGTCTACCGTCAGTAATTTACGCGTTTAACATGCAAAAGCGAGGCCAAAAATCCTTATGGTAGATGATATGCTAATACCGGCGCGGAGCGGTTTAGATTTAGTCATTCAAACTGTGATCCAAAATGTGTTGGTCCAATAAGCAGCCTACCCTCTCGGGCATGCAATGTGGGAAGCCGTATATATCATGTAAATTTTCACCTACAAAGATATCCTGCAGTTAAGGCCCGTGAACAATGCCAAAAACGTTGCATACAATTGATGCGAGAAGAAGTAGCGAATTCCATTAACACAATAAACTTAGCCATTCTACAAAGGAAACTGGCCAGCGCTTCGCGACCCCAGACCGCGCGGTTCTACAAAGAAAGCTCCAACGTGGCTGATGAAACGATGCCTAACTCTCTGGTTCTGGTCTGAAGCTGTGCTCGTGATGCCCTCCGCTTATAGTGTACTATTGCCTACTCCGATGGGTCAGTCAACCCTCCCTCCCTCCCTCCTATGGAGGTGTACTATTACGTAATCCAATGTTGCTTGGCAAATGACCCACTCCTGTCATGAGGTCACGTGACCGAGACCGCGACCTCGGCTTGCCTAGTGCCCCTGATGAGGTCTCGTGGCCTTTACCCCTACGTGGATTGATATCCAGGGGTGCCTGCTGGCCTACGGTGGCCATGGTGTCGACGATGACCCTTGATGAGGTCACGCGACCTTTTCTTTTACGGGGATCGATATCCAGGTGTGCCTCGTGGTCTGGGGTGGCGCTGGGATTGACGTTGACCTCTGTCTGGCACCCCCTGGTCACGTCACGTGACCTCCACCTCGACCTCGCCGTTAATCGATATCCAGGGGTGCCTGGTGGTCTACGGTGGTCCTGGAGTCGACGTTGACCCCCGCCTGGCGTGCCTGGTGACGTCAGCTGACCTTGAATTCGGCGTGGATCGATATCCAGGCCTGCCACGTGGCCTTGTAGTCGACGTTGAACCGCGTCTGGCGGGCCTGGTGGCATCAGCTGACCTTGAACTCGGAGTGGATCGATATCCAGGCCTGCCACGTGGACTTGGAGTCGACGCTTTCCCCTGCTATTTTATGATAAGCAGGGTTTCAGATTAGAACCAGAGGAGTTAGGCATCGTTTTATCAGCCACGTTGGAGCTTTCCCTGTAGAACCGCGCGGTCTGGCGTCGCGAAGCGGCCCCAGGCGCGCGCACCGGTCTTAACTTACTCTATTCCCCATATATGCCGCATTGGGCTTGTTGGGCACATTTCCTTTCCTTTTGTGCTGTGTCTGCTTTGGACTCCTGCTACACTTTTACGCATTTGCTCCCTCCTTTTTATTTCTACACTTTGGTCCCTTTTTTCACCTCGTTAACATTTTTCATATCCCCTCCTTTACTTTAAGAAATGTGCTTGCATTGTTCCCTCACATTCCTCCCTTTGGGAATTTCCCATTTTGTTGCTTTGTTTGTTTCTTAATATCTATTTGTATACTTCTTTTATTTTAGAGCTTTATATAATCCGATTTGTTGCGCCCCTTACACCTTCTTTAGTTTATTTTATTAAAATTTTTTTCTTATGTAATGCAGTAAATTTAATCTTGTTTTTACTAAAACATATATTTTCCCATTCTTTTTATCATCTATTTCCTTCCTCAAGGTCATTGGCCCCACTCTTCCTCGGTCACTGATTGGCGGCGCTTTGTGGACGCCAGGCTGCTCCGGCTGGTGTTGGAGTTGGGGTTGGGGTTGGGGTAGGGTTGTCCGGCGGCGTTCGCGGTTGCGGTCGTGGAAGTGAGTTTCTGCCAGTGTTTCTTGTTACCTCTTTTGGCCGCGCTTATCTATTAAAATGCGCTTTTGCTTATGACTCTCGTTATCAATGTAGATCTACGTGCTTTTGGTGCTGAGCAGATTTTGCCTTGCCTGCGTTAAGGGCGTTGGATTTGGATTTGGATGTGACGCTAATGGTTTTCCTGTTAGTTAGTTGTTTCCTCTTTTGATCGTCTCTCAATATCTCCGCTGTTAACTAAATTGTTACTTGCTCTTTTCCGTTTTATTAGTCTAGTTAGTCTAGTTGGTTGCAAGGACCGTGCCGCGTCCACGTGGAAGGAGGGGCTTCTGATCCAGGTATCCTTTTTAAACGTTCCCATTTGCGCATTGTTTTGTGGATTGATTTTGTCGTGCAGTTATTCATGTGGTTTGTCGCTCCCTGCTTCTTCCTATCGCTTTGCGCCATTTGCACGATTGTTAGCGTGGTTTTGAGTAGCGGGTCTCACTCGATTTGAATTTGTTGGGAATTTTGGAAGTACTACAACATGTATCGTACTTTTCCTATTACACTGTCTTGTTTGTAGGGCGTTTTGTCGCATCTACAATGAACTTTGGACGAGAAGTTCCCACCTCAGGTCGCTTTTAATCGTGTTTAAAGTAAGTTCCACCTTTCTGTGACTGTGCGTAGTTGATTGATTAATTTATTGGGTTGCTTCTCCTTCTTAGCTTGTTCTGCTCGTTTCGCTGGTTTTGTTAGCCACTTTCCACTCAAAGACATTGCTTAGCCTCATTTTAGTACACCCACTGTGCCGGGCGAGCGGGTGGGATGCAGGCATTTGATGTGGCCGACGGATGTCCACACGTCTATGCGGAGCACGAAGGAGCGGAGGGGGAGGAGGAGGAGGAAGAGGAACAGGATCTTGATAAACTGCAGTTGTACGTATGTGTGTGAGTGCTTTGGTTCCTACCTAATGTACTGCATAATATACTGCACTTTTTAAAATTTACCCACCTACACGCTTTGATGGGATGCCCGGTTATTTATTCTAGTCGTGCTGCGGTTGGGTCCTTTGTTTCTGTGCAGGCTGGTGGCCATTTGATCGTGGAAAGGACTGACTTTAGGCATAAGTAAGATCAGTGGATAAGAGCTGAGCTGGTCGTACTTTGGTCGGTGTGGGCTTTTTTGCCTTTTCTAATGTTCTCAGCAGTTCTGGTTCGCTTGTTGGTGAGGAGAAATGGCTAGGTAGGTGGGTAGGTAGGTAGGTAGGTAGGTAGGCGGGGATTTGTGTTGTTTAACCGCCCCCGTTGATCATCGCTCTGGTCGTCTAGGTGTCTTCGTCTGCTCATGCCGCTGATTGTGGCAGCCCATTTGTGTTTGGAGCAAGCCACACTACTACCAGTAGGTGTTATAATTTTTCGTTGGGAAGGAAGTGATTGATTGATTTGCCTTCGTCTATCACCAACCAACCAACTAACCAACTATATAACTGGCTTTGGCCTGCTGTCGTCCTGGGCAGTTGGATGGAGTGAGTAGGGGCAGGGGACGGGATGTGCGTTTGCGTGTTAGTGGGCGTTCGTAATGGTGGTGTATTTTTTAGTAACAGTTATGGCAGTAGTGGTAGTAGTGTCCGCGACTGATGGATTGATTGATTGATATTTTATTGCTACCATTATTATTATTATTATTGTTATTATCAAATCTCCTTCCCTGTGGCTAGAGCTTTACAACTAGATTTCTTTCACTTGCCTCTACTTCTCTCTCCCTCCCTCCCTCCCTCCCTCCCGCCCTTTCCAACTATTTTCCTCTCTCCCTCTCCTTCTCTCTCTCTTTCTCTCCATATACCTCAATGCAACTTGAGGAGAAAGTGATGACGAGAAGAAATATGGCATTTTTTTCCTACTATTATTGTAATACTATCATTATTATTGTTATTATTAAAACTCCTTCTCTGTGGCTAGAGCTTTACAATTAGATGTCCCTCACTTGCCTCTACTTCTCTCTCCCTCCCTCCCTCACTCCCTCCCTCCCTCCCTCTCGCTTTTTCCAACTCTTTTCCTACCTCTCTCTCTCTCTCTTCCTCTCCCTCTCCATCAATGAAACTTGAGGAGAAAGTGATGACGAGAAGAAATATGACATTTTTTTGCTATTATTATTGTTATATTATCATTATTATTGTTATTATTAAATCTCCCTCTCTGTGGCTAGAGCTTTACAATTAGATGTCCCCCACTTGCCTCTACTTCTCTCTCCCTCCCTCCCTCCCTCCCGCTTTTTCCAATTATTCCTCTCTCTCTCTCTCTCTCTCGCTTGAGTAGGAAGTGATGACGAGAAGAAATATGACATTTTTTGCTATTATTATCATAATATTATCACTATTATTGTTATTATTAAATCTCCTTCCCTGTGGCTAGAGCTTTACAATTAGATGTCCCTCACTTGCCTCTACTTCTCTCTCCCTCCCTCCCTATCTCCCTCCCCCCTCCCGCTTTTTCCAATTCTTCCTCTCTCTCTCTCTCTCTCTCGCTTGAGTA
>CM010313.2:5409346-5550228 GCA_001923025.3 Taenia multiceps | reverse complement strand
TTATTCCTGATGTGGGAAAGGCAAGGTGGAACTTGCTCGTGCCTGTTCCTCTTTCTTTTCCTTTCTTCCTCTCATTATTTTAAGCTCCTCTTCTAATACACACACACACACACACACACACAGAATCACACCAATTTTTGGACCTATTTAAACGCCCTCCCCTCCCTCCCCCCCCCCAACCTACAGTCCATCACCTCCACCCTCGGTGCTCCTCACATCGATCGACCTTGAGTGCACTCATCACTGAGAGAGGAGGGGAGGGGGAGGGTTAATGCAGACGGCCGGACAGAAAGACAGAGGAGGAGTTGAGTTTTCATGGGTAAAAATAGTCCCAATTGGTTAGTGCTCTAGGTTTGTCCCCCTCCTCCTCCTCCTCATCATCCCTCCTTCAGCCCCTTTATTGGACAACTTGAAATTGACGTTCGCCGCTCAATACTACGTCGAGACATTGTGGGAACCCCTTTTTTTATTTTGCGCTCCAGTCACATAATGGCGATGAGGTGGAGGCGGTGGAGGTTGTCTCCATGGTCTTTGTTTGTGTACACTGTGTCGTCTAATCGAGGCACTGGGTAGGAACAGTAGTAGATGAGGCTGTAAATATACACAGTCACTCATCAAGCGTACGAGGCATCTTAGTTTCTATGCTTTAAAACAGTCTCCATATCCGTATAGTAGGTTAAAATGTTGTGGTCGTTCCCTCCCCTCTCCCTTCACGCCATCCACCGCTTGCTAGGATTTCTGGACAGGACAATGAGGCAAATTCTTTTTTGTCTCAACAATCTTTGTGTACGCTTTGTGCCTTCTTTCCTTCCATCGATCCCACGGTCTTTTCGAGGAACTTAATGAGTGAGTGAATGAGTGGGCGGGTCGTGGAGATGAGGACGTAAAAATGGACACAGGCATTCGCCTAGCTTGTATTTCCTGCTGCTATTTTGTGCATCGTCTCTCCACTCGTCTCGAGGCGACCACCAAAAAGCCCTGCCGTTGTTGTTGTTGATGATGATGATGCCTAGCAATCTATCCCTACTAGCAGGAACATTATTGTTACTATGATTTCATGAGGAGGAGGAGGAGGAGGCGAGAAAGGATAGACGAGAGGGTTAGCTGGTGGGATTTGTGCTGGGTTCTCAACTCACCCTCTTCTTTACTCTCTTTCATTTTTCCTCCAGCCAAGTGTAGGAAGAGGGCACATTTGTCGTTGTGATTGTGTGTGTGTGTGTGCGTGTGTGCGTGAGATTGTTTCTTTTCTCGGTCAGTAAGTAGGTGGGCAGGCAGGCAGAGATGACTAATACACACAACGCAGGCACAACAGCAATCGGTGGTATCATCGATCCGTTGAGATTCATCGATCCATTGGCTCATCGACCGACCCACCGACCGACCGACCAACCAACCAAACGAGTGCTCAGTGTGGATGAGTCAGTAATGAGGCCCGAATCTAGGCCATTCACACACTCACTCACTCACTCACTCACTCAATAGCCTAACTGGTGGTAGGTTTTATTAACGTTGATCTGTGTGTGTGTGTGTGTGCGTGAGTGAATGAGTGGATGGAATGGAATGGAATGAGATGAGATGGTCGGGAAAAGGGAGAAGTGGCAGCAACACCATCAGTAGCAGCGCGGTCGCTAAGACTAAGACAGATAGTAGGTAGGTACCAAGATGAGCAGGCTGTGGGTATTACCAAACCACCTCAGCAAGTACTGCTTTGAGTGCGATGTGAAACACTGGTAGACACATGGAGGAAGAAACATTGCTTAGGGCCTAAGTCTCTGCTGTATCTTTTCGGCTGCTTCTTCTTCTTCGTCGTCGTCTTCTACTCTTTTTCTTTTTCTTTTCCTCAGCAGGAATGGACGGACCCCTCTCTGCACTACCTCCTCTGACGGCATTTGGTAGGAATGCGCGGTTTGTGAACAATCTGTCTCCCTCTCCCTCTCCCTCTCTGCCCCTCCTCCTCCTTCCTCTCCTCACCATCCTCGCCGTTGACTTGGGGAAGTAAAATGCTCCTCTATTTGAACACTAATGCCTCCCCTCCTCTCAGCCATTCTCTTTACCTACCAATTGTCTTTGCGATAAAGAAGAGGAAATAAAAGAATCCCATCTGATCAGCTAGCTCTGCATTACACGAGGGGAACGCACAGCCACGCCTTGTTGTGTGTCAATTTGTACATGACAGCGCTAGGCTGGTGGGAGGAGTGAGAGTTGAGGCAGTAGGCTACGTGATTTGAGGTGTGAAGGTAGAGCGTCGAAACATATGCAAAGAAGTGCTGAAATAATGGTAGGGAGAATAATAAGATAATGTTAGTGAAGCACGCGATTAATCGATTGGAGTAGTTGTAGTTGGGTGTTCTAATGCTGCAACGACGCGACAACCAGGCAGAGTGGAGACACGCAGCGCAGTTGTTGTTGTTGTTGTTGTTGTTGTTGTTGTGAGGCCTCCGAATCTCATTCCCTTCCCATTACTCTCTACATGTTGTGAAGTGATGGGTGTGCCCTCCTGCCTTATCAATTCGCCACCACCGTTAGATAGGCGCTCTGACTACTCCTCCTCTACTTGACCTACTTCTTCGCTGCCGCCAACGCCACCGCTAGAACTCAGCCTAAGGCCCGTGCCCTACCACCACCACCACCACCACCACCACCACCACCACCACCACCACCCCACCACCACCACCACCACCACCACCACCACCACCACCACCACCACCACCACCACCCCACCACCACCACCACCACCACCACCACCACCCCACCACCACCACCACCACCACCACCACCACCACCACCACCACCACCACCACCACCACCACCACCACCACCACCACCACCACCACCACTGCTGCTGCTGCTGCTGCTGCTTCTAAAAACGAGTAACTTGTGAGCCCGCCCAGTTGACAAAACACTCACTGCCCAACACCATTTCAGTAGTCTCGACATTCCACCTTAAAGTTCAAACATAAAAATTGGCAGGGTGATGCGTGAAATGAAGTCTTGCCCCGCCCCACACCGCCCCACACCGCCACAGCCTGCCTACTTCTTTCTCCTCCTCATAGGCAACCGATAATTTGACACAAGATGGGGCTGCACTCAACAACTTCCCTTCAAATCCACTCCCAGCCCATTTATTTGTTTGTGCACACTCCACCAAGTACCCATGACCACCAGGCCTCATCGCTAAGAGCCCAGCAAACAGGACCCAAGTAACACCAAATTCCTACTGCAGTCAGCGCTTACCTGAGCGAACTAGACAGTGTCTTCTCAACGGAAAAATCATCATCACCGCACCATTGCAGGCTGTTCCGCCCAAATAATCACGCTGACTGCAGTTACTTGATGTGACGAGTCAATCTCCTCTCAGAAACCAGAACACACAACCGCCTCTCAATACTTTCATTGCATTAAATACAAACGACAGGCCTGTCAACAATGATATGGTCATGTGGAACACACGCCACGCATACACGTGCCGCCAGGTGACGCAGAGAGAAGGAAGAAGTCCAACTAACGCGTAGAAACCGTATCTTCAGCAGGCTCAATCAATTCCCACAAATGCCAACGCATCGACCAACACCACATACCACCTGAAGGAGAACGCATCAATTCATTCTTCCACCACATGAAAGCACCACGCCTACATCTATATCGAAAATGGATGCATAAAATACCAAAAACATATGCATGCTCCCAACTTGCCTTATAATTCGATTCCTTTTCAACTTCCACTGCAGTAGCCTCCAATCGACCTTCCTTCACACGCATTCATGCATACGCACATTTATCGACTGCAACTCAACACCTATTGACTTCCACCGACACTATAACCATTCATTTTCGTCACTATCCCACGCAGCGAGGTGAGAAGACACTCACTCTTCACAATCACCGGCCCTCCATTTGAATGAGACCAAACGCATTGAAAAGCACCTACTCCTGAAAGAGAAGGAACATGTATACGCCTCCAGTGCAGGAAAGCACCAAAAAACTATCAAAAATGGGTTCACAAGATTGCAACTATATGCATACAATGCCAACTCACCTCTCAGTTGACAGTTTTCCTCCACATTCATCCATCTATCCATCCACCCACTAGACTACGAACGTGCGTTGACGTGCGCTTCTATTTCCCTAAAATTCATCGCTGATTTTCTCACTTACGCCTCCTAAATAATTTATTTCATTTGCAAATTTACTCCTCAAATTTGACGCCAATAACAAAAAGTGCAGCGTTTGCAGCAATTTTAGCTGTGTTATAAATAAGCAAAAATCAAAAGTTCGTTTGTTTTGTCGCGAAAAAACCGGTCGGCGGACTGGCAATCGGTGTGCATTTTGGGACTATTGATATCGATTGCTGGTGCATTATTTGCTGTAACAACTCGGAGAACCGGCAAGTATTAAGCAATTTTTTTTGTTAGTTTTAGTTTTCTAGCTGCTATTAGATCATTTAAGGGTAGATTATTCCTCTTTATATGCTCCCGTTCTCGATTAGACACAGAGGCTTCATAATGCGGCTTAAGGCGCTCGCTTTCCCAATATACTGCCTATCCACGTAATTATTTGGTGTTTTCTTATTGGTATTAGTTAATTGGTTGCTTTTGAATCTTTTAGGTGTCGGTGGGCTCCCCTTATACGCCTAATCGCTACGATACAGGCAAATGCTTCAGAATGTGACCGTTGAGACGTTTTGTTGTGCAGACGTTTGGGTCTAATTGCGTTCAGTTGTTGGTGTATGATACTTTGGGCGATGGGGTATGGTTATTCTGACAATTTATTAATTATTTAGCCTTTTATTGACGACGGACTCTGACTAATGAGTATTTATTTTGTGGAGGAGAGTTTTAACTGTACCAGGTGCTTGGTGCCTGTGCATTATTTTCGCTAATAGTTATTCATTATATGCCTTATTACGTATTTTCTTTGTCTACGTAATCGCTAGATGGGGCATTGAAGGAGGTGGAGGTGGAGGTGGAGGAGGAGGCAGGGCTCCAGCTCCTTTCGAATGTTTGTGTTTTGTGAGCGAGAATGGAGGTATTATGAGGAGGCGGCGCTAGGTGCGAATCTCGCCTTCGCTATGGCTTGGCATATTTGCCAGGTAAGATTGGATCCCAATTAGTGAGTTGTTGATGTCTTCTCTGCGCAGCGATAGGTTCGATGTGGGTTTCTTTATGGGTGGAAAGATGTTTTCAGCATTGGTGCGCAGGTTTTTGCGCATTTTTTCGTGGCGTAAGGTGCGCCAGGTCCGGTTTATAGTTACTGTTGTTGTCATTATGTCCCCTAAATGTCGACTGGCTTCTTTTCTACGCCCACATGCTGGTGTAGGGTCGAAGGCCACCTAATGTGACCGTTGGGAGGTTTTGTTTTCCCACTGCGAGGCCTACTCGCGTACATTTTCCACCGCATAATGGTTGGGGCGAGAGATGGCGACTATTTTGGCAATTCGTCAATTACTTTGTTAGCTCTTTGAAGGGTGCATTTGGGTTGGTAGGATTTAATGTCGTTAGGACACGTTTTAACCATATTGGGTGCTTGGTGCCTAATCGCTAATTTCTTGCTAATAAGCATTCCTCGCATTTTTATGTCTCATTATTGTTAGCATTTTTATTTCTTTTATTTTCTTTTTATATTTAGATGGTAGAATAGAGGCTGAAGAGGTAGGTAGGTGCGGTTCTCGTGGGCACTTCTTCTCCTCCGCCTTATTCTTCGCCTTCGGCCTCGCCTTCGCCTTGGTCTTCGTCTTCGTCTTCGTCTCCCTCTCTTGCCAAGAAGGGCGACATTGTCTGGCCTCGCCGTCACTTCGCGCGTTCTTCGGTTAAGATTGGCTTGCTGTAAATAAGTTGTTGTTGCTGTTGTTGTCTTTTCTGCTTAACAGTGCATGCGGTGTGTATTCTGATTTTAGGTGGGGCATGTGCTTAGCACTTATCCGTGGGTAGGGCGTTTTTTCGCACTTTACGTGTGTGTGTGTGTGTGTGGAAGGTGTTTCAGTTTCCTTGCTGTGATAGCCGTGGAGGGAGTGGACGAGGCGCGGGAAACTTAGTAATTGCTGTGCCCATCGGCTTGGGGGGACGGTTATTGCTATTATTTGTGCTGGTGTGTTGCTGATGCGGGAGGTGTTATGTAGGGCCTCAGTTTTGACAGTGTTGGTTGGTGTGTGAGTGACTGAGGTGAACCCGGAAGGGGGTGGGGAGGTTTTTGCGTAGGTCACTGCGTGGACTGTGCCCTGTAGCCAACCTGAGTGTTGGTTTGTTGAGGCGTTTCTGTCTTTTCTCGGTGGTTGTGTCTGCGGGCGTTAGTCTCGTAGCGCGTCAGAAATTTGCGCATCGTCCTGTCCATTGTTATTTCTTTTTTTGCTTTTCGTCTTTTCGGACACTGCAGACTTATCGTGTCACTGGTGGCGGTGGGTGGTGTACAGCGTGTACTTGATGTTTAAACGCTCACCTTATGGAGTGGAGTAGGCCAAGGACTTTTAGTGTGGCGGTGGTCTGTACGTTTTGGTTTCCAGCTATGCTGCCTACCCACGTTCCCTCTTTTATAGCCACACCACTTGAGGCTATGGATTGTGATTGTTTTGGTAGATGTAGATGTGATTAATTCTTTTAACGAAGGATGATGAACTTCGACTAGTGAGACGTAATTTGATTACGAAGATTTCTAACCTTCCTACGTGGTGGGCATTTACCTATTTATTTGATATTTTCTCACGAAAAACCCCCTATTACATGCATGCATACATACATATATGCAACTATATGTCCGCCTGTCTGTTTCCTTGCTGGAGTAAATGTCGAAAAAGTTGGTGCATTCACTGTGAAGGCTTGCTGTCTTCCAAGCGCGCTGCCCAATCGCGTTGACGTTTTCACCGCACAGCAGTCGTAGCGAGTGATGGAGATTGTTTTGGCTCTTGCTAAATGGTTTGCTATTTTAATGGGGAGTAGTTTTGACCGATGAGGCCGGCGCCTAACTTTTAAGGCGGGAATTTTCACCCACGCCAAGTACTCCCTCTTCGTTCATTCATTACCTCCTCACTACTTACTAAGTGCCTATTCTATTTGTGGATGCTTGTTTGTCCGTTTCTCTTCCATGCACTTTTACGCTGGTGGTGTGGAAAAATAGGGTCGGTTAGCTGGGATTGTTGTGACGGTTGGAAGTGCAATTCTCGATGGTGTGTTGGCCTTCCTCCCACCGTAGCAGTGTATGTATGAGGTGAGGTCTGACCGCAGCGACTGCGGGAACGTGGGCGCAGTTTCGGCGTGTGTTGGTGTTTATTAGTTTGCTCAGCCCAGAGGCAAAGGGTGGCATAATTCGCTCACATTCTCCTCTTGGGGAAGTTTCCACTTTGTTTGTTTGTTTGTCTCTTAATATTTTCTTGTGTACAATTCGACCTGTTGCAGTCCTTACACCTATTTTATTTTACTTAAAACTTTTTTTATGTAATGTAGGCAACTTAGTCTTGTTTTTACTGAAATACTGAATTTAGCTGAGAAGTGTTTTCGCTTTACCGAGCGCTTGGTGCCCATTCGCTATTTTCTTGCCAAAAGTTAGTTGGTATTGGGAAGTGATGTCGTTGAGAAGACCTGCAGCCCCACCATGTGCTTGGCATTTATGTGACGTACGTATGTGTGTATGTATGTATGAGTGCATCCATTTGCCTGCTCCCCTCTCTACCTCCCCATGCATGGATGTAATTGTTGAAGTAAACGTTAAGTAGATGACCGCGGTTGCCGCCGAGTCTTTGTGTTGTGTGTTCGCACTGACTATTGACGCCGATGGCTGGGGAGTAGCGATGTCTACTTTCTATTGAGAAGGCTACCAATTGTACAGCCCAACTTACTGGGGTGTCGTCATTGCTTTGCTTCCATTTGGGGCCGAGGTGGGTGTGGAAGCTGAATGGACTGACGATGCCTAGTCACGTTTACTCTTTCACTGCACTGTATATACGTATACCCGTAGGGATTGATTGAGGGAGACTTTGTTTTGCGAGTTAGTAAATACCTGCTTCTTCCTGTATTCTTTTTCCCATTCTTCAAACCATGCATTTTCATTTAGGTCAAAATTTGAACCGAGAACTCGGCGCGACGCCGGGTAGGTCGGGGCATGTTTGGTCTCGCACACATTGTAACAGGGTTCTTCTTTTCCTCCTCCTCATCCCTTTCTACCTTACTGGAAGAAGATCGAGCTTTTCTGGGCATGGTTTATTTAAGGAGAAACTGTAGGCGGGGAAGTCCAGACTACGGGGTCGCGGTATCCGGCGCTGGGGGAGAACACGCTAGCTGGCTTTCGACCACGTGTATATTGTGTTCCCGCCTCTCACCTACAAAGCGTATATAAACACCAACATTATTACACACGTCTCCATAGTCCTGTATTCTCGTTGATAGCCCAAGTAAGAGCCTTGTTGCAACTTAACCGGTCTATTCATTTGCAGGGTGGTTGGGGAAAAATGGACACGGGCGAGGATGGTGCCACGATTTACTCGTGCAAACAATTTCATTTATCTCACTTCTCCACCTGTGACGCGATTGAGCAAATCTCTTGAGATTAATAACGCTTGAAAGGAGAGACCGATTTCTGGCCGACTAGTCATGTCTTACGCATAATCGAACTCCGTTCCGGTTACTTTGCGCGATTTCGGACTGCGTTCTTCCGGATTTTCCGTGACTTGGAAAAATTGTTGGTTCTGCGAAAGCTTCTACTCTGTCGTTCTAGACACATACGGGGTTGTTTGCAACTGTCACGATCAAATGTTGGGCCAACTTAAGGCGGTGAGTAGAATTGTGCTTGGGGTGTTTTATTGTGGTGTCACTTCATGTTTCGAGATCGGCCACGCTGAAAAGGAGCAAAACGTGCCCTCTAAAATTATGAAAAGGAAGTGGATGATGCTTTGGATTTCTTGGAATGTCATCGAGTGGGAAAGAAATGTTCTTGGGTGAGGGCAAGTACACAACTTCTCCTAGCCCAAGTTTCTTCCCCCTTAGTATGCGCCCCATCATGCTGACTCATATTATACTTATTGTAGAAGGCTCGGAAAAAGCAGGGCAAAAATCTGTCATGGATTTCTTAAATCATCACTGCTCAGATTAGACTGTACGATTTTGACTTAGCTATTCCTTCAAACTGCCCCTACCCCGTTTTTCTGAACTTGAGGCTTGTTAAGGCCTGACCGAACGCATAGCAGACGCGGTGGTAGAATTGGACAATCTCAGAGTCATCGAAAGACGACGGATCTCCCTTGGCCATTTCTGCAAGCATACAGCCCATGGACCGCAAGTCGACGCCACAGTAATAGACAGCTTCGCCTAGCAGGATTTCTGGGGCGACGACCTACAACATTGTGAGATCAGTCAGACCAATTTTTGCGAGTGTTGAGGCATGCAGAAACTACATAGTGGTACTGTGAATACGCTTCATTTTGGGCAAAACGTATTGCTCCGCGCGCAACAGACTAAAGAATGAATGGGAACACACAAGACGGATCACCGATTGAAGCAGTCGTACTGCACCTTAGACGTCTCAACTTAATTGCTACTGTCGTTGATCAAAGGCACAGATCGCATAAAAAGAAATACGTTCTCTTTCCACTTTCCCTGAGAGCGGTCGAAGGGATACCCTGGTCAGAATGCTCGAGTATAAATCACTTCAAGGCCTTCAGCTGTTCCGACTTCAGACAGTGACACTTGTAAACAATCCCGTGCGCGTCTAGAATTTTGGAGTGACTATCTTCGGAAAAGAAACCAACCTCCCCATTCATATGGTCAAGTCCTCGAGCAAGAACCGCCAGGAGCCCCACGTGAACCCGCGTCACTCCATGCCCTGCAGGCAGCCTCGGCATCTCAGGATTGCACCCCTCCAAGCTACACCCTAAAATCAAGTGAGCCATCCTCCCATGCATACTGTTTGCCCCCAGCCGACCCATTTGTTTCGCTTGCCCCAAGTAGTCCAAAGGGACATTCACGCGGTTTGATTAATAAAAATTGCAACTTTCCTCGTCCTTTGTTACGAGATTGGGGCCGTATCTCCGTCTACACAATTACGGTCAGTAGAAAAGACGGTAGTAAAAGGACAGAGTCACTGAAGAATTGTGAAGGCCAAGAAAGCTAGACAATGAAATTTATTGTGTTCAGAGCTGGTGTGAGTCGTGATACTTGGTGCCCGAGGCACCTCTTTTAACGAGGCTCTCCCTGAGGCCGTAGCCACACCCAAGGACAGGAGGATGACCTGTGCGCACAGCTGACTCGCATTACCGATAGCGAGGGAGAAGAGCTCCGCGAGTTGCTGGTTGAGGAGGCTAACATCGTTCCATGGCAGGGCATTGGACTGGACGAACAAGTATTGCCAGACATACGATGTGGCATAAGTATTTTTAGGTAACTACTAAATTGCCAGACCACATATAATCACGGACATGAGTGTGCACAGAGCCTTTGAATGATGACCAAAATCACAAGATGTACAAAAAATGTACCGAGAGGAAATGAGTCAGAGTCAGACTGAGGTGGTGGATCCTCTTCTCTTGGTTCCCACCACCCCGTTCGTCGTTCCATAGACACCGAGTCCAGAGGGTACAGTTGCGATGGTGGTCACTGAAAAGACAAAGGGAAAAATAGACTTAAAAACAGCCACTAAAGCCGAGTGGGTGGGAAAGACGCATGGATCAGAAAAAGCGACATAGCTAACGCGGAGGGCAGTCATCGTACAGGTTTGCTTTTGCGACAGCTAAGGCTGCAAATGAAAGGTCGAAATCAGCAAACGGCTGATCTCGAAGGCATCGAGGAGAATATTTGATTGCTTATGTCGCAATCTACCACACCATGGACTTGAACAATCTATAGGATTGCACACGTGAAGGAGAAAAATGAAAAACGGCTAAATGAAACAAACAAAGTAGCCTTAGTAACAGTCGTTTGTCTCTACATGCATCCCAAGGTAAATAAGACTTGGAAGAGTGAATAGGCCAATAAACGAATGATAGGCAAGAAACGGATGGGCAGATGGACTAATGGACGGATGGTTGATGGGACAAGGCGATTTGGTTTTACATTTCTATCAGGGAAAGAAAATTTTTTCCCAGAGGATATTTTGTGAAACTAGGGATAGTTCCAGACCTGTCTTCCTCAATCAAGCAAAAACAACTCAAATCACCGTTAAAGCACCAAATACTCCGCTTGGCTTTAAGAGATGAGTTGGGCTGGATGAGTTGATCTTCCTCAGAAATGGTTCCCTCACCAGTGGCATAACGACTATAGCACATTTACACCATTGCCAGCTTCGCAGAGAACTTCAAAGCACCAAGACCGTGTTCCAAAAGTTCCATTCCAGAGGTAACAATTTTCAGTCTACGCCAAAAGCCACCGCAATGAGATAAAATTTACACTACTAAGAAGCCAGATTTAATTGTGCTTCATTCTCCGTGGTGTAGATTTAATTAATCCTGAAGGATATCCACTTCAGTCATCATTCTGGCCAGATGCAAGGGTGAGTACTTGGGCAACCCTAAGATCGAGGACATGTCTCATGATCACTCCCGCAAAAAGGAGGTTACGCACGACTGACTTGATCTCGTCCCAATAACCACCGCCCAACTTAGAGACTTCTCCTCCCACATATTGACTGGCCACGCCTTTTCGAGCAGAGACCGAAGTATTTTCTTGCTCGAGC
This sequence comes from Taenia multiceps, assembly GCA_001923025.3. Taxonomy (NCBI): domain Eukaryota; kingdom Metazoa; phylum Platyhelminthes; class Cestoda; order Cyclophyllidea; family Taeniidae; genus Taenia; species Taenia multiceps. The sequence continues at coordinate 5,538,579 of CM010313.2, read as the reverse complement.
CGTAATAACAAAGCGTACCTATGATCTCATGCTAAACGAACCAATCGGTTTTGTCGTAGATGCCAAATCTCAATAAAGTTGTCTGACCTCTGATGGAGTGGCAACGTCTGAGTTGTAAGCAACCATACGTCGTGGAGAAGAGCAGAAACGTTCGTCAACAGTCTTCAGATGTGCGAAGTCTATGCTAAATTAGTGCTCAAGCGTGGTCGTTTGAACATGGAGCGGTACGGTTTGGGAATAACCCACCACGAAATGTCCATTCGTCTCACAAATGTGGCAACGCAAGACATCTCTCAAGTCCCCCACAGGCTACTCTTCCAGACGGTCGGTCAGTTAGCAAACTGCCTTACACACGGCATCCTCTTACAACGCATATGGAAGAAGTGTAAAATAGCTCGTGGTCTACTACTTCTGCTGCCTGTCACCTGATGATCTATGACGTCTAGGTTGTACCCATATGCCCAGTCTCTACCATGACAGCTCCTCCAGTGCCAATGTAGGGGTGAACCAGTCGTCCCACCATCACTCACGCTAGACATCGCTCTTATTCCCTCTTGACACGGTCCTCAGTAGCATCAGCCAAACCAGATAAGTAAGTCTTTTTTACTAGAAACAAAAGCCTTTCCAAATGTGAGGCCTTCTGAGTGATGCAAGATCACCACAAACCCTTTAAAGCCTTAAGTATAAGCAATACATTTTACTGCTAATTACCTTGCCTTTTCGGGAAATGAAACAAAAATTCACCAAAGCTGGCGACCACTTCACCCTAGAACCGAAACTATCTCACCAGTGGAGTAGGCAAACTCAAAGCATTAATTTCAACCATCAGGTTTGGGGATTCAAACTGAGACCAGTGAAGTATACGACATTGATATCGACGCAGACGCCCTACAAGCCTTAATAAGTGATTGGAACGAACTTCATCTACAATCGCACAAAATCATTTGACTATCTCATGCATTCTCAAGCTCACGCAAGTTGCCAGCGTCAAATATACAAATAGTAGGTGAGATGACGTTGGTGGAGTTTGACATTTTAAATCCGTCAAAGACATCTGGCAACGACCAAGAATAGCTCGCATGTGGTAGACAAACTGGATTCGCAAATTTCCAACAACAGACCTCATCGTAGCCACGACGTAAATTAGCAACGACTGCCACTAAAAATATTTAATTGCGAGATGCGAAGGCTAGATAAGAAATTCTACCAAACTACTCGGTTGGGTTGGCTAAACACGACCTCGATGCAAACTATCATTTCGCCTAATAAACATTCAGACAGCAGTCTTGATGGCACGAAACCATAGCAAACAAAAATCATTAATGCAAAAAGGTGGCACACCAAGGGGTGGTCTCCAAGTACATCGCCGAACCCTGAGATAAATTCATAGCATTAACAAAGAGAAATTTGAAGCCATATCTAAGTAACGGCCGACTACTAAGAACCTTCAACACATTTTGGCTAAATTAAAAGAAGTAGGCAAAAAGGTAGTTGAAAGTAATTCGATCAAAGTGTGCAGCAGGGAGGAGAATACTTGCCTTTCGGACAAAAGGACAGCCTCAAACTCCTCGACCCTTCCCTTCCTCAAGCCATCAATGAGCAGCAAGAACCACATGTGCGCCAAATTTTGCCATCCCCACGTGCTGACTCGGCTCCGCCACCTCCAGCGTCGAGGCTCTCGATATCACACAACCGATTACATCATCCACAGGCACCAAGGGAGCAGCAACGGTAGCAAAACCATCAGCCGCAGCAGTCTTGGTCGACCACTCAGAGGCGTTTTAGACTCGTGTCACCTACACCAGAAAGCAAAAGAAGAGGTACTACGTTAGCAGGTGGATGTTATCACGGCGATGGGAAATTGGTAGAATAGACCCACAGAGAGATGCGCGCCCGAAGACGCAGCAGTTGTGCCCGTCCATGCGGGTGACGTCGGCTGCGCGGCCATTTTGTGCGATATTGCGACAGGTAAGGGATACAGAGATGTCGAAGCGATTGTCGACGACCACATGATGAGGATACCGCAGCAAGGCTCTGGAGGTAACATGAGGGTTACGGCAAAGCTAAAATGATAATTAATGGGGCGTCGAGGCATCAATGGAAATAGGCAGGTAGGTAAGTGAAAAATTCCACAATAAGACATCTAAAAATGGTCTAAAACTTCAAGTCCATGGACAATGACCGAAAACCAACCAGAAATTAACACTTGAAAATTAAACGTCATGAAGGAGTCGACGTTTCTGTACAAAACACCTCACCGACACTGCTGAACCCAGGACACAGGATGACTTAACCTTCACACAGAATTATAGCACCTATAGCTCTCTTAATACTGTAACCGTGACATTAACAGCACCTAAACCCACCGAATTATAATAAACCAACGAGGAACAAAGGTCACAGAACTCACTTGCGAAAAATCAGAGTACCAAACACTAGTGACGTTGGTGGCAAGAATTCAGCGCTCACAGCCTCCCACCAGGTGGCAGAATCCCTAGAATCACAGCTGCACCCACAACGCAGAAAAAGGACAAAAGAGGGAGTTCATTTTGTGATTCCTGGAGCTCCACTGAAGATGCAACCTTTCGAACGATCCTATCCACGCACCTATCCTTCACCATGAGACTGCAGTTCACCGCTATGTAGAAGTAGCAATGAATGAGGCACAGGCCGCATTGGACGGCAAAGTCTTGATAAAATAGTACAGGCTCTTAGGGTGCTCAAACGAACTGAGAAATGGGGAACGAAACATGTCCTGGAGACATCAAAATAATGACTTCACGCGCAAACGCTGTCAGTCCTGCCACTAGCATAGCCTCCATCGTCTTGCCATTGACTGGCGTGAATGAAATCACAAAGCGGAAATAGTGGACAAATCCAAACTACTTGGTATCTTGAAGCCCCAACGATTCATTATTGATTATTTTAACTATTTTCGGCGCTTTGGCAAGGTAATCTTCACTCTTGAAACTCCTGGCTCATGTTAATTCCTCAACTCTGTGAAAATATTAGTGCTATGTACGGGGGCCATCCTTCCATCGACTAAACCACAGGACAAATTAATCCTACAATGCATCATTCAATGAACGAGCCTACACACGCGACTGTTCTGCCAACCGAGAGCTCACATTTCAGGTAAGGAAACGTGCCCAAGGCCGAAATGAGAGCAGCAACTCACATCACATTACATCACTCCTAGATTAGCTGCCGAATTCCTCTGGCAAGTTTATTCATGCGTGTAATATGGAAGCCCAAACATGAAACTCCCCCGCATAAATTCGGTATATTTCTAAAAAGCTGGTAAAGAACACAAGACATTACCTCTGAGTGGCCAAAACAGTTCAAATGTCCTTACGTAATGAGCCCATCAGTTCGATAGACATGTTCCCGCACACGAATAAAACCACAGTGACAAGCAATACAGAAGTACAAAGCACGCCCCTCATCACAATTTGAAAAAAAGCCGAGAACCATCAGAACCAACAGAAACCACCCTCCAATGCCGAAACAGCGAGCAGGCTAAATGAACGCGACCCATATCTGCACATGATTGAATCTACCAATGGAAGTCGAGTATTCGGGCGGGCATTACAGAACCCTTAAATACAGCATGTCTCAATAATTGCTATCACAAAAATATGCTAGTTGTGCCACGTACTGTGCACTAGATGAACGAAAATCCTCTGGACCTGTGAGTGCCAAGTGCAAATAAAGCCAAAAGCGAAGACAGCGACGACGCCCAGTCCTCCATAAACCCCGCTAAGTCCATTCCAGGGCTTATCAATGCGAATAAAACCAGTCGTTTGTCACAAAATTTGCTAACGCACTTATGACTCTAATTATAAAGTTTGGTGGCATGCTTATAGGGCAAATTTTTAAGGCAATTGCCAGCCTTAGCAAGTCGGAAATTGGTTTAACAAGGGAACATGAATTTTAAGCTTCGTGCAGTCGAGCCTATAACTTAAATTAAATATGCTATGCGATACCAGAGGTTCACCCATCCATAGCACATGCACTTCTTTCACACCGCCAAAATTTGCTAGAAGCGGCATGGAGCAGGATAAAATCCATCGGAGTCGGGTCCGCTTTCCACCGCCACCAATGTAGCGTCCCAAGGCTCCCTTTAAGGTAAAAGAATGCATAGTCCTGGAGGTAGAATACATGTATTCTGGAAACAGAGGGCTTGGGGGCTGTTGGCATGGCCCGGAGGCCGACCAACCGACTCAGTACAATATGGCCACCCAAGTGACCGAAACCGGCCGTTCGAACAAACAAAGCATTACATCCAGTCTTCCATGAAGAGGCAGTAGCCTGAAACCTAATGACGAATCCGGATCGCTTTGCTTTACCATGCTCCGTCACCCTCGGTACCCTAGTGAACCGCAGCATCGTAACATCCATCCTTCTCAGTATCTTTTGAACCGTATAGCACCAGCTATCATGTGTGTACAGCTATGCGCACATGGGCACAAATTTGGTTGCAGTGCAGCTCGAAGATACCTACTTGCCTCAATACCCTTAGGCATTAAGTGCCAGCCGAAGTCTCCTTCTTTCGCCTTCGAGATCGCACTAATTACTAACACAGATCAGCTAGTATCGATATTGACCTTTCTTTGATGCATCCACACGTTTCTGGTTATCCACCCATTTGTGCCCCACTAACTCTCAACCGGGGACAACCGTGTTGCTACAGTTCCACTTTAACGCCTTTCTTTGAGAGCGCTGGCACTCAAAAGCACTAAAACCACCCCAAGCACCACAAAGCTTATTTTGTAGTACTATGTTCGGACCGCCGGTTTGGGTCACTCGGGTGACCATATTGTACCGCCCGGTTCGCTGGTCTGCGGACCACGTTAGCAGCCCCTAACCCCTCTGTTTTCAGAATGTAAGCTATCTGCCCTAGTACTATGCCTTCGTTTACCTTCGAAAGTCGGCTTTTCACGGAACTATGCAATATTCTCGGAATTGCGAAGACACGCACGACACCAGGGCACCCACAAGGCAACGCGCAGGTAGAAAGAACAAACCGCACTCTGGTAGGACTGCTGAAGGCGTTTACCAAGTGGGCGAAGCCAGAAGACTGGGATTTGAGCCTAGGACGCGCCCTGCTAGCGTATAGAGCCCCAGTCCACGCGTCAACGGGTGTCTCTCCCTCCAAAATGCTCACAGGACGCGAAATGAGAGTTCCGTCCGACATCTTTATCCCGAGCAAGGAAACAACACCCGACAATGTGCCGGATTACGTTCTGCGCCTAAAAGAGGGGATAAGAAAGACGTTCAATTTGGCGCGGCGGCACCTACAAACGCCTTAAAGTAGACAAAAGAAGTACTGCGACAAGCGCAGCCGACCCAACACCTACCACGAAGGAGATCTTGCCCAAATATACAAGCCGATTCCTCCACCTGGAACTCATCGGAAATTCTATCACCCTTGGAGCAAACAGCCTTCCACGTAGTGAAAATCCTCTTCCCAGCTAACTACCTCGTCCGAAACGCGGAATTTCGTGCTCAACCAATTACGCTTCACCACAATAAGATGCGACCTTACAAAGTCTCGCCGCCGGTCGGATATGAGGACGAAGTCTACGGACTAGTGGAGGAAGGAAAACCGCCCTATGGCATAACTAAAGCCAATGGACGAGAGTGGCACCGTGGACGGTGCTCGAAAAAAGGAGGGGGCCGTGTAATAATGTTGGTGTTTAGATACGCTTTGTAGGTGAGAGGCGAGAACACAATATCCACGTGGTCAAAAACGAGCCCGCGTCTTCGCCTCTGGAGCCGGAGATTGATACCCCATAGATTGGACGTTCCCACCTACCTGTTTCTCCTTTAATAAAACTATGCCTAGAAAAGCTCGGCCTTCTTCCCGCAAGGTGAAAGGGGAGGAGGAGGAAGAACGGGAAAATCCTGCTACAATTGAATTAAAAGCACCTGTAGCGTCCTAAGATTTCCTCTAGGGTAAAGGAAGACACATTACGAGGGCAGAACGCATGTGTTCTGGGAATAGAAAGATTGAGGGTTCCTGGCTTGTCCCGGAGGCCAGCCAACCGGCTAGTGCAATATGGCCACTCAAGTGACTGAAACCAGAGGTCAGAACAAACAAAGTATCACACAGCTCCCTCTTCTTTCGACCGTAGTTCACGACACTCCACTCGGTAAGCTTCCTGTGTCATACACCACAATGTAATCTGTGCTAGAGTAAGCACTCACGAGCTAACCATGCCAGTTGTCGAGATTCGAGCGCATGTCTTCTTGCATTGCCATCAATTCTGCGTAGTACTCGGTGAATCAAAGGCGTATTTCTTAGTCCTTCTCTCTCACCATAATGTTTTTTAATAAAATGATGGAGGAACGAATCAGAGTTTTCGAATGGAACGAGATACTTGCAAAATATATTATGATTTCAAGCATTTTGATGCCATAGGCCAAAAATGGGTGTCGTAGAACTCTGATCAAATGGATCAACCGGGCCTCGTAGGAACGAAAATTAACGTGACGCAAGTGTGCAAAGCATAAGACGATGCTATCAATGGGCGTCCTGCACATTCTACACACGTAGATAGACAAATGGGCGAAGGGAGGCGAGCTGGCCATGAACCTGAGACAGAGTTTACGGAGGATGCTTGACCACAACGTCGCTAATCCCTCTTCACAGTTGCACTGGACTTGGAGTTCATGGCTAGAGTCGCTTCAGGGAGATTCGGAGGATTAACGTCGACCTCAGCCCTTCTGTTATGGGACGTGAAGGATTCTCCCATCTGTAGCACATGCTCTTATTTCACACCTCTCAATTTTGTCGCAAGCGATATGGACCATAATAGAAACTCATCAAAGTCGAGTCCGCTTTCCGCTGCCACCGATGTAGCGTCCCGAGACTTCCTTTGAATTTAAGGAAGGCATAGCACTTGGACAGAATACATACGCTGGAAACACAGGGATTGGGGGCAGTTAACACGGCTTGGCGTCTGGCAAACCGACTAGTACAACTTGGCCACCCAAGCAACAGGAAACAGCGTTCCAAACTAAGTGTTGCAATCCTCATCTTACTGAGTCAATTTTCTTGAATATTTGCCGATTTAATTTGCCTTTTAAATACATGCTCTTACATATGCAGTTTTAGCTTCCGCTTATAACACAAATATTCATGCTTTTATTCACTATATATGTACATTTTCTAAAACTGCGGTTGCTTTGTCAAATACTAATTACAAGTCAGCTAAGCCAGTTTATTAGTAGTTTGTAAAGACCAAAGCTAGTCGCGGCCACTTTGAGTTTTGATCTGCTCGTGAGTTTTGGGTGGTTTTTAACGAGCGTGGATGCTAGCTTGAGAGGCTTTTCTTGCATCAAATTTGGCAAATCCGAGTGTACGCTTCACTGCTATTGGTATGAACGGCGTTTTTAACCCTTATTTTTGGGGAGGTGTATGTTTCCAGTGGAGTGTCCTATGCTAAGAAGGGAGTCTTCACCTAGCAGCATTGGATGTGTATCTAGCCTTGCATATTGCTTTACGAATTCTGCAGGTTAGAATGGATTTTAGCTTGCTGACTTTTGTCACTTTTTTATTAGTTGTTGGTAGGTCCTTTCATACTTAATGCTTGGTGAAATGTCGGTTATTTTCATTGCTGCGATTTTCATGTTGGTAGGATAGATATCAGGGACATGGGACACTTTGCAGTATAATTGCTTGTTAACTTTGTGACCTTGGTTTTATGGTGATAGTATCTTTGCAAAACGTGTTATGCAGGGCCCAAATAGTTATTGAATCGTGGGTTCAGCATTGATATGAGTTGCTGTTAGGGGCAGATCCAGAAGCAAAAGCATGGTTACAGTGGGACCTGCAACTCCTTGTTTGGGAATGCTTGTCTTAATACGCGGATTGCGCCTTGTGGACGTCTTAAATGTTTGCGTTTTTTGAGGTTTTTTGTTGCTTCGACTTGCGTTTTTGGCTTTGCAGTGTTCTTGATTTCACTTTCCGGCCTTTCTTTTCTCCCCTTTTGCGCATCATGAGCTCACAATGATGGCGGAACTACATTTGAAGATCCTGTGGAGTGGTAGACTGTGCGAGATTGTCGAGTCACCTGGGCAGACGTCTCCCTGGTTCTGCGATATGTGTCATATTGTGAACGATACCGGTGTGTTTAATGGCATTGCGATAGGCTTCAGCTCGTTTGGCACAAGCATTGGGTAGTTGCATGGATGCAAGCTGGAGTGTCGAGACGAGTGCGAGATTAGAGTTGGCATGGCAGGAGAGCTCACTGTCCCATTTGCCTCCCTTCGCGACTCGAGGTGTGTGTTCTTCATCGCAATGTTTACTTATTTCCTATTGTGTGCATAGATGACTTTTAATGGTATTTTGTAGCTAATCGATATTTAATAAATGAAATGTACAAATGGGTAGTCATTTGCACGTATGCAAATGTTTCGAAATGCACGTATATGTGTGCAAAGTTTTTTTATTGGATGAAATTCACGAAGAAAAGTTGGAAAGGTTTTCGTTGTCTATGGACAACATTCACGTTTGTTCGCTACGCTGAACGATGGTGGAATGAATTAATCTAAGCTGTCCCAGTGGCTTGTTAGATGGTGTTTCTGAATGCTCATCTGTGCATGTAAAGTTTCTTTATTGGATGCGATTCGCGAATAAAATCTGGATAAATTTTCGTTGTCTGTAGATGACACTCACGTTTGTTCGTCATGCTGAGCATTTGTGGAAGGGATTGATGTAAGCCGTCCCCACGACTTTCCATGTGGTGAGTTGGTTTATGAAGGAGGGTTTCATGGCGAGTGGGACCACATTCGTTGTTAGAATGTGGAAAAAGTACCAAGCATGAAGTCGTTGGTGACAGCACTAGGTGTCAACTTCGCCTTCGAAATTCGCTCATTGCACGTGGATCTGCTAGCAGAGTATTTTTATTTTGATTTTGTCAGCCTCTCAAGAGTGGTGGATGTTGGTGGTGAGCAGCATTACTGACTAACACCCGCTTTCCCGTCGCCACTGCCTTCAATGCTGTTTATGGAGCGCTTTTCGACAACATCCCAGACTCATCAGGTCTGCTGCAACGTCTATCGTTGTCGAAGGTGGCAATGGCAAGGGGAATGTGGATGTAAAAGCCAATCCGTGGGAAGCCGCTGAGACTGCATCAGGCGCCTTTGAACTCGGTGTCGTCGTGGACAGCTGTGGTGTTGCGACCATTCGACCTATCGATTCTGCCGAAAGTTTCTTTGCTTAGTGTGGACTAATCACTCATCCTGGAAATAAGCAACGCGTTCTTGTGCTTGGTGGGCTTATGAACGATTGAGTTTGGTGCGTGAGCGCCACGCGAGACCGAAACAAGCGAGTTGTGTGGGTTGAATAAGATGTCATTACCTTTTTGCATTCATTAGTTTAACTTGGTCTTTTTTAATCTATGATGTTCAGGCTTAGTCGCCTTGACCACTACGGTATGAGATGAAGCTGATATGCAGTGATTGAAAGTGGGACTGTACTACGAGGCTTTGATATGGAAGCATGATTCGTTGTACGATTCGCTGCCACTTTCGATAATCGCCTGGCTAATGCTTGAGGCTTAAGATGCAATGACTTCATGCTCCACTTGCTTCTGCAGATTCTTACCTACGTGGCCTGTGCCACATGAAATTGTGTGGTTTCAGGATTCTCGTGTGTGTGTGTGTGTGGTTTAGCGGTCATCTGCCAGTTGATGATAGTGAGTGTATTCCCACCACCTGAGACAAGTGGTCAAGCTTCTCTTTCTATGCTTGCGATGTGCTAGTAGATTTCAGACTGGAGGCTATATCAAAGCTTAACTATTCTGTTACTAAATTTGTGTTGTGGAATCGTTGGCAGGAGTTTGCCTTTTCGCTTTTAGGCCAGCGACGGATTTTGGTGATGGGGTGGCTTATTTGTCTTGTCTCTGTACGCTCGTGGAGTGTGTCGCTGGTGTGTTAAATACAATTCTATGTATTCTGCCTGAGTTTGATGTCTCTTGTCGCCTTCGAGGAGGGAAAGAGCTGAGAGAACTGCAGTACGCATGTATGAATTGGCGATGGAGTCGTTGCATTGTGTAGACGCAGCTCATTTGCATGACCAGGTGATGGCTGCGGCATATTTTGCCTCAACAGGTGTGGAAATGTCTTCATTTTGTTGGATCGCAGTTTGTTGGCACAGATGATGAGTGCAATTTAAGGTGCAGTCCCGATTTGTTTCTCCATTCCACTGTTGAGTGTGTCGTGATTTGTTGATAGGTGAAATGCTGGTATTTGGTATTGGCAATGGCTTGAAAAGGTAGAGAATGTGTGACTTACAGGTAGTTGGGTGGATGAGTTAGAAAGGGTGAGTTGTGCTTGGGAACCACTTTTTGCAGGAACGTGCATACCTGGAAGGCGGAAAAGGCGAATGCAGCGGCTCTAAAAGGCTCCCATGTTGTTATGGCAGTACGCGTTACTGTTAAGTGGATGTGACGGCTAGTGTTACCATTGAGCAACTACGTGGGCTTGGTTTGTTGAATCCCTCTAAAAGCATCCGCTAGTGTACCTGGAGTCCTTTTTTCCCATCTTTGCTCGGGGTTACTTTAGCCTACCGGCCTTCCAACCGCCTTTTTGGTAGAGTAGTGAAACGTCCATCTAGTTGTTAACATAGAGTTTCAAGCAGAAGTAAAACTGCTTGACGCACATTTCAGTTTAAGCGGATGATAGGGTTTTCAAATCAGAAATAACTCGAAATGCCTTTCTATGAGGCTAAACTTGCGTAAAGCGCTTATCAAGAGGAAAGCGAGGTGGGGTAGATACAAGCTTTGAAATTAATGGATACGTTTCAAATTCTACACATGGACGCCGCTAAAGTGGACAGTGGATCTCCGCCAAAACAGCTCACCTTTGCGACTTAATAATGGTTGGTTTGGACAAATTAGTTCCAGAATCGATGCATAGCGTTTAATTTTTGCATGAGCTGAAAACACGTAAACAGAGACTTGTAGCGTTATTAACCCAAAGACCTAATGCTAATCTATTCGATCGAATGATTAAAAAACCAGTTTGTACTGTTTTTTATACCTTGTGATGAAGAGCTTGTGCTTCTAAAGTTGGCGTTGGTGACGACCTTGAGAGGATCCAAATGCCGCACCGATGGGACGCTATGGCAAGGCAAATGCAGTTAGAAAAAAGCAAACTGTCGAAACGCAAAATAAGAGTTCATTAAGTCCTAATTTAATTGTCTTAAATTTGTAAAAATTTTGCTGCAGAATAAAAGCAACAATTAGTGGGGCATTTGTGGTGTGAGCAGTAAATAGGAGGTGTTTTTAGTGCATTGATAAATTTAATTAAAAGGTGCTGGTTTGATAATGCGACTAATGAGATAAATTTGCCACTGATGTTTTTTCCCAAAGGTAACGAGAGAATGTTTGCTGCTTACTTGAATTTATAAGGAAAGGAGCGAATATCAAGTGGGATAAAGGAGAAATTTGTAAAAATCATTGTCTTTTTACAGACGGTTTGACTTGCTAAAAAAGGAGAGGGGAGCTGAAGAGAATGCAGAACAGATTAATTTTCACGACTTCACATTCCAAAGACATTGCCATCTTTCCACTTATTTGATTAAACCGTAGTCGCAATGCTTGTTGCTCGTTTGCAACACTTTGTTTGTTCGAACTGCCGGTTTCGGTCACCTGGGTGGCCATATTCTACTGAGCCGGTTGGCCGGCCTTTGCGCCGTGCCAACAGCCCCCAAGCTCTCTGTTTCCAGATTATATATTCTGCCCTAGTACTATGCCTTCTTTTACCTTAAAGGGAGACTCGAGACACTACATCGTTTGACTCTCGTTTCAGTTGCGACGACTCGAGTTGGCCAGATTCGCTTTGCAGAGTGAGCTAGCCTCTGAGCCATGCCAGCAGCCCTAGTTCCTTTCTGTCTACTGAACATGTGTGTTATGCCTTCCTCTGCCTTCAGAGAAGTCTCAAGAGGGGCGCAGCAATAACCTCACCATGAGTAAGTAAGGTAAGTAAGCAGACTTTAACTGCAAGTAAAATACCACTGTCTTAGGCACATTGTACATGCTAGTCCAAATGCCTTTTCAATGCATGGTGGTGTTCGCAACTCTCGGTTCTTCCAAAGATCTTTTAAGATTATCACGAAAGGCGAAGCATGGCATTGTTTTTTTCTTTTCAGCATTCATTTGCGGCAAAAAACGTACCTGACTGGGTAATTGGTTTACAAATTGAGGACGGCCGAACTATTCTCTGCAAACCCAAGGCAAATTTCAGTGTGTCACTCTACTACTCAAAAAGGTTTCCAGAGCGCTGCTGAGCTCTAACAACTCAAATTTTGAGCTATTTTACCAGCTAGATGTAAAGCTTCTTCTATCAGATGGGGTATTGGGAAGATTCGTATCCTTTCCTTTGGTGGATAAAAGTTACTGCGCAAATGCTAATGTAAAGTGAGTTGTCAGGTATCAGCAATAACTACAGAAAGACTTGCTACGAGGAGCCCTTGGAGCACACTTTGGGTTATGAGGCACTGCTTTCTCGAGAAGTGCTCCCCTTTCTTGGTATAAGTACTACGTACGGTTGCATTGGTCACTCTGTCGGTCTCCATGTGGACCTCGGATTTGCATCTTTAGTGTGAGTGGTAAGAAATCCAAATGTTTTTAATGGCAAACTTGATTTTACTTGATCTTCATCTGACATTTTGCTTGTTCTAAAAGAAAGAGTAGTAAAACCCACGAAAGCAGTCTGATGGAGTAGAATGACTAGTGCTTTAACACATGAAGGGGCTTTAGCTGTCCTTAAACTGTTTGGTAAAGCGATTGTCGGTCAGCGTCGCAGAAAATTTGACAGGTGGATCTTACATTCGGCCACCGAATCTACGCCTCTTCCATCACCCTACAAGAGTGCTGGCAAGTCTGTTGAAAGGAAGAATGAATAGTAAGTAAGAAGGTGGGCACTTTTTGGTACCGCGGTAGGGCATGCGACTGGCAATGGATTTATTGATGCCCTCCTGAAAGACGATTCATTGACATAAGTTCTCTTACCTCCTGTCTACTGACGTTCAAGTGAGTAGTATTGACATTGGCCAAGGAGTACCGGCCTTTTACTTGTATGATGCACTGGTATTACCGGTAGTGAGTGATGTTTCAGCACCAGCGAGAGTCTTTCAAGACAGTGTTCCGATTTGAGTCCTTGCCACCTCCTAATCGCGATCATTAAGTGGAATTCCCCGAGAAGAATTGAGGGAGTAGAGCGAATGCAATGCTCAAATAAAAAGCAAGATGACATGATGAAAGATTTATTCCCTGAAAAGTAAAACCTCCATCACTATGTAGTCTTCGTCCCTTTGTGATCGCTGGTCTTAACTGTAGCCTACCGTGAAGTTGGTACCGCGAGCGAGTTGTCAAACAATGTTACTTTTGGCTTGCCCTCTGAAGAATTTGAGAGGATTCCATCCCTGAGTAATTAATTGTTTAGGAGTACTTTTAATTCTATTAAGGTCTGGCAACACTAGGTTGTTTTGAACCAATCCTTGTCTTGGTACCCTTTTTTGCACCAAAATTCACGTAATTTATGCAGCTAATTCTCAGGATTCTCCATGACCACCTCAGCTCATTTCACAGGACAGTGGGACTGGCCAAAAGGGTTAAAATTGTGCTTTAAGTGAGATACAAGCTGCAAACTCGACTTCAGCAGTTCTTTCTCTTCCTTTTTATCGTCACCTCAATCACCAGAGCCTTAAGCCACGATGCATCACTCTTCGCAAGCCCCTTAGTGAGATTTCTCGGTGTGCGATCATCACCTTTTCATGGTGTTGGTATTTTTACTTGATCAAATGCAAAAAGAAAGATACATTTTTGTAATAAAAGCACGGCAATAGCAGAGGCAAAAATGTGGCTGACTGTGTTGCTTGTCGTTACAAGGTTTCTGTGTGGACTCAACTCCTATTTCTTTTGTGCCTTGTACAACGGGCTTTGAGCCTTGAGCCTTGTCCTGTTTTGGGTAAGACAACGCATTGGAACACAAAATCCTTAGCAAAGAGAGGCATTCAGATTTGGCACTGATACCTCCGTGAATGGTAAAGCTGGTGTGGAAGTCTACTTGGTCTGCCTTGTAATGGGCACCCTGGAAGACATCCGCTTTCCCAGTGAACACCCTACGCCGTTTGGTTATGAAGTGAAGACGTGTTACATGGTGGCAAAAAGTTCGTTCTTTGCCTAAAGGGAATTCCACTTGACTGGCTAAAGTGAAGTAAATATGGGGATGATTACCTATTAATAAATCGTCTGCAGTGCTCACATGAAAAAATGTGAAGTACTGGTGGCCCTGAAGCCCTCTTCGGATTGTGTGCTGGTCGATCCCGTGGGAAAGATAAATTAATAAGGAAATGCATCAGGAGGCACGTGTATGGGTAAATGAGTAGCCAAGTATGTAGAGAAAAGATTTATTTATTGCAAGACATTTTTGTTATTCTCGCTTCGTTGATTCTCATCTGTGACACAATCATCAGCTTTTCGATAGCGCCTGATTTCTTAGTTAACCTACGTACGTTTTCTATATTTGTAAAGTTGCTTTACTGAAATCATATCAGTAGCACTAGCGAGCTGCACTAGCAATTTGACCATGTAGGTTTAAAAAGACGGAAGGGGCATCGGACGAACGGTATCGATGGCCTCTGTCCACTCTGGACGTGATAGACTGTGATTGGACCTGCGTTGCTCGTGGCTATCCCAAGAAGCAGCAGTTGACGCCCTGCTAGTCAAGATATCGCCATTTGGCGTGGATAACAAAGTCTATCGTCAGTAATTTACGCGTTCAACATGCAAAATCGTCATCGAGGCCGAAAATCCTTATAGTAAGGGATACGCTAATACCGGCGCGGAGCGGTTTAGATTTAGTCATTGAAACTGTGATCCAAAATGTGTCGGTCCAATGAGCAGCCTACCCTCTAGGGCACGCAATGTGGGGAGCCGTATATTTCATGTAAATTTTCACCTATAAAGATATCCTGCAGTTAAGACCCGTGAACAAAGCAAAAAAACTTCGCATGCTATTGATGCGGGAAGAAGTGGCGAATTTCATTAACACTATAAACTTAGCCATTCCATAGAAAAACCAGCCGGCGCTTTGGGGCACATGAATTCATGTAGCATGCTATCAGAAATTAAAAGGAAGGATGAAAGCCTTCACAAGCACGTGTTTGCAATGGGACCAGAAGTGAGTGCGGCAGAGACCGCGTGATAAGCCTTTGGTTAGTGTAAATGAGGACCTGGTCCCATGAGGTCATCCGCGTCTGAGTCAGTGCTCGCAGCAGACAGCCGGTTAGGATCGGTCTCTGGGTTACTAGCACCCATTCCCATCACACTACCTCGTAAGTGCCATGTCCACCAGCCTTATCTGATCAGGAAATGCTCTAAAGCGTAATGATCGGTCAAAGTGCCACGATTACAATTTACTTATAAATGTTGAAAGCAGACTGTAGTAACGGCGGTGTTTATGTGCGCTTTGTAGGTGAGAGGCGGGAACACAATATCCACGTGGTCGAAAACGAGCTCGCGTCTTCCCCTCTGGAGGCGGAGACTCAAGTCCCGTAAATTTGGACGCTTCATCTACCTTCTTCTGCTTAAATACAGCGATGCCTAGAAAATCTCGGCCTTCGGTGGCTCCGTTCAATTTGAATGTGACGAAAGCACCTTCAATAATAGAGCACCTTAGTTGTTGCTTATGCTACATTTAATTAGGGCGAGCCTTCAAATTATTATTTTATTTCATTGTGGTCACCTGTTTGATCATGACCTTTTTAACTTCTGCTCTGAGTTGTGCCGAAGCCATAAGGGAGTGTTGGCAGCAAGGAGTTGAGGAGCACAGCAGGCAATGAGACATGTAAATGGAAGTGATTTTATTACCAGTTACAAGGACGGCTTTACATTGACAGCACTCATCACTTAACCAATGACTATTCTCTGCAAAGAGCGTTGTTGTGATGGAACGCTTTCGAAGAGTGATTTGGCTGTCTGACTGTTTGAGTGAAGGTTTGGTGTTTGTCAGGGTGTGTATGCGTATAGGTTGGCCCCTTCATCACCAGAAGGAGAAGGAGAAGGGGGAGGCGCAAGGGGAGGTGCAGGTGGATGATAAATAAAAGCATTAAAGTTAAAACTTAAGGCATTCGAATCGTGAATGTGGATCAACCACCAGATTGACGTGTGTAAGTATGCATTGAGACAGGATGAATAGTGGATCTGCTCTGTTTGAGGCCAAACCTAAGGCAGAGCTATGTCGCAGATTGAAGTGGCAAATCTTCTGGCTACAAATGTGTTGGAGAAGTAGTCATAAACGCGCAGCACTTAGAAATGGAGATAATTGAAAACGAATGATGGTGTGCCAATTGTGAACGAAAACTGTGCTAATCGCAGTCTGCTTGGTACGATGATGATAACACGCGGTGTAAGTGTAGGCGCTACTGTGATCTCTCATGGTGCCACCACCAGCATTTTACCTTGCACCATACAATTGGCAATAATTTTACTCACGAAATAAGATTATTACTTAGGAGAAAGCTGTTTAAGACATCACCACGGTGCATGGCATTGGCGAAAAGGAACATCTTTCATTCGGAATGCAAAATTTTGTCATTATGCAGCACCAACTTTGGTGCAAAGGTGGTGTAAAGTAAAAGACAATACAGTTTGAGGGAGAAGAGGGTCACATCAAAGTCAAGCTAGAGAGGTGGACATCAGTGCTGAATGGAGTTTGTTTTTGAGCAAAACTGGTTTAACTGCCCTAAGTTTGTACAATGGGCACATCATGTGCCAAAAGTGACATTCAGTGGCTCAATTTTCGCATACACAGCTTTTGCACAGGCGATTTTTCATTCTAAAAGTTGCTTTAAATGCATGGGACTTCCGGGAATTGTCGTAAATGGTTCCAAACGCACATCAAAACCCACAGACATGCACACCTGCAATAAAAGCTTCCTCACTTTACTGCTTTACAATAGAGAGGGTAATGATTGTGTGGAGGACCATGGCACTCCGATCAAGCATTCCCAGGTTAATACTTTGAGCCGCATTGACATTTGGATATTACCAACAGCAAGTCAACAAGTTTTTGCCTCTCTACAGCTTCATTTCTACCATCACAATTTCAACACTGAGCTACTCACTTGAGGGCGTACGGTGTACGATGTAAAGCGGCTGATTGCACGTCGCTTCACTGACGAGGCAGTGCAAAGTGATATGAAGCACTGGCCATTTAAGGTGATAAACTCGGAAGGAAAGCCAAAGGTTGAAGTGGAGTACTGTGGTAAGACAAAACAATTTACTGCAGAGGAGATCTCGTCTATGGTGCTGCTGGAGATGAAGAAGACAGCAGAAGCTTACACGGGCAAGACGGTAACAGATGCTGTGATCACTGTGCCGGCGTATTTCAACAGCAACCAACGTCAGGCAACCATTAATGCAGGCAGAATAGCGGGTTTGAGTGTGATGCGCATCGTCAGTGAGCCAATGGCAGTTGCTCTTGCCTACGGTTTGGGCAAGAGGGTTGACAGGCAGCGCAACATACTCGTCTTCGATTTGGGTGGTGGCACCCTCGATGTGTCTGTCATGTCCATTGGGAATGGAAAATTCGAGGTGATTGCTGTCGGTGGTGACACGCACCTCGGTGGTGGTGACTTCGATTCTCGACTATTGGATCACTGTGTGAAGACGTTTGAGCAAGAACACGGAGGAATAGATTTGACTACCAACGCTATAGCTATCAGTCGTCTGAGAATGGCGTGTGAGAAGGCAAAAAGAACGTTGAGCTTGCTTGAGTGTACAAACATTGAAGTGGGATCGTTGTATGAGGACGTAGATTTCTCTGTGTCCATCTCACGGTGCCAATTTGAGCAATTGTGCTCGGACCTCTTCGATAGAATTTTGGCTATAGTAAACCACACATTGAGCGATGCAAGGTTGGACAAGGCCAGTGTTGACGAGGTATTACTGGTGGGTGGATCAACGCGCATATTGAAGGTGCAGCAGTTGCTACAGGACATCTTCAGTGATAGTAAGTTTAACAGGTCCATCAATCCGGACGAGGCAGCAGCGTGTGGCGCAGCGTTGCTGGCGTCTTGCATGATTGATGAACAGTCGCTTGTGATGCTGGAAATAGCACCATTTTCAGTAAAGTTGTCGACGCCAGATGGTGCACTGAAGACGCTGATAGAGCATAACATGAAAATCTCATCGAAGAAGACGTTGGTGCGCATAATATCGCCTGATAATCAAGAAAACATGTCATTTTGGATATACGAATGTGAGCAGTTGGTGACAAGTGCGAACAACTTGGTAGGTGGGTTATTCGTGCTGGGTATCCCACCTTCGCCACGTCGGTTTCGTAAAATAGAAGTTACATTTGCTTTTGACGGGAATGGCATTCTCGATGTGTCAGCGGTGGACGTCTTGTCAAAGCAGCAGATAAAAGTCTATGCTAGGTGTACTGGTCGTCTCTTGGAGGAGAAGATTGAGCAAATGAGGAGTGAAGCTGATGAGTTGAAGCTGGAGAATGAGAAGCAGAGAAGTAAGATGGCAGTAAGGAATGAGCTAGAAAGCTACATCTTCACCATTCAATCGATGCTAGATGACAACGAGATAAGGCAAAAGACGTCGGAGGAGCAGCGCAGTCGTGCACTTGAGATGTGTGAGAGCGCGCTCAAGTGGATGGACCTCGACCAAGAGGCCACAGAGAAGGACTATGAGCTTATGCGCAAAAAGGTTGAAAGTGTGTGCAGCCCCATTATGGCAGCGAAGCAACACAGTTCGCAAGCACAGAGAAGCAGAATACCAAATCGGCAGAATGAATAACCCTTTGCTCATTGCCTCCTGGGAATCACAAAGTGACCAAACACGGCAACCCGTTTGCCTTGTTTTGATTACCACGCCTAACCCCAACCCAGAGAGTTGTTACTTCTTTTGCCCTGCACTGGCTACACGCATTAACATATAATAAATAAATCTTTTCTCTACATACTTGGCTGCTCATTTACCCATACACGTGCCTTCTGATGCATTTCCTCATTAATTCACCTTTCCCACGGGATCCACTTGCAAACAATCCGAAGAGAGCTTCAGGGCGACCACTACTTCACATTTTTTTTATGTGAGCACTGCAGACGATTTATTATTAGGGGCCATCATTCGCATATTTACCTGGCTCTGGCCAGTCAATTCGACATTGCCTTTAGGTAAAGATCGAACTTTGTGTCACCGCGTAACACTTCTTCATTTCATTTTGTGTTCCATTGCGTTGTCTTACCCAGAATTTTTAGAAGCTGCCTTTCTCCACGCAAGCACTAGTGTCGACAATGCCAAGTGTGCCATCGAACTCGCGTCAAGGTAACGTAGGCTAGAGAGAGGCGAGCAGATCCTCCTCTCCGATGGAATAGCATCAGGCATGAGTTTGGGGATGGGGTTAAGTACTGTCTCCCTAAAGGCCAAGGCAAATCATTGCGTCGAAAGAAAACAAAATTCATGTAAAGCTACGACGCATTGAATGAGGGGAAGAATGGGATGACCTATGTCGTGTTTCTCTTTGTCTCACTCCAACGACATGTGTGTAGACGTAGACTCTGCAGTCATGTCTCGCGCGATCGGTGTAGCTACGATTACAACAGTCGGCGTCTCAATCGAATAGACGAAGCCGATGAGAAAGTGTGACATGGAGACTCGCGCGAACAGAACACATTGACACACAGTGTCTAATCAATTAATACCAAGGACCTCCTTGTCACAATTTATCAAATGAAGCCACTTATGGTGTGACAAAACGATAGTGCGGGTGAAATACGAGTCGCGCGTCGATCGACTTAACAGGAGTTGGTTGAAATGGCACTCCTTGCAATCCTTTTTAGAACACAATAAAAATTCCCCACTGAAATTCCCATTGTGATGGATGTACGTGGACGCACTCAATTGCGAAATGTGCCTCGACTGATTTACTTGTCGACGTACATTTGAAGGGTTGTTTGTTACACTCATCAATTGCAACTAATACGTTAATCCATTTGAATCACTGTTCTGTAGTTCCTGCTCCAGTGGATTGCAGCCTTCCAGTAGCGTCGAATAAATCTCTCACCACTGCAGGCCTAAGCCACAACCATAGACGTCTCGTAACCCGCCTTCAGTAGGGACACTAATTATTATTATGGAAATGGGAAATGAAGTGGCAAAGCGTGACATGCTGTGTGACGCTTTATTCCTCCACTGAATATCTGCCTAAGAGTGCTAGCAATTTGGAGGAGGCTTGTTTAATAGGTGGACGGGGATGTAGTTTGGTAAGTGCAGAGACAGAAAGACAACTTGGAGTTGATTTTGTTACACAGAAAGCCAATTTCCAAAAAGTTTGCAGAACTTTTGGACACACACTTTTGGTCATTTCCGCCCATATTTTGGGCGAATTTAGACCCACAACATTCAAGATCCACTCATGCCAGGCATGAGTAAAAGAGCCATAGACACCAGCCAGCCGCATGTGGATCAACAAGTGGCAGTTTGATTGACATTGCCGTTTTACCTGCAGGAAAACAATCATATTAACGCCCAATACAGTTTTGACTAGCCCATGCTTCGCTTGAAATGCGACCAGTTGAGCGTTCTTGTGTAAGCTTAGGTCATCCGCTATGACCAAGTTCCATTCATTCCTTGGGAGTGTTTTAATGAACAAAATTGTCACCACCTTGCTTTAAGAGGGGATAAAATTTGAAGCAAGTGAAGAGGACTTAGCACAGCATCAACGAAGTTAATTCGAGTTATTATTTGCACCCATTCTGCCAATTTAGGGATCAAGACTAGGGATACAATCGTGGCTTCTTGTGGAATACCTCCCACCACCCCATTCTCAACTCATTCCCCAGAACGATTATGCATTGTTTATTTTAACCACCTATGCACTCATGCATCACACATCGCAGATTAAAACCTAAATTCAGCAGCCAAAGCAGTCTGTGTTCATGAGGGAAGCAAAGCCTTTAGGCCAAAGCCTCTGAGCTGCGGCAAATCAACAAAGTGGGAGGAACATCGTTGCGCTGAATGCCAACCTCACCCACACCAACGGTGCTTCCATGCCAAATGCCATTTGCGTGCCACTGTTAGGGTGAATTTCTTGCGCAACGATGCGGTCTAGGCAAACTCCTTTATACGATTTTATGAACGCAGATCAACCAATCATCCAAAATAATCTTGGTAAACTTTCATATGCATTCGACTGGTATTGACTTCGATTTGACGCATTTCCGAAGTCTACATGGGGAACCGTGGTACTCATACCAGGAAAGGCGGTGCCCAAAAATTCAAGCTACACTTAAAGGCTTCCTCACAGCAGGCGTTTCCATGCATTTTGATGACACCTCACTACCCATTTTGCACTAGCTTTTGTGCGGTAGCATTTATCAACTAAATGAAGGAGAGGAATTTTCACAATACCCCATTTTGACAGAAGGAGCTTCATATTTGACTGATAAAATAATTTAAAACTGGAATTGTTAGTGTAGCGTCCTAAGACTCCCTTTAAGCTAAAAGAAGGCATAGTACTGGGCGTAGAATACATGTATTCTCGAAACAGAGGGCTTGGGGGCTGTTGGCACGGCCCAAAGGCCGACCAACCGGTTCAGTGCAATATGGCCACCCAAGTGACCGAAACTGGCAGTTCAAACAAACAAAGTATTAAAGTTAGAGCTTAGCAGCGCTCTATGAGCCTTCTTGAGTCGTAGAGAAGCACATTGAACTTTACTTTGGCTTTGCTCGGAATAGTTCGGCCGTTCTCAAATTGTGAACCAATCAACAGGCCAAGTGTGCTCTTCACCGCAAGCAAAATGACGAAAAGGCAAAAAGTACTGTATTTTACCTTTTTTAAAAAGGCACTTGGGCTAGTACATATGACGTGCCTAAGACAATGATAGTTCATTTGTATTTACCTTTTGCTTAGAAGTGGTTAAATTGTTAATGCGCCCCTTTCGAGACTTCCCTGAAGGCAGAAGTTGGCATAACACATATATGCATAGCAGATAAAAAAATTGGTTTTGCTGGCAAGGCTCAGATGCCAGCCTACACTGTAATGCGGATCTCACCAACCCGATTCGTCGTAACAGAAACAAGAGTCAAATGAGCACCAAAACATTACGACTACAGTTTAATCCAATAAGTGGAAAGTGAACAATGCCTTTGGAATGTGAGGTAGTGAAAATGAATCTACCCTGATTTTCCTCACTTCCCCCTTCTCCTCTTTTGGGCATGTCAAACCATCTGTAAAAATATAAGTGAGCCTTCTGCAATGCAATATTTCCGTCATTCAATTTCTTTGAAAACGTTTACTAATAAGATTTGTTTTAAAATTAAATCTGTCTTTTTAAGACAAGTTAGGAACAAACAAATTTCTTATTTTCTTTAAAATAAATGTTGGTGGTCTTTGTTTTCTTAGCCGCATTTTCAAATTAACACCTTAACCTTAAATTTACTTTGAACATTCCTCTTTTTATTAAAAAACCTTAACTTGAGAGCCAGTTAACTCCCATTTTGCATTTCCACGGTTTGCTTTTTATTAACTACACTTGCCTTGCTATAGCGTCCCATCCGTGCGGCATTTAGACATTCTCAAGGTCGTCACCATGCCCATCATCAGAAGCAAAGTTCGTCATCGTAAGGTAACATAAAGACAGTGCAAACTAATTTTCAAATACTTTACATGAACAAATTAAGATTTGGTATTGCGAGAAATTACAATACACAGCCTCTACCTGTTTTTAGCTTATGCGGAAATGCAACGCCATGCCTCTATTTTAGCATTAATTTGTCCAAACCAACCATTATTAGGTTACAAAAGTATGTCGCCTTGCCGAACATTTACTACCTACTTTATTAACGCAAATGTGCAGAATCTGGAATGCTGCTATAAATCTTATATCTAGTGCCTACCTCGCATCATTTCCGTCTTAAGAAGCACTTTGCGCAAGTCCAGCCTCATGGTAACGCATTTTAAGTTGTTTCTGATTTAAAAATTTTAGTAGCCGCCTGAGCCAAAAGGCGTGTCAAGCGAATTCACTTCTGCTTAACGTCCAATATTAACAACTAAATAAAAGATTTGCTGCTCTGCCAACAAGGCGGTTGAAAGGCCAGCAGGCAAAGCAACCATTGGCAAAGGCAAGACACGGAGGATCCTAGGCACACTAGCGAATGCTGCTAAATGGATTCAACAAACTAATCCCCACGTGGTCGTCCAATAATAATACCAGCCGTCACATCTACTTAAATTAGCGCGCACTGACATAACAACATGAGAGCATTTTAGAGCCGCCTCACGGAGGAAAAGACACTGCGAGTTTACTCAAGCTGCAGTCAACCTTCTCGCCTTCTTGGTATGCATGCTGCTGCAAAAAGTGGTTGCAAATATCTCGTCTTTTCCCAAGCACAGCTTGCCATTTCAAACCCACCCACATACCCAACTGCCTACAAGTCACACATTCTCTACCTCCTAAAGCCGTTCTCAAGGCTAAGTAGTAGCATTTCACCTTTCAACAAATCACGACACACTCTACAGTGAAACGGAAAAACAAATCGAGACTATGATTTAGAATGCACTCATTACCTGTGCCAACAAACTGCGATCCAACAAAATGAAGACATTTCCACACCTGTTGAGGCAAAATACGCCACAGCCGTCACCCGGTCATGCAAATGAGCCGAAGGCGACAAGAGACATCATACTCGAGCAGAATACATAGAAGTGTATTTGCCATACCAACAACACACCCCACGAGCGTACAACGACGGAACAAATAAATCGTCCCATCACCAAAATCCGTCATTCAACAAACCATCAACGCATTACATGGTCCACTTCGCCTTGTCCAACGCCGTCCTCCGTGCTCTCCTCCGTAAGGCCACTGCATCGTCAATCGCCTCATCCCCATGGTGTGAGCTAGTTCCCTATGGGATGGGACAATGTGCTAACCATCACGCGTTTCCATGACCAGGGCAGGAAATGCTGGCCTAAAAGCGGAAAGTCAAACTTCTGCCAACGATGCCACAACACGACAAATATGGTGCCAGAAGAATGAAGCTTTGATATAGCTTCCGGTCTGATCTCGACTGGCACGTCGCAAGCATACAAATACAAGCCCAACCACTTGTCTTAGGCGGTAGAAAAGCACTCACTACCACCAACTGGCAGATGACCGCTAAACAACACACTCGCACACACACACGAGAACCCTGAAATCACACAACCTTATGTGACATACACCGCATAGGCGAGAATCTGCAGAAGCAAGTGGAGCATGAAGTCATTGACCATTTTCCGTTTCTCCTACAAGTTAATCACACTCGACAATAAGTCATCCCACTCACTGCACCACTCACATGGGCGCCATTGAAATCGCCTCATGCGTGGATACGCGTCTACGCATTGCATCTCAAGCCTCAAACATTAGCCAAGCGATTATCCAAAGTGGCAATGAATCGTACAGAGAATCGTGCTTACATAACAAAGCCTCATAGTATAACCACACTTTCATCTACTCAACATCTGCTACATATCGGCTCCATCTCATACCGTAGTGGTCAAGGCGACTAAACCCAGACATCTTAGAGTAAAAAATATTAAGTATAACTAATGAATACAAAAAGGTAATAACATCTAATTAAACTTATTCAACTCTCTTGTTTCGGTCTCGTGTGGCACTCACACACCGCACTCAGTCGTTCATAAACCCATCAAGAACAAAGACGCGTCGCTTATTTTCAGGATGAGCGATTCGTCCACATTAAGCAAAGGATCTTTTGGCAGAATCGGTAGATCGAATAGTCGCAACACCACAGCTGTCCACGACGACGCCGAGTTCGAAGGCGCCCAACACAGTCTCAGTGGCTTCCCATAAGTCGGCTTCTACATCCACATTCCCCCTTGCCATTGCCACCGTCGACAACAACAGACGCTGATGGCGGCCTGATGAGTCTTGGATACTGTTGAAAAGCGTCCCATGAGCAGCACTGTAGGCGGTGGCGGCGCAAAAGCGAGTGGCAGTCAGTAATACTGCTCACCACCAACATCCACCACTCTTGAGAGGCTGACAAAATCAACATAAACATACTCTGCTAGCAAGTTCCACATGCAATGTGCCAATTTCGAAGGTGAAATTGACACCTAATGCTGTTCACTAATGACTTGATGCGCATCACAAAAGACCTCAAAAGAGGAATCAATCTCACGGTACTTTGGGCCTTCAACGACTTTAGCACCAAGTAAAGCCAAATGCTGGGTAGGTTTTCCACATTTTCACAGCAAATGAGGTCCCATTCGCCATGAAATCCTCCTTCATAAACCAACTCACCACATAACAAGCCACTAGCACAACTTAGATCAATTCCTTCCACAGTTGTTCAGCGTAACGAACAAACGTGAATGCTGTCTATAGACAACGAAAACTTGTCCATCTTCTCCTCATGAATCTCATCCAATAAAAAAAACTTTGCACACACAGATGTACATTTCGAAACATGTGTATACACGTAAATGGCTACCAATTCGTACGTTTCATGTATTAAACACGGATTATCTGCAAAAATACCATAGAGAAGAGCTGGGAAGCTACTGTCACTCTCAGTGGCGCAGCTCGAAGTGTCTTCTTACCCAAAACAACAAGGGGTAAAACAAACAAAGGGGCATTTAAGCAAGTCCATTCTTTATTTCTTCCTCTTTCTGCCGGCATTTCCCAACTTCTACATTGATTTTCTGCATTTCAATATCTCTACAGCACCTCATATGTGTTGTCGACACCAAAACTACTCAACTGCTTTCCAATTTTATTCTACGGTAGAGAGTTCGGCTCTCACTCCACAATTCCACAGCCGACTTTTCACTAACCGCATTTGCTATTCCGTCGCGTCCCCTTGGCGTGGCATTTTGATGTTCGCAAGGTCGTTGCCGTCCGCACTCTTGGGCGACAAAGTTCTCCATCATAAAGTAATAAAAAGACAACATGAATCAAATAAATCGTGAATAACTGTAAACGAATTATTTTGCATGTGCACTTCGAAGTGATAACGCCGCGTAGCCTCCACTTGCATGTCTTCAGCTCATACAACAATGCAACGCCAGGTATTTATCTTTGCACTAAGTGTTCCAATGCTTGGCCATTATAAGGATGTGAAGGCAGGTTTTTAAGTCGACTTTTTTCTGTTTTAAGGACACAGATTTCGGTATCTGAAAGATCGCTGTCAATTTCACAGCTGGTGCTCACATCAACCCACTTTCACCCTGACAGGCAGTTGAAACAAATCTAGCCTTACAAAAAAGGCTTTCAGGTTTTTTCACTTTGACGATCTTGTCCTTTACTTCTATTGCAATGTACATCAAACAACCTCGCTATGCTTAAAGACCAATCCCTTCAACTAGAGGGAGGTTCTCCTGCTCTGGCAGCATGGAAGTTGGAAGACCAGTAGTCTAAAGTAACACCAGGCAACGGTGAGAAGCAGTGCAGGCACACTAAAAGATGTTGGTGAAAGTCATTCAGCTACATGAATTCCTTCTACGACTACCTCATCTGGCCACTTCGTTCAGCATCTCATTCAACTCAACACATTTGCCCAGTAATGGTACCAGTTATCACTTCTATGTGATGGTACCGCTCACCAAAACGGCAAAATGGCTGCATTTTGGGTCACCCTGCAGAGTAGAATGTATTGTAGGTTTACTCAAGCCGTAGGCAGCCTTCTCGCCTTCTTCCCATGCATGCATCTGAAAAAAGATTGTTGGAGGCATCTCGGCTTCCTTTCCTAAAAACGGCTCTCTCGCCTCACACTCACCCACCCATCTGCCAACAAGTAACACGTTCAGTACCTTACCTTGAAAAGCCATTCTCAAGGCCAAATAGTGGCATTATGCTTATTAGCAACTCACTACACACTCAACAGTGGTTTGGAGCACTAAGTGGAGAATAAACTCTAAAATACACTCATCGCCTGTGCCAACAAACTGCGACTCAACAAAATGGAAGCGTTCCCACATCCTCTCAAGCAAAATATGCCGCGGCTGTTACTTGGTCATACGAATGTGTTGTAGCCGCGCAAGAGAACATCTCTATCACCAATTCATCTATGCGTATTGCAGTTCTATCAGCTTTTTCCCTCCCCTGAGACGAAAGGAGGCAGTATACTCGGGCAGAATGGATACACCTGTATCTAGCACCAACAACTCACCCCGCGAAGGTACAACGACAGGGCAGCTAAGTGATCTCATCGTCAAAATCCGTCATTCAACAAACCACCTACGCATCACTCGGCAACCTTCGTCCTGTCCAGTACCGTCCTCTGTACTCTCCTCTGTAAGTGCACTGCGTCGTCGTTCCCCTCCTTCCCCTTGGCGTAAGCGGATTCCATGACTAACGGAGGAAATGCTGGCCTAAAAGCGAAAAGGCACATTGCTGCCAACCGTGCGACACCACGACAACTATCGTGACTGAATAGTCAGGACATGGTATGGCTACCGGTCTGAAGTCTACTGTCACATCGCAAGCATACATACACAAGCCCATCCACCTGTCTCGGACGGTAGAACTGCATTTATTACCATCAAATGGCTGCATAGGTGAAAATCCACAGAAGCAAGTAAAGCATGAAGTCGTTTGGCATTATCCGTTGCTCTTGTAAGCTAAACATACTCGAGCAATAAGTCATCAAACTCACTGCAACAATCACACGTGTAAGCGTCATCGAAATCGCCTCTTTGGACAAGTTACCCATGCCTGGATACACGTCAAAAACTTGTGTTCCAAGTCTTAAACATCAGGCAAGTGATTACCGAATATGACAGTGAGTTGCACAGAGAATCATGCTTGTATAGAAAAGCCTCATAACATAGCCATACTTCCAATTGCTCCACACCTACTTCATATCAGTCCCATCGCATGCCATAGTGGTAAAAGCGACTAAACCTAAACATCTCAGATTAAAGAAGGCCAAGACAAACTGATAATCACAAGATAATAAGATCAAATTCAACTTATTTAATATGCTTACAAAGCTGGAGATTCGCTCTTGTTTCACTCTCGCGTGACACTCACACACAGTACTCAGTAGTTCGGAAAACCTTCCCAAAGTTCGCGATGCTTCTTTCCAGGGTGACTGATTAGCCAACACTGAGTAAAGCAACTTTCAACAGGATAGATAAGTAGTGTTGCAACAGAGCTGTTCAAAGGTGCTCAGTGCAGTCTCAGTGGCCTCCCATATGCTGGCTTCTACATCCACATTCTCCCTTGCCGTCGTCATCGTCGGCAGCAGTGGATACTACTGGCGTCCTAATGAGCTTATAATGTTGTCGAAAGGAAGCCCATAACCGGCGTTGAAGGCGGTGGCGGCAGCAGAGCGAGTGTCATTCAGAAATACTGCTCACCACACCTGCCAGCCACAATCCTTGCGAGGCTGTCAAGATCAATGCAACTACGCTGTGCGAATTACGAAGGCGAAATCGACACCTAGTGCTGTTCACTTACGACTTCATACTTATCACAAAAGATTCCAAAGAAAAAAATCACCTGCGCCCTACTTTGGATCTGCAACGACTTTAGCACATGTATATGACTACGAGCTGATACGTCTCATGCATCAAATTATTCAAGGCCTGGTAACTAACCAAAAAATGCATCCCCGTGTATAGTAAAAAATAAGTAGTACAATAAGTAACACACACCTCAGGACGCAAAGTTGAGCAAACACTAAGTCATCGAAAGGGGCCGGAGCAAGTTCAATAAAAGACTGTGTTAATTCTCCTGAAGTTCTCTAGTTCAGGACTGACACAATCACCGCCGCAGCTCACCATCCTTTCCGAAAGGAGCAGTAAGCTTTCCTGTCATGTCAACGCCAGTCTCACACTCTTCCCGTCACTTTAGCTTGTGTTCATGTAAGTATCCGATGCTTGTGCCGAATGAGGCGAAACCCATCGCAATGCCATCAAACACACCGGTATCGTCCACGACTGGATCCATATCACACGACCACGGAGACGCCTGCTCAAGTGACTCGAGAACATCGCATTGTCAACCACCCCAGCAGACTTTTCAAATGACAGTCCACCTCCGTTGTAAGTTCGTAGAATCTGAGAAGGAAAAACAGGAACCTGGGAACTGAATGTCCAACGCACTGCAAAGCATAACCATGCAAACGCAAGTAACGAGGGATACCTCAAAAAAGCCTGCAAAGAGATGTAAGCATTTCTAAGCAAACTGTTACAGATCTTTAAGTAACCATTCCTTTGCATTTTGGTCTACCCTAAACACCAACTTGTATCAAAAATGAGCCCACGACTCAGTGGTTAATTCGGTCAATGTTACTATCAGCATACAACCGGGGTCACAAAGTCCACATGCGATAGAATGGCGAGATGTCTCATGCCATCGATATCAGTTTTACCCAAGTAAACATTACAGCCATGAAAACAACCCAGAACTCGTCATGCATAAAGTATAAAAGGACCTACGTATAACAGGTAAAAACAGTAAACTGCAAGCAATTTCCACCTGAGAAGTGTTTAGAGCAACAGCGGAGGCGAGATGCATCCTTAGAGATGTAGGGCGACGCTTTCATTCTTTGCAATAAAGTATTCCACCAGAAACATGCATTTCTGCAGAATGAATGGGTAAAAAATATTGTTCGTGCCAATTACAGCGAAACGCTCACTAGGATTTCGCCAAGTTTATGCTAGCGAAGCCCCTCAGTCCAAACCTGGGGGCAACCAACATTGTCATAGAATGCAAACAAAAATTAAGTTCACTCAGCACGACAAGGTTCAGTGCTGAGCCTCCACTTGGAGCCAATACCTTGCTCACCACCCTGAATCAGTTTTGAGGCCGTCACTTTTGTCTGCCGTCCCGGTCTGCCAGCACTGCACACTGCTCCACATTTCCATCATGCTGTACATTGCTGCGCTCATACACTCGCCCCTTCCCGTGTCAATTTACACCAGCACTCACTTCTTCTCTTCCTTCTCATCACTTATCCACCCAGTGTCTGCAGAAGCCTACTTCTCCATTTTCAGTAGTACCTCCAGTCTCGCCCGCTGTGTGCCTCTCTGTCAAGCGCCATGTCATGCTTAAGTGCCTGGAGCAAGGTGGTTAACAGTAAATAATGAAAACGCGTTCTCTTTGCTGATAGCAACTAAATACAGTCAATTGTAACGAACAAACAAGGAAGACACGTTCGAGAATGGACATTAGCCCCATTTGCAGCAACCAGGACATCAAACATGTGTCACGTTGGTAAGTGGAGTGAAAATAGTTACTGTGGCTCCCACCGAGCGACCAAATCACAAAAACCTCAGTCGCATTCAAGGCCAAGAAAGGGGCCAAGGAAGGAATAACCAATGCAGTACACTCCTTTATTGCCTGCAAATTCACGGATCACTGGCCGTTGTGATGCATAAAAGTAGTGATGTCGATCTCTTCACTCTCGCCCACCATCTTTACGACGTGTCTGAAGATGATGCGCGGTCTCACTCCTGTAAGGTTATTTGTGGCCTGTAACGCATTCATGCTATGCACAATGTGCACATGGACCACAAACCCGAGAACATCCCCCTTCCGGATTCTGGTCATGTTCTTATCGCTAAATTTGATCGGTCATATGATGTCAGACAGGAGATGACCTCCAGAAACGCACGACTCTCCTACATCTCCCCAACTTTCGGGACACAAAACAGCTAATAGGACTAAAATTACAGGAAAGGCAGGTGTGCGGCCCTTCTGATGGTCTATATTACGTCTGAAGCAGTTTGACAGGATGTTAGCAGGGAAAGCGATGCTATGCGGTGAGTGGGATCAGGCCAAGCCACTACAGGCTATTATCCAGCCCTGTCCTACACAATTATAAGAACCGCTCAGACATCGTAGGAGTCAATGGCTTGAGTTTCTATCGTGGTGTCGATTGGGACAAGGCAGTTTCTTGTACATTGTAAGCGGTTAAAATCGTGGGCATTGGAATGCCGATTGCATTACCTTGAGCTGTAGCTGAGCAAAATCTTGGAGAAAAAATATTGCCAAAATCATGCGGTTTAGATACAATCGCAGTTCAAGCGTCCGACGTAAAAGGCAAAAATGTAATAGCGATTGCTTCATTTTAGGCACCAATTATTCACGTGCTTGCACCGATGCAATTCATTCTATTTCCGTCACCTGGCCAATAGTGACACAGTACCTGCGTTATTACCACCAGATCGACGAAACACGCTCACTTTGCAATTCTTGTGACTAAGTGCGCAAATCGGCGCGCTAAAACCTTTAAAGAGTTCTCATTGCCAGCATCATTTAGCCTGTAGCAGTTAAAAGGCCTATTCAAATACCTTCAGACGATCTAGAAATTAAGAATGAAAAGAAAGCATGAAATACTGGCGCAGGATGTACTTCCAAGCCAGTGCTGCCATGGCTGTAGTACAATGTTAGCTCAGTCTGTCCGCGTCTCCCTCGTCCAACAGCAGCAAATGCAATAAATGACATGACAACTCAAAATCATCTATGTGGAGCGAAAACTAGCTGCAAAAACGGCATCGATACTGTTGCCTGTTTTACCGCTACTCGCCACTACGAGTAGACGCTGTGTTCTTCGATGTTGCACATGATCGAGAGTAAGCCAACTCTTCAGGCGTGTACAGTTCAAAAGAGCAATATTTTACGTACTTTTCGAGACACTCGCACTCGACGTCAGGTAGATGCTCCACGGAACCCTTCTTTTCTAGCTACTTACTAACCTATCAGTAGCAGAACGACCAAGCAGACGTAAGAACTGATCCATTGCAGGGCAAAACCAGACTGGTAAAGGAGGTCGAAATGAATCCCTAAAGTGATGGGCATATTGGAAAAGTGCGAAAGATTTCCCATCGACTGTTCCAGGTCCGCTGATGAGCTAGACGCACGTTCAGTTGCTGCAGCTAGCATTGTCCATTAGAGGGACAAAGACATTCACACTTTCCACGGCACAGGGCGACTGGGTTCGCAGCAACTACCCATGCCTAGAACACATCAACCCATTCCAACCTCAAAAATGTCAACGGCTCTACACGTCAATCACGTGCCTCACCACTGGAGACGTCGTGCACATGAGCACTGTAACCTTTGATCTGGAAAATCTTAACTTAGGACATTCTCAAAACACGCGACTAATCCAACAGCATTGTCAGAAGAGTCTATGTGACATCGTGCAGATAAAATAAGAAGTTGAGCTGACAAACAGAGCCTCATATTATGTTTGAGTACTAAAAAACGAGGGAAGCAAATCAAACAATGAAGAACAAATTGTGGATGGCTATGTGGACACAGGATAAAATTGACATGCAGCGGCTGAGTGTTAAGCACTTTGAATTGGTAAATGGGAGAGCGATAAAAGCCCATAAGATTAGGGGACAAAAAACGGTAGCCAGTACTAGAAACTCACTCATCCTCGCTTCCAATTCGGTGTCGATAGCCTGGTCTCGAATAAGGCCCCACTCCATTTCCGCCAACTCCACCTTCTTCACCACCGAGGCAGCCCCACTGGTGGCTGTTGAGGCAATATGCTTGCGTTAGGCTGTTTCCAACCCTTCTGGCACCTGACCGTATGTATCCTGAGGTGGTGCGTTCGAGGATACCACTTCTCCACGCACGGCAAACTTCACCACCGCTACCTCGTGATCCTCCACCGATGAATCAGCGTCTCCACCTTCGCCTAAGCTATCGGTGATGTTGGTTACCATGATGTAGAATAACCACAATCTTGTGTAGCATACATTATAAGCCGGATCTTCCCTAATCTCCCGATAATCTCTTATGCTCACACTGTGCCAATGTTTGGTGCCTCAATTGCCATGACTAACAGGTTCGTTTGCCTTCAAACGCCTCCAAGTATGCAGAAGGCTTGCACAAGTGAATAGACCTATAACCGGATGGAGGACTGGACAGGGAATGGATGGACAGAAATGTCAATGCAAGGATGATTGAACTGATTGGATAATTGAGTTTTGAATTTTTTTGCCAGCTGAAGAGTAGTTTGTCTCATGCAACCACCGCTGAATTCTGAGACGTAGACCTCCACCCACCCACTGACTAGCTATTCAACAGCATCCCAGACACATCAGGGCGCCAGCAACGTCCATCGTTGTCGACGGTGACAATGGCAAGGGGAATGTGGATGTAAAAGCCAACCCACGAGGATCCACTAGGACTGCATCGGGCGCCTTTGAACTCAGCATCATCGTGGACAGCTGTGGTCGTGCGATTATTCGACCTACTGTTTCTGCCGAAAGTTCCTTTGCTTAATGTGGACTTATCGCTCATCTTGCAAATAAGCGACGCGTCCTTATCCTTGGTGGGCTTATGAACGACTGAGCGCGGTGTGTGAGTGCCACACGAGACCGAAACAAGAGAGTTGGGTAAGTTAAATTAGATGTTATTACCTTTTTTGTATTCATTAGCTTTACTTGACCTTTTTTTTAATCTAAGATGTTTAGGTTTGGTCGCCTTGACCACTACGGTATGAGATGGAGCCGATGTGGACTATGCATTGCGTTGATGGTTTGTTGAATGACAAATTTTGGTGATAGGACGACTTATCTGTCTCGTCGTTGTACGTTATTGGAGTGTGTCGCTGGTATGGTAAATACATTTCTATGTACTCTGCCCGAGTATGATGCCTCTTATCGCCTTCGGGGAGGAGAAGCGCTGAGAGAACTGCAGTACGCAGGTATGAATTGGAGATGGAGACTTTCTGTTGCGCAGACACGGCAGAGCTGTGAGACGTCCACCAAGTTGTAAATGTTGGGCTTTAAGCATAAGTAAAATTGCCTAACGCCCATTTCGATTTGAGTAGGTGACCAGATTTCCAAGTCGAAAATCACCTGAAATATCTTTCCATAAGGTGGACTTGCGTAAAGTGCTTATCAAGACAAAAGTGAAGCGGGATAGGTACTAGCTATAAAACTAATAGCTACGTTCTAAATTCCACACATTTGCATTGCTAAAGTACGCAGTGGATTGTTGACAAAACAACTCGCTTTTGTAACCTAATAATGGTTGGTTTGGGCAAATTAGTTCTAAAATAAATGCATAGCGTTGCATTTTCACATGAGCTGAAAGCACGTAGTGTAACTACTCCGAAGACGTGGTGTTAATTTATTTGGCCAAATTATCCAAAAACCAGTTTGTTATCTTATGATGAAGAACTTCTGCTTCTAATGCTGAGGACGGTGACGACCTCGAGAATATCCAAACGCTGCACAGATGGGACGCTAGAGCAAGGCAAATGTAGTTAATAAAAAGCAAACTGTAGAAATGCAAAATAAGAGTTAACCGAGTCTTGAGTCCAAATTCCTAAATTCAAAAAGACAATTTTTTCGCAAAATAAAATTATAAATCATTGGGGCACTTATAGAATGAACAGTAAATACAAGATGTTTGAACTGCTTTAAAGAGAAAGTGGGTAGACGAGGAGAAAGTAGAATAGATTCATTTTCACGACCTCACACTCCAAAGACATTGTCCACCTTCCACCCATTAGATTAAGCTGCAGTCGCAATGCTTTGTTGCTCGCTGGACTCTCATTTCCAACACGACGAATTGGGTTGGTCCGATTCCCTCTGTGTGAGTGGCAAGAAACCTAAATGCCCTCTATGGCAAATATGTTTTCAGTTTTCTGCTTGATGATGCGTGATACTCGTCGCAGGCTTGATTTTGAAGTGCTGGAGAGCAATCAGCGACCGGATGCGATTTTGAGTCATGCAAAACGAGCTTAACCCACTTCTTAGATGACAAGGCCATGCAAGGACTTAAACCAAATACCGCAGAGGTCGAAATTTGTCTTTAAAACGACTCACCCTTTAAGTTAGGAAAGGTTAAAGGGGGCAAGTCATCACTCTTTGCAACACCCTTAGTTAGATTTTCTCGGTGTGCTATCATCACCTTTTCATTGTATTAGCGCAAACTTTAGATGTCAGTCTGGTCAAATGCAAAGACGAACGGGCATTTTGGTAATAAAAGCAGAGAGGTTGAAATGGCTGACTGTATTGCTTATCGTTACAAGGATTCTGTGTGGGCTCAACTGCCATTTATTTTGTGCCCTGTGGAACAGGCTTTGAGTCTTGATTGTGATAGCGACTATTTCAGTGAATGTGATATGATAGGAAGCCTACCACTGTTAGTAGATAGTTTTCATAATGTTGCGAAGATATCCAGTTGCATTGAATCAGCAGATCAGAGTAGAACAAAGTTTTGGCACTGATTTAAGAATCCTCTCTTCCATCTCTGCCTTCGCCTCATTAGAAGGAGCGGATTGGCTATCGAAAGTCATTTTTAGGGTGCCGCAAAGATATACGAGAAATGGAATTTTAATGGCTCCTTTTCATCCTCTCCTAAGCGATCAATGAGTCCACTCTGTTTTGAAATTTGCATGTGCTGACCACTTCCGGCTCCAAAGGAGATTCCGCTTCCATACGTTTAACTCTGTAGGCCACAGCATGCAATTTGTCGATGTCGACACCGATTGCAGGAAGACACGAGTGTTAATTCGGAAGAAACTTCTTCACTACTACTACTTGCTGCTATTCTACCCGAGCAGATGATGGCTTTCCACTCATGCATACATCTCTTATGCCTGGTTGGATGCAAAGTGGACGATCATCGGCAGCAGAAACATGATGACCAACTTAAGAGGCCTCAGAATGGTCCCAGCTAAATACTTAAATTAAGCCGAATTATGTAAAAGAATGATCGCTCTATGCACTTCCGACTGTATTGAGGAATAATGTATCTGTGCTTTTCCACATCACCGCCTACACAGCTGCTCTTCCTATGCTGAGCACTCTGTTCTCCTAAGTCCAACCATAATATCTCCAATCCTTTATACTTAAGGATTCTTGCTAGGAAAATGGTGGAGCTTATTTTGCATTTCAAGCGGTTCTTTCTGCATTTTTGAGTGGATCCAATTCATTTTCATTTGCATTTGAGTGCGATGACTACTGACCAAAGGTCTTTTAAAGGCATGGACCTATTTAGCTAATCAAAATGCAACTTTGTCTGGTAGCCACTCCCACCATTCAGTAGCGTTTGGGTGGCTACATTCCATTTGAATGTGACGAAAGCACCTTTATTACTAGAGCACATAAGTTGTTGCTTATGCTACATTACATTAGGACGAGCCTTCAGATTATTATTTTATTTCATTGCTGTCACCTGTTTGATTATGGCGTTTTATCTGTTCTGCTTTGAGTTGTGCCGAAGCCACAAGGGAGGGTCGGTGGCAAGGAGACGAGGAGCACAGGAGACAACGAGACATACAAATGGAAATGATTTTCTTACCAGCTATCAGGACGGCTTTACATTGTCAGCATTCATAACTTAACCAATAACTATTCTCCACAAAGAGCATCGTTGTGATGGAACGCTTCCGAAGAGTGATTTGGGTGTATGACTGTTTGAGTGATAGCTTGGTGTTTGTCATGGTGTGTACACGTATAGGTTAGCCCCTAAATTACCAGAAGATAAGGAGGATGAGAAGGTGCAAGGGAGGTGGAGGAGGAAGATGAATAAAGAGCAATTAATAAAGGTAAAACCTCAGGCATTAAGGCCGTAAATGTAGGAACAAATAATGTTAACAAGGGATCACCTCACAACCACCAGCTTGACTTGTGTAAGCATACATGGAAACAGGATGAATTGTGGATCTACTCTATTTAAGGCATAACCTAAGACAGGGCTATGTCACAGGTTGAAGCGGGAAAGTTGGCCATTTCGTGTCTTTGTAACTGTGGATGTACAAAATTGAAGCACCCACTGCATGCCGGGAGAGGCAAGTCTTGGTGCCACAAATGTGTTGAAGAATTAGTCATAAACGCGCAGTACTTAGCAATGGAGACAGTTGAAAACGAATGATGGTGTGCCAAATGTGATTGAAAATTGTGCTAATCGCAGTCTACTTGGCACGGCCATGGTAGCCTGTTCGCACACGCGGTGTAAGTGTGGGTGCTACTGTGATCT
Organism: Taenia multiceps; assembly: GCA_001923025.3. Taxonomy (NCBI): domain Eukaryota; kingdom Metazoa; phylum Platyhelminthes; class Cestoda; order Cyclophyllidea; family Taeniidae; genus Taenia; species Taenia multiceps. The sequence goes on along the minus strand of CM010313.2, from coordinate 5,501,579 downwards.
CTCATGGTGCCACCACCAGCATTTGACCTTGCACTATAAAATTAACAATAATTTTACTCACGAAATAAGATTATTACTTAGGAGAAAGTTGTTTAAGACATCGCCATGGTGCATAGCATTGGCGAAAAGGAATATCTTTATTTGGAATGCAAAATTTGTCATTATGCGTCACCAAATTTGGTGCGAAGGTGGTGTAAAGTAAAAGATAAGGCAAGTTGAGGAAGGAGAAAAAAATCACATGAAAATGAAGCTATAGAAGTGGGCATCAGTGCCGAATAGAGTTCGTTCGCATGAAAAACTGGTTTTACTGCACTAAGTTTGTATAATGGGCGCATCATGTGCCCAAAGTGACATTCAGTAGCTCAATTTTTGCATGTACAGTTTTTACATAAGGGATTTTTCGTTTTGAAATTTGTTTTAAATACGTAAGACTATTGGTAATCGTCGTGGATGGTTCCAAACGCACATCAAAACCCACGGACATGCACATCTACAATAAAAGCTCCCTTACTTTACTTCTTTACACTAGAGAGGGTAATGATCGTGTGGAGGAACATGGCACTCCGATCAAGCATCTTAGCTAATGTTTTAGCCACATTGACATTTGGATATTACCAACAGCAAGTAACAAGATTTCGACTCTCTACAACTTCATTTCTACCATCACAATCTCAACGCTGCTCACTTAAGGGCGTATTCACATCAAAGCCTACATTGTGCGTCATTACTTTCGTGTGTGTAGTTGTCAACCAATAGAAGCAATAGCTGATGGCAGCTCCTGATTGGCCAGGAGCATTCAAGTGCTTAGTTGACAGTGTGAAACAGTCAGTCATCAAGAGCAGTTAATATAAAGAGTGCCTAGTTCATGAGGTCCATCATTGCCAGAACATACACACTGACACTGCCTATCCCTCGAAAGCATGTCTGCAGGTCCGGTTATTGGAATTGACTTGGGAACCACCTTCTCCTGTGTCGGCATTTCTCAAGGCGGTAAGGTGGAAATCATCGCCAATGGACTGGGTGACCGCAAGACACCGAGCTGCGTTGCATTCACGGATAGAGAATACCTCACCGGTGCTGCCGCAAAGAACCAGGCTGCCATGAATCCTATAAATACTGTGTTCGATGTAAAGCGGCTGATCGGACGTCGCTTCGATGACGAGGCAGTGCAAAGTGATATGAAGCACTGGCCATTTAAGGTGATAACTCGGAAGGAAAGCCGAAGATTGAAGTGAGGTGCTGTGGAAGACGAAACATTTACTGCAGAGGAGGTCTCGTCTATGTGCTGCTGAGATGAAAGACGGAGAAGCTTACACTGGCAACGGTACAGATGCTGTGATCACTGTGCCGGCGTATTTCAACAGCAACAACGTCAGGCAACCATTGATGCAGGCAGAATGGCGGGTTTGAATGTGATGCGCATCGTCAGTGAGCCAATGGCAGCTGCTCTTGCCTACGGTTTGGACAAGAGGGTTGACAGGCGGCGCAGCGTACTCATCTTCAATTTGGGTGGTGGCACCCTCGATGTGTCTCATGTCCGAGAATGAAAAATTCGAGGTGATTGCTGTTGGTGGTGACACGCAGTTGGGTGGTGGTGACTTTGATTCTCGACTGGTGAATCACTGCGTGGAGACGTTTAAAAAGAACACGAAGGAATAGATTTGACTTCCAACGCAAAAGCCATCAGTCGTCTGAGAAAGGCGTGTGAGAATGCAAAAAGAACGTTGAGCTTGCTTGAGTGCGCAAACATCGATGTGGAATCGTTGTGTGAGGGCGTCGATTTCTCTTGTCCATCTCACGGTGTCAATTTGAGGAATTGTGTTGGACCTCTTCGACAGAATGTTGTATAGTAAACCAGACGTTGAGCGATGCAAGTTGGACAAGGCCGTGTTGACGAGGTATTACTGGTGGGTGGATCAACGCGCATATTGAAGGTGCAGCAATTGCTACAGGACATCTTCAGTGGCAGTAAGTTTGACAGGTCCATCAATCCGGACGAGGCAGCAGCGTGTGGCGCAGCGTTGCTGGCGTCTAGCATGATTGGCAAGCAGTCGCTGGTAATGCTGGAAGTAGCACCATTTTCAGTAAAGTTGGCGGCGCCTAATGGTGTACTAACGACACTGATAGAACGTAACATGACAATCCCATCGAAGAAGACATTTGTGTACACTACATCCATTGACAATCAACAACACATGTCATTTTGGATGTACGAAGGTGAACAATCGGTGACAAATGAGGAAAGCTTGGTGGGAAAGTTTAGCGTACTGGGTATCCCACCTTCACCGCGTCAATTTTCTCGGATAGAAGTTACATTTGCTACTGACAGGAATGGCATTCTCTATGTGTCAGCGGTGGACGTCTTGTCAAAGCAGCAGATGAACGTCTATGCTTGGTATACTGGTCGTCTCTTGGAGAGGCAGATTGAACAAATGATGAATGAAACCGAGGATCTGAAGCTGGAGAATGCAAAGCAGAGAAGTAAGATGGCAGCAAGGAATGAGCTAGAAAGCTACATCTTCACCATGCAATCGAAGTTAGAGGACGATGAGACGAGGCAAACGACGTCGGAGGAGCAACGCAGTCGTGCACTTAGGATGTGTGAGACTGCGCTTAAGGAGATTGACCCAACCAAGAGGCCACAAGAATGAATACGAGCATGCACAAAGGTTAAAGTGTGTGCAGTTGGATTATGGCACCGAAGCACACAGTTCGCAAGCACAGAGAAGCAGAATGACAAATCGGCTGAATGAATAACCCTTTGCTCATTGCCTCCTGGGAATCACAAAGCAACCAAACACGGAAACCCGTTTGCCTTCTTTTGATTGCCAAGCCTAACCCCAACGCAGAGAGTTGTTACTTCTTTTGCTCTGCACTGGCTACATGCATTAACATGTAATAAATAAATAAATCTTTTCTCTGCCCACTCGGCCACTCATTTACCCATACACGTGCTTCTGATGCATTTCCTCATTAATTTACCTTTCCCACGGGATCGACCTGCAAACAATCCGAGGAGAGCTTAAGGGCGACCACTACTTCACAATTTTTATGTGAGCACTGCAGACGATTTATTATTAATGGGTAATCATTCCAATATTCACTTGATTCTAGCCGGTCAATTCGACATTCCCTTTAGGTAAAGAACAAACTTCGTGCCACCATGTAACACGTCATCACTTCATAACCAAATGGCACAGGGTGTTCATTGGGAAAGAGGATGTCTTCCAGGGTGCCCATTACGAGGCAGACCAAGTAGACTTCAACAATAATTTTGCTATTCACAGAGGTATCAGTGCCAAATCGAAATGCCTCTCTTTGCTAGGGATTTTGTGTTCCGATGCGATGCCATACCCAAAACACCCGGAAGCTGCCTTTCTCCACGCAATCACTAATGTCGACAATAGCAAGTGCACAATCAAACTCGCGTCAAGGTAGCCTAAGCTAGACATAGGCGAGCAGATCCTCCTCTCTGATGGAATAGCATCAAGCATGAGTTTGTTGATAGGGATTAATAACTGTCTCCCTAAAGACCAAGGCAAATCATTGCGTCGAATAAAAACAAATTCATGTAATGCTTCGGCGCATTAGATGAGCGAAAGAATGGGATGATCGATGTCGTGCTTCTCTTTGTCTCATTCCACTGAAGGCTCCTTTCCACGAAGGAGCACATCAACTTGCCCAATCACTCTCAACCATCTCCACGTTTGTCCACACTGACTCTCATCTTTCCAATGCTTCTGCCTTCCCCGACGCCTCCCAGTCGAACTACTGAGTTAATTATTAGAGGGTGCCGTGAGAACTGGTGGTAAGATCGGATCTGTGTGTGCACGCTCAATTGGTTGTGTGTAGTCGTAGACTTTGCAGTCATGTCTCGCGCGATTGGTGCAGCTACGATCACAACAGTCGGCGTCTTAATTGAACAGTCGAAGCCGATGAGAAAGTGTGACTTGGAGACCTGAGTGAATAAAATAAATTGACACACAGTGTCTAATGCAATTAATACCAAGGCCCTCCTTGTCACAATTTATCAAATGAAGCCGCTCATGAGGTGGCAAAACGATGGTGCGGGTGAAACAGCACTCCTTGTAATCCCTTCAGAACACCGTAGAAATTCCCCATTGAAATTCGAATTGTGATGGATGGATGGATAGAAGGAAGGAAGCACGAACAATCCAACATCGGTTGCTGCTGTACGTGGATGCACTCAATTGCAAAACGTACCTCGACTCATTTACTTGTCGACGTTTCTATACCAAATAAATCATCGGTGTCAATTGGTTGAATGAGCAATGGCATTTGAAGGGTTGTTTGTTACACTCAGCAATTGCAGCTAATGCGTTCACCCATCCGAATCACTGTTCTGTAGTTCCTCCTCCAGTGGATCACAGCCTTCCCAGTAGCGTCGCATAACTCTCTCACCACTGGAGGCCTAGGCCACAACCATAGACGTCTCGTAGCCCTCCTTCAGTAGGGACACTAATCATTACTATGGAAATGGGAAATGAAGTGACAAAGTGTGACATGCTGTGTGGCGCTTTATTTTTCCACTGAATATCTGCCTAAGAGTGCTAGCAATTTGGAGGAGGCTTGTTGAATAGGTGGATGGGGATGTGGTTTGGTAAGTGCAGAGACAGAAAGAAAACTTTGAGTAGATTTCGCCACACACAAAAAGCCAATTTCCGAAAAGATAGCAGGACTTTTGGACACACGCTTTTGGTCATTTCCGCCCATATTTTGGGCGAATTTCGACCCACAAGATTCAAGAGTTATTCGTGGCAGGCATGAGTAAGAGGGCCATAGACACCAGCCAGCCTCATGTGGACCAACAAGTGGCAGTTTGATTGACGTTGTCGTTTTACCTGTAAGAAAACAACCCTATTAACGCCTAATACAGTTTTGACTAGCTTATGCTTCATTTGAGATGCGAACAGTTGAGCGTTCTTGTGCAAGCATATCATTGTTGATAGGTCTGTTGTTCGTATTGAGGGGAATAAAAGTAATGAGAGGCGGTTGTGTGTTGCGGTTTCTGAGAGGAGATTGGCTGGTCACACCAAGTGACTGCAGTCGGCGTGATTATTTAGGCGAAAGAACCTGCAATGAGTGCAGTGATGATGACTCTCTTCTGTTAGAAGGACACCGTCCAGTTTGCTAAGGTAAGTGCTGCCTCCAGCGTAAATTTGGTGTTATTTGGGTCCTGTTTGTTCAGTCTTGATGAAATGCGTTCTAGGAAGTCTAAAATGCAAAAATGGGGACCTTAGAATGGGGGGATTGAAACATCAAGGGAATCCTAATGGCAATGGATGCTCTTCAACTCACAAGTGGAAGTGGGTTTCGTGCAACTTTTTCGCCTATCTCTGCATAGAAGGGCGAGTGTGGAACGTGAAGCGAGGGTTTCACTCATCGAAGCAAATCCACTCGAACTTTCGTTAACCCTTGGGCGAAAATCCTACTACCTGCATTGCCAGGTTGAAATGTCGCAAATCGTGCGTTCCACGTGAACCCAAGAGTGTCTTGCGGTGTAAGCGTCTGTGCTGTGCTGCGTTCACCTAGCAGTTGCGGCAAATTCACGCACAGTATCACTTGGTCCTTCTCCAAGCACATTAGGCTCCATTTCGCTCCTTTCTAGCACCTCCATTCTTTCGCCATACATAACCCACATCTCGATTGGGCTATTGCTGGCGCACTTGAATCCTCCAAGCAGCACTCACTTTCTAACTGAGGGGATGCAGGAGGCTGAAAAGCCGTGGTGAACACACTGATTGTCATTGAAGATGACGACTCGGCTACTCGAATGCCACATCTTCTGCACTGCAGCCAGCAAGGCATCGAAGCAGTCCACAACGCCATCATTCCTCAACAATGTACAGTCCTTCCATTTGCGCTTTGTGAAGCCGTCAAATGGAAGGTAGGTAGGCATCAACTTCAAATCTACAATTTACATAATCGTGCACTGGATTAACAAAGAAGAGTTCACATTCACCTGACCGTACCCACAAATAACATCGACATTGTGTCTGGAAAAGTCTCAAGTTCGGGCATTTAGTTGTCAGAAGTGGGTGAGATCTCATTTCTGCCTCACTGCGGTGTTGGTGAGACTGGTTTGTAGGTGTGCATCAGCTCCCTCCCTCCATCACTGGTAGCTTTTAAATAACCACTTTTCGTCAAATGTGTAACCAGATTTTGTGACCAGTTTTGAATGACTCAAATCGTTCAGTCTTCTGTCTAATGCGTCGATCATGTGAGGAGGAGGTGTGAAATTATTTTAGAAAACCGACAAGTGGGTCTACCTCCTCCCATCTGTCTGGTCATTTCCCCGGTTCCACTGAGTGTTATTGTCTCACATTGGCTATGCAGTGGCCTCCAATTTTCCATGCTGATGCAAATGGCATTGACAACCAGCCAGGTTTTCACGTTATCGCACCACCAAAGTATAAAATAGCACTTTCCCCACCCAACGGATTGCCTTAATCCCTCTATTCGCCTTCCCAAATGCCCTTTCACCGATGCGTCTCCAGTTCGCATTACCAACTGCTCAGCAGAGGGGGAACCGTGAATGATCTTAAAAGGGCCACTTTAGAGATGTGGGTGCGCTTTGTGTACAAAAGTGAGGAGTTACTGTGCAGCCTACTCGTAGTAATTTGGGTGGTACTGCTTGACCCTCTCTCCGTCTGCAGGAACTTCATCTCCCCTATCAGTGGACTGAAGCCAGGCGCGTGGCTGTTGTAAAGATAATGTACACACACACATGTGTGTGTGTGTGCGTGTACTGACCAATATCCACCCACAGGTCACAAGTCTACTCGAGAAGCTAGAAATTCACTTACACCTCCACTTAGCCCACGTCAGTCAGTCGGTCGGACATGTGCTCACACGCCAACCGGCATTGGCGCCACATTCCAACAGGACACACCTTTCGAAGCAAACTCCAACCTCTAGGCACAGGTAGGTAGGAACATCATCTCCTGCACTAATCCCCACGCGCGTACTGCAGTGTCCCACCCACCCACCTCAACTTTTCCCACCACCACCACCACCACCGAGGAAGACGACAGAAAGGAGACGTAGTAGCAGCAATGCGGCAGAGGCCAAGTCGATTTCACACACTGCGACTGAAATTCTACTGGCCACATAGAGAAGAGCTGGGAAGCTACTGTCACTGTCAGTGCGCAGCTCGAAGCGTCTTCTTACCCAAAACAACAAGGGGTAAAACAAACAAAGGGGCTCAAGAGCGCCCCTCGGTGACTCCCTTGGTCGTCAACCTCCAGCGTCGACCACCACAATGCAGTCGGTGGTGTAAGAGGAACCCTCAGGCATGCAAGTAGGAAGGAAAGGACAACCAAGTACTCAGCTACGTCAAAGGTCCTCCTCTTCCTCCTCCTCCTCGTAATACATTAGACCTAAATGAAAATGCATGGTGTGAAGAATGAGAAAAAGAAAACAGGAAGAAGCAGGCATTTACCAATCCGCAAAACAAAGTCTTCCTCAATCAATCTCTACAGGTATAGAGCAGTGAAAGATTGAACGTGACTAGGCATCGCAGGCGGAGGAGGAGAGCACGTCCCCCTTCACAGCCGTCAGCCCATTCAGCTCTTACGCCCGCCTCGGCCCCAAATATAAGCAGTGACAACACCCTAGTAAGTAGGGCCGTAGGGTTGGAAGTCCTCCCAATGCAAAGTAGACATCGCTACCCCCCAGTAGCCGCTCCTTTGCCTCTGGGATAGGCAAACTAACAAACACCAACACACGCCGAAACTGCGCCCACGCCCCTGCAGTCGCTGCGGTCAGACCTCGTACACTGCTACACTGGGAGGAGGGCCAACACACCATCAGCAATTGCACTTCCAACCGCCACAATGATCCCAACTAACCGACCCAAGTTTTCTACACCGCCAGCGTAAAAGTGTATGGAAGAGAGACGGGTAAACAAGCATCCACAAATAGAATAGGTGCTTAGCAGTGAGGAGGTAATGAATGAGTAGGAAGTACTTGGCAGAGGTAAAAATCCCCTCCCCCTCCCCCTTCCCCACCTTAAAAGCTGGGCGGCCTCATCGGTCAAAACTCATCCCCATTGAAATAGCAAACCACTTAGCAAGAGCCAATGCAATCTCCATCACTCGCTACCTCTGCTGTGCGGTGAAAACGTCAACGCGATTGGGCAACGCACCTGGAAGACAACAGGCCTTCACCACAAATGCAGCTACTTTTTCGACATTTACTCCAACAGGGAAACAGATAAGCGGACATATAGCTGCATACATGTATGTATGTAATAGGGGGATTTATCATGAGAAAATATCAAATAAACAAATGCTTATAACGTAGGAAGTTTAGAAGTCTTCGCAACCAAACTACGTCTCACTATTCGAAGTCCATCGTCGTTCGTTAAAAGAATTAATCACATCGACAACTGCCAAAACAATCGCAATTCATAGCCTCAAGTAGTGTGGCTATAAAGGCGAGGACGTGAGTAGACAGCACAGATGGAAACCAAGACGTATAGACCGCCGCCACACTAGAAGTCCTTGGCCTACTCCATAAGGTAAGCATTCAAACATCAAGTACACGTCACACACCACCCGCCGCCGCCAGTGGCACGGTAAGTCCGCAGAGTCCAAAAAGACGAAAAGCAAAAAAATAACGCCCACAGATACAACCACCAAGAGAAGACAGGAACGCCTCAACAAGCCAACACTCAAGTCCCCTATAGGGCACAGTCTACGCAGTGACCTACGCTAAAACCTCCCCGCCCCGATTTCGCGCTCACCTCACCCACACACCAACTGACACCGTCGAAGCTGAGGCCCCCCAACACAACGCCTCCGGCAATGATCACATCAGCACAAATAATAATAATAACCGTTTCCCCAAGCCGATGAGCACAGCAATGGCTAAGTTTCCCACGCCTCGCCCACTCCCTCCACGGCTAACACACACACACACACACACACACACACGCAAAGTGCGAAAAGACCTCCCCCCAACACGGATAAGTGCTAAACACATGCCCCACCTAAAATCAGAATACACATCGGATGCACTGTTACGCAGGAAAGACAATAACGGCACCAACAACAACAATAGCGACAACAATGACTTATTTATAGCAAGCCAATCTTAACCGAGGAACGCGCGAAGTGGCAGCGAAGGCGGGAGCCGCACTCATTGCCGCCACACAATGTCGCCCTTCTTAGCAAAAGAGGGAGACGAAGACAAAGACAAAGACCAAGACCAAGGCGAAGGCGAAGGCGAAGGCGAAGGCGAAGAAGGGGGAGAAGAAGTCCCCACGAGAACCGCACCTACCTCTTCAACCTCTATTCCAGCATCTAAGCATGGAAAGAAAATGAAATAAATAAAAATGATAACAGTAATGAGACATAGAAAAGCGAGGAATAATTATTAGCAAGAATATAGCGGATAGGCACCAAGCGCTCAGTAGGGTTAAAACGTGTCTCAACGAAATTAATTCCTACTAATCCAAATGCACCGCCAAATGGGTGAGCAAACCAATTGACCACTTGCCAAAACAATCTCCTTTTCTCGCCAGAAGCATTATACAGTGGAAAATGTACGCGAGTCGGCCTCGCGGTGGCAAAACAAAACCTCACAACAGTCACATAGTGTAGGTGGCCTTCGTCCCTACACTAGCATGTGGGCGTAGAAAAGGAGTCAGTCGACGTTTAGGGGACCTAATGACAACAACAGCAACTGCAAACCGCAACTGGCGCACCATACACCGCGAGGAAATGCGAAAAGACCTGCGCACCAATGCTAAAAACATGCTTCCACCCATAAAGAAACCCACACACAATCTACTGCTGCACAGAGAAGACACCAACAACTCACTAATTGCGATCCAATCTTACCTGGCAAATATGCCAAGCCATTGCGAAGGCGAGATTCGCACCCACTGCCGCCTCCTCATAATGCCTCCACTCTCGCTCACAAAATACAAACATTTGGCAGGAGCTGAAGCTCTTCCTCCTCCTCATCCTCCTCCACCTCCCTCGATGCCCCATCTAGCGAGTATGTAGACAAAGAAAATACACAATAAAGCATATAATGAATAACTATTAGCGAAAATAATACGCAGGCGCTAAACACTTGGTACAGTTAAGACTCTCCTCTGCAAAATAAACACTCATTAATCAACGCAGTTCGTCATCAAAAGGCTAAATAATTAATAAATTGTCAGAACAACCATGTCTCATCGCCCAAAGTGTCGTACACCAACAAATGAACGCGATTATACCCAACTTCCGCAAAACAAGATGTCTCAACAGTCACATTCTGAGGCATTTGCCTGCACCGTAGCGATTAGGCGTATAAAGGAAGCCCACCGACACCTAAAAGATTCCATTGCAACCAATTAACTAATCCCAATAAGAAAGCACCAAATAATTGCGTAGATAGGCAGTATCTTGGGAAAGCGATTGCCTTAAGCCGCATTATGAAGCCCCTGCGTCTACTGGAGAATGTGAGTGTACAAAGGGAAATAATCCACTCCTAAATGACCTAATAGCAGCTAAGAGGCTAAAACTAGCAGAAAAAATTGCCAAATACTTACCAGTTCTCCGAGTTGTTACAGCAAATAATGCACCAGCAATTGATACCACTAGTCCCAACATGCACACCGATTACCAGTCCGCCGACCAACGTTGCGCGACAAAACAAACGAACTTTTGGTTTTTGCTTATTTTTGACGCAGTTAAAGGTACTGCAAACGCTGAACTTTTTGTAATTAGCATCAAATTTTAGGAGTAAATAAAAAAGTTACTTAGTAGGCATAGATGAGGAAATTAACAAAAAACATCAGGTAAATAAAAATGTCTAAAATTAATATTTTAGGAGTCGGTATTAAAAACCTTGTGCAATTAAAAAGGTTTGCAAAGGTGTAGTGTACAGTTTAATAGTATATTGCAGTTCTTTTCCTGCTTGATGTTGGTGGCAAAGTTGATTTATTGGGACTGTTGAAGGGTGCTTTGGCACACGTTCTAGTGTAGCCTTGATAATTTCTTAGAGTTTTTCCATGACAATAGTGGAAAATAAAGGTATGGAATTATAGCGTAGGGACACTGTTTTCCAATGGCAGGGCAAGAAGAAGGGAAGAGGAGGAAAGAGAAGATTCCTCTACGAGCCGCAATAGGTCTAGTCCTTTCGAAAGGGGTGTTGTAGCATCCCGAGACTTTTTAGAATGCAAAAGCAGGAATGATGCCGGAGCGGAATGTATGCTTGACAAAGTGGGTACTGAGTCTCCTGGCATGGCCTGGAGGCCACTCCAACCAGCTAGGGCAATATAGCCGTCTAAGTGACCGCAACCGAAACCGGCATTCGAACAAACAAAGCACTGCATAGCCATCCTCTCTTTCGAGCGTAGTTCCTGAGGCACTTCTCGGTTATCCTCTCTCGCCTGCCGTCACACCGTAGTCTGTGCTGGATCAACACCTACTAACTAATCGTGCTAGTCATTGGGATTCGGGCGCATCCGAGGGAATGCTTGACCACAATGTCACGGATCTCTCTTGGCAGTTCGAATGGACTTGGATTTTCGTCCATTTTGGAAGCTACGTTTGGAGTAGAGGTTCTGCCGACCATCAACTTGTCCATTGGGATATGTTCTAACACTGGTCCCCTTATGCAGGCATGGTTGGGCTATCTATACTTCAGTTGTCCCTTCAACTTGAGGGAGGTTCTCCTGCTCTGGCAGCATGGAAGTTGGAAGACCAGTAGTCTAAAGTAACACCAAGCAAGGGTGAGAGGCAATGCAGGCACACTAAAAGATGGTGAAAGCCATTCAGCTACATGAATTCCTTCTTCGACTACCTCATCTGGCCACTTCGTTCACCATCTCATTCAACTTAACACAGTTGCCCAGTAATGGTACCAGCTATCACTTCTATGTGATGGTACCGCTTACCAAAACGGTAAAATGGCAGCATTTTGGGCCACCCTGCAGAGTAGAATGTATTGTAGGTTTACCCAAGCCTTATGCAGCCTTCTCGCTTTCTTCCCATGCATGTACATGAAAAAAGATGGTTGGAGGTATCTCGGCTTTTTTTCCTAAAAACGGCTCTCTCACCTCACACTCACCCACCCATCTGCCAACAAGTAACACATTCAGTACCCTACCTTGAAAAGCCATTCTCAAGACCAAATAGTGGCATTATGTTTATTAGCAACTCACTACACACTCAACAGTGGGTTTGGAGCACTAAGTGGAGAATAAACTCTAAAATGCACTCATCGCCTGTGCCAACAAACTGCGACTCAACAAAACGGAAGCGTTCCCACATCCTCTCAAGCAAAATATGCCACAGCTGTCACTCGGTCATACGAATGTGCTGTGGCCGTGCAAGAGAATATCTCTATCACCAATTCATATATGCGTATTGCACTTCTATCAGCTTTTTTCCTGCCCTAATACAAAAGGAGGCAGTATACTCGGGCAGAATGCATACACCTGTATCTAACCCCAGCAACTCACCCCGCAAAGGTGCAACGACAGGGCAGCTAAGTGATCTCATCGTCAAAATCCGTCATTCAACAAACCACCTACGCATCACTTGGCAACCTTCGTCCTGTCCAGCACCGTCCTCCGTGCTTTCCTCTGTAAGTGCACTGCGTCGTCAGTCTCCTCCTTCCCCTTGGTGTAAGCGGATTCCGTATGGGATGGAAAATGTGCTCACCATTACGTGTGTCCAAGACTAACGGAGGAAATGCTGGCCTAAAAGCGAAAAGGCACATTGCTGCCACCGATGCGACACCACGACAACTATCGTGACTGAATAGTCAGGACATGGTATGGCTACCGGTCTGAAGTCTACTGTCACATCGCAAGCATACATACACAAGCCCATCCACCTGTCTCGGACGGTAGAACTGCATTTATTACCATCAAATGGCTGCATAGGTGAAAATCCACAGAAGCAAGTAAAGCATGAAGTCGTTTGGCATTATCCGTTGCTCTTGTAAGCTAAACATACTCGAGCAATAAGTCATCAAACTCACTGCAACAATCACACGTGTAAGCGTCATCGAAATCGCCTCTTTGGACAAGTTACCCATGCCTGGATACACGTCAAAAACTTGTGTTCCAAGTCTTAAACATCAGGCAAGCGATTACCGAATATGACAGTGAGTTGCACAGAGAATCATGCTTGTATAGAAAAGCCTCATAACATAGCCATACTTCCAATTGCTCCACACCTACTTCATATCAGTCCCATCGCATGCCATAGTGGTAAAAGCGACTAAACCTAAACATCTCAGATTAAAGAAGGCCAAGACAAACTGATAATCACAAGATAATAAGATCAAATTCAACTTATTTAATATGCTTACAAAGCTGGAGATTCGCTCTTGTTTCACTCTCGCGTGACACTCACACACAGTACTCAGTAGTTCGGAAAACCTTCCCAAAGTTCGCGATGCTTCTTTCCAGGGTGACTGATTAGCCACCACGGAGTAAAGCAACTTTCAACAGGATAGATAAGTAGTGTTGTAACAGAGCTGTTCAAAGGTGCTCAGTGCAGTCTCAGTGGCCTCCCATATGTCGGCTTCTACATCCACATTCTCCCTTGCCGTCACCATCGTCGGCAGCAGTGGATACTGCTGGCGTCCTAATGAGCCTGTAATGTTGTCGAAAGGAAGCCCATAACCGGCGTTGAAGGCGGTGGCGACAGCAGAGCGAGTGTCAGTCAGAAATACTGCTCACCACAACCGCCAGCCACAATACTTGCGAGGCTGTCAAGATAAATGCAAAAACGCTGTGCGAATTACAAAGGCGAAATCGACACCTAGTGCTGTTCACTCACGACTTCATGCTTATCACAAAAGATTCCAAAAAAAATCACCCGCGCCTTACTTTGGATCTGCAACGCCTTTAGCACATGTACATGACTACGAGCTGATACGTCTCATGCATCAAATTATTCAAGGCCTAAAAAATAACCGAAAAATGCATCCCCGTGTACAGTAAAAAATAAATAGTACAATAAGTAACACAAATCTCGGGACGCAAAGGTGAGCAAACACTAAGTCATCGAAAGGGGCCGGAGCAATTTCAATAAAAGACTGTGTTAATTCTCCTGAAGTTCTCTAGTTCAGGACTGACACAATCACCGCCGCAGCTCACCATTCTTTCCGAAAGGGACAGTAAGCTTTCCTGTCATGTCGACTCTAGTCTCACATTCCTCCCGTCACTTTAGCTTGTGTTCATGTAATTATCCGATGCTTGTGCCAAATGAGGCGAAACCCATCGCGATGCCATCAAACACACCGGTATCGTCCACGACTGGATCCATATCACACGACCACTGAGACGCCTGCTCAAGTGACTCGAGAACATCGCATTGTCAACCACCTCAACAGACTTTTCTAATGACAGTCCACCTCCGTTGTAAGTTCGTAGAATCTGAGAAGGAAAAACAGGAACCTGGGAACTGAATGTCCAACGCACTGCAAAGCATAACCGTGCAAACGCAAGTAACGAGGGATACCTCGAAAAAGCCTGCAAAGAGATGTAAGCATTTCTAAGCAAACTGTTACAGATCTTTAAGTAACCATTCCTTTGCATTTTGGTCTACCCTAAACACCAACTTGTATCAAAAATGAGCCTACGACTCAGTGGTTAATTCGGCCAATGTTACCATCAGCATACAACCGGGGTTACAGAGTCCACATGCGATAGAATGGCGAGATGTTTCATGCCCTCGATATCAGTTTTACCCAAGCAAACACTACAGCCATGAAAACAACCCAGAGCTCGTCATGCATAAAATATAAAAGGACCTACGTATAACTGGTAAAAACAGTAAGCTGCAAGCAATTTCCAACTGAGAAGTGTTTAGAGCAATAGCGAAGGCGAGATGCACCCTCAGCGATGTAAGGCGACACTTTCATTCTTTGCAATAAAGTATTCCACCAGAAACATGCATTTCTGCAGAATGAATGGGTAAAAAATATTGTTCGTGCCAATTACAGCGAAACGCTCACTAGGATTTCGCCAAGTTTATGCTAGCGAAGCCCCTCAGTCCAAACCTGGGGGCAACCAACATTGTCATAGAATGCAAACAAAAAGTAAGTTCACGCAACGCGACAAAGTTCAATGGTGAGCCTCCACTTGGAGCCAATACCTTGCTCACCACCCTGAATCAGTTTTGAGGCCGTCACTTTTGTCTGCCGTCCCGGTCTGCCAGCACTGCACACTGTTCCACATTTTCACCATGCTGTACATTGCTGAGCTCAAACAGTCGCCCCTTTCCGCGCCAATTCACACCAGCACTCGCTTCTTCGCTTCCTTCTCATCACTTATCCACCTAGTGTCTGCAGAAGCCTACTTCTCCATTTTCAGTAGAACCTCCAGTCTCGCCCGCTGTGTGCCTCTATGCCAAGCGCCATGTCATGCTAAAGCGCCTGGAGCAAGGTGGTTAACAGTAAATAATGAAAACGCGTTCTCTTTGCTGATAGCAACTAAATGCAGTCAATTGTAACTAACAAACAAGGAAGACACGTTCGAGAATGGACATTAGCCCCATTTGCAGCAACCAGGACATCAAACGTGTCACGTTGGTAAGTGGAGGGCAAATAGTTGCTGTGGCTCCCACCGAGCGACCAAATCACAAAAACCTCAGTCGCATTCAAGGCCAAGAAAGGGGCCAAGGAAGGAATAACCAATGCAGTACACTCCTTTATTGCCTGCAAATTCACTGGTCACTGGCCGTTGCGATGCACAAAAGTAGTGATGTCGATCTCTTCACTCTCGCCTACCATCTTTACGACGTGTCTGAAGATGATGCGCGGTCTCACTCCTGTAAGGTTATTTGTAGCCTGTAACGCATTCATGCTATGCACAATGTGCACATGGACCACAAACCCGAGAACATCCCCCTTCCGGATTCGGGTCATGTTCTTGTCGCTAACTTTGATCGGTCATATGATATCAGAGAGGAGAAGACCTCCAGAAACGCACGACTCTCCTATGTCTCCCCAACTTTCGGAACACAAAACAGCCAATGGGACTGAAAGTACAGGAAAGGCAGGTGTGCGGCCCTTCTGATGGTCTATATTACGTCTGAAGCAGTTTGACAGGATGTTAGCAGGGAGAGCGATGCTATGCGGTGAGTGGGATCAGGCCTTCATAGGATAAGCAATGTAAAAAAGCTTTCAAAGCCACTACAAGCTATTATCCAGCCCTGCCTCACACAATTATAAGAACCGTTTAGACATCGTAGGAGTCAATGACCTGACATTCTATCGCGGTGTCGGTTGGCACGAGGCAGTTTCTTGTACATTGTAACCGGTTAAATTCGTGAGCATTGGAATGCCGATTGCGTTGCCTTGAGCTGTAGCTGAGCAAAATCTTGGAGAAATAATATTGCCAAAATAATGCGGTTTAGATACAATCGCATTTCAAGCGTCCGACGCAAAAGGCAAAAATGTAATACCGATTGCTTCATTTTAGACACCAATTATTCACATGCCTGCATCGATGCAATTCATTCTACTTCCGTCACCTGGCCAATAGTGACACAGTACCCGCGTTATTACCACCAGATCGACGAAACACGCTCAAACTGGCGCGCTAAAACCAGCATCATTTAGCCGGTAGCAGTTAGAAGGCCTATTCTAATACCTTCAGAAGATCTAGGAATCGAGATTGAAAAGAAAGCATGAAATACTGGCGCAGGGTGTACTTCCAAGCCAGCGCTGCCATGGCTGTAGTACAATATTAGCTCAGTCTGTCTGCGTCTCCCTCGTCCAACAGGAGCAAATGCAATAAATGGCATGACAACTCAAAGCCTTCTATGTGGAGCGAAAACTAGCTGCAAAAACGGCATCGATACTGTTGCCGTTTTACCGCTACTCGCCACTACGAGTAGACGCTGTGTTCTTCGATGTTGCACATGATCGAGAGTAGGCCAACTCTTCAGGCGTGTACAGTTCAAAAGAGCAATATTTTACGTACTTTTCAAAACACTCGAACTCGACCTCTAGTAGATGCTTCACGGGACCCTTCTTTTCTAGCTACTTACTAACCTATCAGTAGCAGAACGACCAAGTAGACGTAAGAACTGATCCATTGCAGGGCAAAACCAGCCTGGCGAAGGAGGTTAAAATGAATCTCTAAAGTGATGGGCATATTGCAAAAGTGCAAAAGAGTTTCCATCGACTGTTCCAGATCCGCTGATGAGCTGGACGTACGTTCAGATGCTGCAGCTAGCATTGTCCATTAGAGGGACAAAGACATTCACACTTTCCACGGGACTGGGCGACTGGGTTCGCAGCAGCTATCCATGCCTAGAACACATCAACCCATTCCAACCTCAAAAATATCTACGGCTCTACACTTCAATCACGTGCCTCACCACTGGAGACGTCGTTCACATGAGCACTGTAACCTTTGATCGGGAAAGTCTTAAATTAGGGTATTCTCAAAGCACGCAACTAATCCAACAGCATTGTCAGAAGAGTCGATGCGACATCGTGCAGATGAAACAAGTAGTTGAGTTGACAGATAAAGCCGCACATTATGTTTGGATACCAAAATCGAGGGAAGCAAATCGAACAATGAAGAACAAATTTTGGATGGCTATGTGCACACCGTATAAAGTGATATGAAGTGGTTGAGTGTTTAGTATTATGAATTGGTACACAGAAAAGCGATATAGGCTCACGCAATTTAGGAACACTCCTCGCCGCCTGGGCTCGATTAAAGCTCCACTCCATTTCCGCCAACTCCACCTTCTTCACCACCGAGGCAGCCACACTGGTGGCTGTTGAGGCAATATGCTTGCGCTAGGCTGTTTCCAGCCTTTCCAGCACCTAACTGTACGTATCCTGCAGTGGTGCGTTCGGGGATACCACTTCTCCACGCACGGCAAACTTCGCCACCGCTGCCTCGTGATCCTCCACCGATGGATCTGCGTCTCCACCTTCGCCTAAGCTATCGGTGATGTTGGTTACCATGATGTAGAAAAATCACAATCTTGAGTAGCATACATTATAAGCCGGATCTTCCCTAATCTCCCGATAATCTCTTATGCTCCCACTGTGCCAACTACTTGGCGCCTCTATTGCCATGACTAACAGGTTCTTTTGCCTTCAGACGCCTCCAAGAATGCAGAAGGCTTGCACAAGTGAATAGATATATAACCGGATGGAGGACTGGACAGGGAATGGATAGACAGAAACGTCAATGTAAGGATGATTGAACTGATTGGATAATTGGGTTTTGAATTTTTTTGCCAGCAAAAGGGTAGTTTGTCTCGTGCAACACTTCGTAAAACTGGAGGTAATTTCAGACACATCTTCCTCAACGACGTAACACTAATAATTCCATAACCCAGCTGGTTACCGAAAAAAACATTAGTATTGGAGAGATAGATTTAATGTTTAAATAGATCCCTCAAAGTGGCACATTTATTATGGCACATTCCACAGCACTGCTAATTTGAAAGGGCAATTCAAGGAGGCAATGGGACTGAGAGCCCTAAACACTAAGAACGTCCTCCAGAATATCCATCTTAGAAGCGTGTTCCCATTTTATCATCAAATCAAACCAAGACACAAGATCCGGAGACAGAACCGCACCATACCCCAAAATCAACTGCCTTTATGCTCTGCCCTCTCTGTGGTGAGGAGTTCGAAGTGAGCATCACCTTGACAAAGTGAAGAGTGTACATGTATCCAAAAATAGGGGATGATTAAGGCACAGATGTGTCCAACGTTCCCTCTTGCGAACCGAGGAGGCGCTCAACTAACTACGCTTCATCCTTACAACTGCCGCTGAATTCAGAGACGTAGACTTCCACTTACCCACCCACTGACTAGCAATAGGTATTTTAAAGAAAAACACTCGCCACTGACCGAATAGTTCACTTACTGCGAGAGAAAAGGCTCGTCCTCTCGCTTGCTACATGATGGCAAAGCTTATCCACATGCCCTATGTTCAAATGACTCGTCAGAAATGGAATCAAATGTAAAACTCTCACAAAGTTGTTGAATGCGCAATGGAGTGGCGGCACCTGAGAGTTATGTGCCAACTTGCCTCATGAGGAGGAGCAGAAACGTCTACCAGCGCAGCGTTTTACATTCTCGTAGGTGGCCCAAAAATTTCCCTTTTGCAAGTGCTTCTTCGATTTAATTTTTGCCATTAAAACACGCGAAGCATTGCACCGAAATAGCCTTAGGTCATTAAAGCAAAAGTGAGTTGGTTCCATTGGCAGCACTGCTACTAAATTGGATACAGGACCATTTTTGGCAGTAACTAAGCCATAAGGTAAAACAGTAATTCAAATTTCTGACAATGGTAAAGCTTGCTGTAACCAATGCAGAGCAGGGCTGCCACTTGTTGTGCAAATATGCCCATCATGTTTGAATGCATTGTTAAGCTTAATATTGCCATGGTTCGGTGTACGAGTGCCTTGCAGTTTGCCCTCAGCCTATCACTACAAAGTGTTTGTTGCTCATCCGGCAGAGTCAGGCGGATCGGAAAAAATGATGTTATTATTTGCGTTGAATGGTCTGCTATTTATAGTGGTGGAGCCTAATTAATGGGGTTTGCTTTGCGGAGGAGGTTGTAGTTGTCCCATGATCTTGCATTTGCCTCCAATTCCTTTAAAAATGGCACAAAGTGATTTGACAGGTCTGCATAATTGTGGTACTTTCATCTCCCTATTGTAGATTGTTTGAGACTGCAAAGCGGTTGGAAAGTGATTGGCCTACTAATTTTTGGCTTCTAGAGGTTTGGTGGGTTTAACAGGCACCGAAGACGTAGAGTGCGGTGGAGAAGCGAAGGCATGCGTCGGAGGAGGTGAGCAGACGTGAGGGAGGAAACCGATGGGACGTGCAACGCGAAGGGGGAACAAGAGCTAACTGGTGAGATGTTTTGCTATGTACTCTGCCCGAGTCTGATGTCTCTTATCGTCTTCGGGGAGGGGAAGCGCTGAGGGAACTGCAGTACGCAGGTATGAATTGGAGATGGAGACTTTCTGTTGCGCAGACACGGCAGAGCTGTGAGACGTCCACCTAGTTGTAAATGTTGGGCTTTAAGCGTAAGTAGAATTGCCCAACGCCCATTTCGATTTGAGTAGGTGATCAGATTTCCAAGTCGAAAATCACCTAAAATATCTTTCCATAAGGTGGACGTCGAGAATATCCAAATGCCGCATTGATGGGACGCTAGAGCAAGGCAAATGTAGTTAATACAAAGCAAACTGTGGAAATGCAAAATGAGAGTTAACCGAGCCTTGAGTCCAAATTCCTAAATTCAAAAGTTGACTTTTTTGCAAAATAAAATTGCAAATCAGCGGGGCATTTGTGGCGTGAACAGCAAATACGAGGTGTTTGAAATGCTTAAAAGAGAAAACGGGCAGATGAGGAGAAAGTCGATTCGATTCATTTTCACGACCTCACATTCCAAAGACACTGTCCACTTTCCACTTATTTGATTAAGCCGCAGTCGCAATGCTTTATTGCTCGTTGGACTCTCATTTCCGATACGGCGAATGGAGTAGGCCAGATTCCCTTCGCAGAGTGGGCTGGACTCCGAGCCATGCTAACTGCACCAGTTCCTTTCTGTCTGTCAAATATATATGCATGTTGTGTCTTCTTCCGCCTTCAGAGAAGTCTCGGATGGGGTACAGAATTCAAATGCAGGTAAAATGTCACTGACTTAGGCACATCATATATACTAGTCCGAGTGCCTTTTCAATTCATGGTGGCGTTCGCTGCTCCCGGTTGTTTTAAATATCTTCTAAGATCATCACGAATGGTAAACTATAGTGTGTTTTCCCTTCAAATATTTTGTTTGCGGTGAAGAACATACCTGACCAGTTGATTGATTCACAACTTGAGGACGGCCGAACTATTCTAAGCAAACTCAGGGTAAAGTTCATTGTGTTTCTCTACGCCTCGAAAAGGTTCCTAGACCACTGCCAAACTCTAGCTATTCAAATTTTGGGTTATTTCATCAGTTAAGTGCGAAGATCCTTTCATCTAATGGGAGTTTTTGAAAATTCCTGTCCTTTCATTTGGTCTATAAAAAGGCACTGCGCAAAAGCTAGCGCACTGAGAGTTGTCAGGTATCATCGAAATGCATGGGAGGACTTGCTACGAGGAGGCCTTTAAGTACACTTGGGATTTTGGTACACAGCTTTCCCGACAAGTGCTCCCCTTTCCTGTTGTGAGTACCACGTGTGGTTACGATGGTCATTCTGTCGGTGCCATGTGGACCACGAAAGTGCGTCCTCAGCAGTGAGATTTCATCCAAAGCGAAAGAGTACGCTACGCATGGAAATAAGTGTACATTGGACATAGGTTAGGGCGCAGATGCGATCGCGGTGCACCGACGTAGTAGCTTAACCACAGCGCGAGTGAAACAAACAAACATAGTGGCGCAAAGTCATTTTCCTTTTTCGAGTACCGTCCTTTCTGTGTCCCTTAGTTAGCCTCCCACGCCATCCGTCACGTAGGAGTCGGTGCTGTCAGAGGAAACACTTGCGATCCAGCTGTGCCCTTGATCAAGTTTCCACAGGAAATTAAGGAAGATGAAGGCACTTACAAGTCAAACATTTACTTCCTTTAAAGTGGTTTCCAGCCCTCAAAATGTACTGGGTACAATAATCGCTTGCCTTGGAGACTGGATGGCTGAGTGCTCAACCTAGCTTGCACACAACTACTACACAAAGCAATTAGTAGCGGTGCTATCACCGCGTGTCAACTCTAAGGTCAACATAATTATCGCTTCTGAACCTCCGCTATTCAGCTATTTGACGAAGAAGAGCTTGCATTTTCTCTATTTTTTGGGTAACCCGTAGGCTCGCAACGATGGTATGCATTGAATTTTTGCATGGCAACTGAGGATACCATCGAAAATGGCCTAGCGCATAAAGAAGATATACGTGTGTACCCGAGGCGGATTGGGACATTTCACATAAGAAATGCCTAGATGCAAAAGACATTCTGCTTCCCTCACGAACATCTCGACTACAATTTTATACGTTCAACTGCAAGCCACAGCACGCAACTAGTGGATGTCGGCACCGATTGCAGGAAAACACGAGTGTTAAGTTCGAAGAAAACTCATCACTAATACTACTACTTGCTGCTATTCTACCCGAGCAGATGAGGGCTTATCCACTCATGCATACAGCTCTTATACCTGGTTGCATGCAAAGTGGACGATCATCGGCAGCAGAAACGTGATGACCGACTTAAGAGGCCTCAGAATGGTCCCAGCTAAATACTTGAATTAAGCTAAAAATGTGCAAAAGAATGATCGCTCTATGCACTCCCAACTGTGTTGATGATGATGCATCAATGCTTTTCAACATCGCCGCCTACACAGCTGCTCTTCCTAGACTGAACAATCTGTTCTCCTAAGTCCAATCATAATACCTCCTCTCCTTTTCATTTAAGGATTCCTGCTAGGAAGATGGTAGAGCTTATTTTGCATTTAAGTGGATTCTTCCACATTACTAAGTGTTCTTCAATTCATTTCATTTGCATTTGAGTGTGATGACTACCGACTAAAGGTCTTTTGAAAGCATGGGCCTATTTAGCCAATCAACATGCAACTTTGTCTGGTAGCCAGTTCCACCATTTTAGTAGCCTTCGGGTGGCCCCATTCAATTTGAATGTGACGAAAGCACCTTTATTACTAGAGCACATAAGTTGTTGCTTATATTACATTTCATTAGGGCGAACCTTCAAATTGTTTCAATTCACTGCGGTCACCTGTTTGACTATGGCGATTTTTGTTCTGTCCTGAGTTGTGCCGGAGCCATAAAAGAGGGTTGGCGGCAAGGAGTCGAAGAGCATAGCAGACAATGAGGCATACAAATGGAATTGATTTTACTGCCAGTTACAAGGACGGCTTTACATTGACAGCACTCATCACTAAACCAATGATTATTCTCTACGAAGAGCATCGTTGTAATGAAAAGGCTTCCAAAGAGTGATTTTGATATTTGACTGCTTTAGTGTTTGTCATGGTGTGTACACGTATAGGTTAGCCCCTAAATTACCAGAAGATAAGGAAGAGGAGGCGCAGCAAGGGGAGGTGCAAGGGGAGGTGGAGGAGGACGATAAATAAAGAGCAAGTGATAGAGGCAAAATTTCAGGCATTCAGGCCGTAAATGTAGGAACCAACGATGTTAACAAAGGATTACCTCATAACCACCAGATTGACGCGTGTAAGTATACATGGAGACAGGATGAATAGCGGATCTACTCTGTTGGTGGCTAAACCTAAGACGGAGCTACTTCGCAGATTAAAGTAGGAAGTTCAACCATTTCGGGTCTTTTTTACTGTGGCTGTACAAAATCGAAACACCTACTGCATGTCTGGAGAGGCAATTCTTGGCGCCACAAAGGTGTTGGAGAATTAGTCATAAACGCGTAGCACTTTGAAATGGAGATTATTGAAACCGAATGATGGCATGCCAACTGTGAATGAAAACTGTGCACGGCGATGAAAACCTGTTCGCACTCGCGGTGTAAGTGTAGGTGCTACTGAGATCTCTCATGGTGCTACCACCAGCATTTTACATTGCACAATACAATTGGCAGTAATTTTACTCACGAAATAAGATTAATATTTAGGAGAAAGCTGTTTAAGACATCACCACATTGCATAGTATTGGCGAAAAGGAACATCTTTCATTAGGGATGCAAAATTTCCTCATTATGCGGCACCAAAAATGGTGCTAAGGTGGTGTAAAGTAAAAGACAAGGCAGTTTGAGGGAGAAGAGGGTCACATGAAAACGGAGCTGGAGAGGTAGACAATAGTGCTGAATAGAGCCTGTTCTTGAGTAAAAACTGGTTTTACTGCCATGAGTTTGTATAATGGGCACATCATGTGCCCAAAGTGACATTAATTGGCTCAATTATTGCATGTACAGTTATTACATAGAGCATCATTTCTTAAAAAAGTTGCTTTAAATGCATGGAACTTTCCTGAATTGTCTTAAATGGTTCCAAACACACATCGAAACCCACGGACGTGCACACATACAATAAAAGCTTCCTTACTTTACTGCTTTGCACTAGAGAGGGTAATGATTGTGTGGAGGACCATGGCACTCCGATCGAGCATTCCCAGGTTAATGCTTTGAGCCACATTGACATTTAGATGTTACCAACAGCAAGTCAACAAGTTTTCGCCTCTCTACAGCTTCATTTCTACGATCACAATTTCAGCACCGAGCTACTCACTTGAGGGCGTATTCCCATCAAAGCCTACATTGTGCGTCAGTACTTTCGTGTGTGTAGTTGTCAACCAATAGAAGCAATAGCTGGTGGCAGCTCCTGATTGGCTAAGAGCATTCAAGTGCTTAGTTGACAGTGTGAAACAGTCAGTCATGAAGGTAGTTAATATAAAGAGTCCCTAGTTCATGAGGTCCATCATTGCCAGAACATACACACTGACATTGTCTATCCCTCAAAAGCATGTCCGCAGGTACGGCTATTGGTATTGACTTGGGAACCACCTTCTCCTGTGTCGGCATTTCTCAAGGCGGCAGAGTCGAAATCATCGCCAATGGCTTGGGTGACCGCAAGACACCGAGCTACGTCGCATTTACGGATAGAGAATACTTCACTGGTGCTGCCGCAAAGAAGCAGGCAGAAATGCATCCTGAGGATACGGTGTACGATGTAAAGCGGCTGATTGGACGTCGCTTCAATGACGAGGCAGTGCAAAGTGATGTGACGCACTGGCCATTTAAGGTGGTAGACTCAAAACGAAAGCCGAATGTTGAAGTAACTTGCTGCAGAAACACAAAAAAATTTACTGTGGTGGCGATCTCGTCTATGGTGCTGCTGGAGATTAAGAAGACAGCAGAGGCTTATACGGGCAAGACGGTGACAGATGCTGTGATCACTGTGCCGGCGTATTTTAACAGCAACCAACGTCAGGCAACCATTAATGCAGGCAAACTAGCGGGTTTGAATGTGATGCGCATCGTCAGTGAGCCAATGGCAGCTGCTCTTGCCTACGGTTTGGGCAAGAGGGTTGACAGGCAGCGCAACGTACTCATCTTCGACTTGGGTGGTGGCACCCTCGATGTGTCCATCATGTCTATTGGGAATGGGAAATTCGAGGTGATTGCTGTCGGTGGTGACACGCACCTGGGTGGTGGTGACTTCGATTCTCGACTGGTGGATCACTGCGTGGAGACATTTAAGCAAGAACACGGAGGAATAGATTTGACAACCAACGCAAAAGCCATCAGTCGTCTGAGGAAGGCGTGTGAGAAGGCTAAAAGAACGTTGAGCTTGCTTGAGTGCACAAGCATTGAAGTGGAATCGTTGTATAAGGACGTAGATTTCTCTATGTCCATCTCACGGTGCCAATTTGAGCAATTGTGCTCGGACCTCTTCGACAGAATGTTGGATATAGTAAAGCAGACTTTAAGCGATGCAAGGTTGGGCAAGGCCGATGTTCACGAGGTATTACTGGTGGGTGGATCAACGCGCATATTGAAGGTGCAGCAGTTGCTACAGGGCATCTTCAGTGGCAGTAAGTTTGACAGGTCCATCAATCCGGACGAGGCAGCAGCGTGTGGCGCAGCGTTACTCGCGTCTAGCATGATTGATGAACAGTCGCTGGTGATGCACGAAGTGGCACCTTTGTCAGTAAAGTTGAAGATGCCAAATGGTGCAATAAAGACGCTGACAGAGCGTAACACGAAAATTCCTTTGAAGACAACAATTGCGTACACTACACCCGTTGATAAGCAACAAAGCATATCATTTTGGATGTACGAAGGTGAGCAATTGGTGTCAAATGAGAACAACTTGGTGGAAAAGTTTATCGTGCAGGGTATCCAATTATCGAGGCGTCGGTTTCTTCGGATAGAAGTTACATTTGCTATTGACGAAAATGGCATTATCGATGTGTCAGCGGTGGAAGTCTTTTCAGGGCAGCAGATGAACGTCTGTGCTAGGTATACCGCTCGTCTCTCGAGGAGGCAGATTAAACAAATGAAGAATAAAGCTGAGGAGTTAAAGCTGGAGAATGGGAAGCAGAGAAGTAAGATGGCAGCAAGGAATGAGCTAGAAAGCTACATCTTCACCATGCAATCGAAGCTAGAAGACGAAAAGATAAGGCAAAAGATGTCGAAGGAGCAACGCGGATGTACAATTAAGATGTTTGAGACCGTGCTTAAGTGGATAGACCTCGACCGAGAAGCCTCAGAGGAGTACTATGAGCTTATGCACAAAAGGGTTAAAAGTGTGTGCAGTTGGATTATAGCACCGAAGCAACACAGTTCGTTAGCACAGAGAAGCAGAATGACAAATCGGCTAAATGAATAACCCTTTGCTCATTGCCTCCTGGGAATCACAAAGTGGCCAAACACGGAAACCCGTTTGCCTTGTTTTGATTACCACGCCTAACCCCAACCCAGAGAGTTGTTACTTCTTTTGCCCTGTACTGGCTACATGCATGAACATGTAATAAATAAATCTTCTCTCTACCCACTTGGCTACTCATTTACCCATACACGCGCCTTCAGATGCATTTCCTCATTAATTTACCTTTTCCACGAGATCGACCTGCAAACAATCCGGAGAGAGCTTAAGGGCCACCACTACTTCACATTTTTTAATTTCAGCACTGCATTCCCATATTTACTTGGCTCTAGCCGGTCAATTCGACATTGCCTTTAGGTAAAGAACGAACTTTGTGCCACCGTGTAACACGTCTTCACTTCATAACCAAACGGCGTAGGGTGTTCACTGGGAAAGAGGATGTCTTTGAGGGTGCCCATTACAAGGCAGACCAAGTAGAATCCCACACCAGCTTTACCATTCACGGAGGCATCAGTGCCAAATCTAAATGCCTCTCTTTGCTAGAGATTTTGTGTTCCAATGCGTTGTCTTACCCAAAACACACAGAAGCTGCCTTTCTCCACGCAAGCACTAGTGTCGACAATGCCAAGTGTACCATCGAACTCGCGTCAAGGTAACCTAGGCTAGAGAGGGGCGAGCAGATCCTCCTCCCTGATGGAATAGCATCAGGCATGAGTTTGGGGATGGGGATTAAGTACTGTCTCCCTAAAGACCAAGGCAAATCATTGCGTCGAATGAAAAAAAATGCATGTAACGCTTCGACGCATTGAATGAGCGAAAGAATGGGATGACCAATGTCATGCTTCTCTTTGTCTCACTCCAGCTACTTATCTTAACGTTAAACACTTGCACACTGAAGGCGCCTTTCCACGAAGGAGCACGTCAACTTGCCCAGTCACTCCCAACCACCTCCATACTTTTCTACATTGACTCTCATCTTTCCAATGCTTCTGCCTTTCCCGACGCCTCCCTGTCGAAACATCGCGTTAATTATTAGAGAGTGCCGTTAGAACTGGTGGTAAGATCGGATCTGTGAGTTAACGCTCAATTGGTTGTGTGTAGTCGTAGACTTTGCAGTCATGTCTGGCACGTTCGGTGCAGCTACGATCACAACAATAGACGAAGCCGATGAGAAAGCGTGACTTGGAGACCTGTGCGAATGGAACACATTGACACACGGTGCCTAATCCAATTACTACCAAGGACCTCCTTGTCACAATTCATCAAATGAAGCCACTTATGGTGCGGGTGAACTACGAGTCGCGCGTCGATCGACTTAACAGGAGTTGGTTAAAACGGCACTCCTTGCAATCCTTTTTAGAACACAATAGAAATTTTATCTTGAAATTCGAATAGTGATGGATGGAAGGAAGCAAGAACAATCCAACATCACTTGCTGTACGTGCACACACTCAATTGCAAAATGTGCCTCGAATTATTCACCTGTCGACGTTTCTAAACCAAATTAATCATCGGTGTCAATAGGTCAAATGAAAAATGGCATTTGAAGGATTGTTTGTTGCATTCATCAATTGTAGCAATGCGTTAACCCATTCGAATCACTGTTCTGTAGTTCCTCCTCTAGTGGGTAGCAGCCTTTTCTGTACCATCACATAACTCTCTCACCACTGCAGGCCTAAGCCACAACCATAGACGTCTCGTAGCCTTCCTTCAGTAAGGACATTCAATATTATGTAAATGGGAAATGAAGTGACAAAGTGTGACATGCTGTGTGGCGCTTTATTTTTCCACTGAATATCTGCCTAAGAGTGCTAACAACTTGGGAGAGGCTTGTTGAATAGGCAGATGGGGAAGTGGTTTGGTAAGTGCAGAGAGAGAAAGACAACTTGGAGTTGATTTCGCCACACAAAAAGTCAATTCCCAAAAAAGATTGCAGGACTTTTGAACACATGCTTTTGTTCATTTCTGCCCATATTTTGGGTGAGTTTCGACCCACAACATTCAAGATCCATTCATGCCAGGCATGAGTAAAAGAGCCATAGACACCAGCCAGCCTCATGTGGACCAACAAGTGGCAGTTTGATTGACATTGTCGTTTTACCTACAGGAAAACAATCATATTAACGCACAATACAGTTTTGACTAACCCGTGCTTCACTTGAAATGCGACCAGTTGAGCGTTCTTGTGTAAGCTTAGGTCATCCGCTATGACCAAGTTCCATTCAGTCCTTGGGAGTGTTTTAATGAACAAAATTGTCACCACTTTGCTTTAAGAGGAGATAACATTTGAAGCAGGTGAAGAAGACTTAGCACAGCATCAACGAAGTTAATTCGAGTTATTATTTGCACCCATTCTGCCAATTTGGGGATCAAGACTAGGGATACAATCGTGGCTTCTTGTGGAATACCTCCCACTACCCCATTCTCAACTCATTCCCCAGAACGATTATGCATTGTTTATTTTAACCACCTATGCACTCATGCATCACACATCGCAGATTAAAACCTAAATTCAGCAGTCAAAGCAGTCTGTGTTCATGAGGGAAGCGAAGCCTTCAGGCCAAAGCCTCTGAGCTGTGGTAAATCAACAAAGTGGGAGGAACATCATTGCGCTGAATGCCAACCTGACCCACACCAACGGTGCTTCCATGCCAAATGCCATTTGCGCGCCACTGTTAGGGTAAATTTCTTGCGCAACGATGCGGTCTAGGCAAACTCGTTTATACGATTTTATGAACGCAGATCAACCAATCATCCAACAATAATCTTGGCAAACTTTCATATGCATTCGACTGGTATTGACTTCGATTTGACGCATTTCCGAAGTCTACATGGGGAACCGTGGTACTCATACCAGGAAAGGCGGTGCCCAAAAATTCAAGCTACACTTAAAGGCTTCCTCACAGCAGGTGTTTCCATGCATTTTGATGACACCTCACTATCCATCTTGCACTAGCTTTTGTGCGGTAGCATTTATCAACTAAACGAAGGAGAGGAATTTTCACAATGCCCCGTTTTGATAGAAGGAGCTTCATATTTGACTGATAAAATAACTCAAAACTGGAATTGTTGGTGTAGCGTCCTAAGACTCCCTTTAAGCTAAAAGGAGGCATAGTACTGGGCGTAGAATACATGTATTCTCGAAACAGAGGGCTTGGGGGCTGTTGCCACGGCCCAAAGGCCGACCAACTGGTTCAGTACAATATGGCCACCTAAGTGACCGAAACCGGCAGTTCAAACAAACAAAGTATTAAATTTAGAGCTTAGCAGCGCTCTATAAGCCTTCTTGAGTCGTAGAGAAGCACAGTGAACTTTACTTTGGCTTTGCTCGCAATAGTTCGGCCGTTCTCAAATTGTGAACCAATCAACAGGCCAAGTATGCTCTTCACCGCAAGCAAAATGACGAAAAGGCAAAACGTACTATATTTTACCTTTCGTAAAAAGGCACTTGGGCTAGCACATATGGTGTGCCTAAGACAATGATATTTTATTTGTATTTACCTTTTGCTTAGAAGTGGTTAAATTGTTAATGCGCCCCTTTCGAGACTTCCCTAAAGGCAGAAGATGGCATAACACATATATGTTTAGCAGATAAAAAAATTAGTTTTGCTGGCATGGCTCAGATGCCAGCCCACACTGCAATGCGGATCTCACCAACCCGATTCGTCGTAACAGAAACAAGAGTCAAATGAGCACCAAAACATTACGACTACAGTTTAATCCAATAAGTGGAAAGTGAACAATGCCTTTGGAATGTGAGGTAGTGAAAATGAATCTACCCTGATTTTCCTCACTTCCCCCTTCTCCTCCTTTGGGCATGTCAAACCATCTCTAAAAATTTAATCGAGCCTTCTGCAATGCAATATTTCCGTCAATCAATTTCTTTGAAAACGTTTACTAATAAGATTTGTTTAAAAATCAAATCTGTCCTTTTAAAACAAGTTAGGAACAAACAAATTTCTTATTTTCTTTAAAAAGAATGTTGGTGGTCTTTGTTTTCTTCGCCGCTTTTTCAACTTAACACCTTAACCTTAAATTTACTTTGAACATTCCTCTTTTTATTAAAAACTTTAACTTAAGAGCCAGTTAACTCTTACTTTGCATATCCATGGTTTGCTTTTTATTAACTACACTTGCCTTGCTATAGCGTCCCATCCGTGCGGCATTTGGACATTCTCAAGGTCGTCACCATGCCCATCATCAGAAGCAAAGTTCGTCATCGCAAGGTAACATAAAGACAGTGCAAACTAATTTTCAAATACTTTACATGAACAAATTAAGATTTGGTATTGCGAGAAATTACAATACACAGCCTCTACCTGTTTTTAGCTTATGCGGAAATGCAACGCCATGCCTTTATTTTAGCATTAATTTGTCCAAACCAACCATTATTAGGCTACAAAAGTAAGTCGCCTTGCCGAACATTTACTGCCTACTTTATTAACTCAAATGTGCAGAATCTGGAATGCTGCTATAAATCCTATATCTAGTGCCTACCTCGCATCATTTCCGTCTTAAGAAGCACTTTGCGCAAGTCCAGCCTCATGGTAACGCATTTTAAGTTGTTTCTGATTTAGAAATTTTAGTATCTACCTGAGCCAAAAGGCGCGTCAGGCAAATTCACTTCTGCTTAACGTCCAATATTAACAACTAAATAAAAGTTTTACCGCTCTGCCAACAAGGCGGTTGAAAGGCCAGCAGGCAAAAGTAACCATTGGCAAAGGCAAGACACGGAGGATCCTAGGCACACTAGCGAATGCTGCTAAAGGGATTCAACAAACTAATCCCCACGTAGTCGTCCAATAGTATTACTAGCCGTCACATCTACTTAAAAGTAGCGCGCACTGACATAACAACATGACAGCATTTTAGAGCCGCCTCACGCAGGAAAAGACACTGCGAGTTTACTCAAGCTGCAGTCAACCTTCTCGCCTTCTTGGTATGCATGCTGCTGCAAAAAGTGGTTGCAAATATCTCGTCTTTTCCCAAGCACAGCTTGCCATTTCAAACCCACCCACATACCCAACTGCCTACAAGTCACACATTCTCCACCTCCTAAAGCCCTTCTCAAGGCTAAGTAGTAGCATTTCACCTTTCAACAAATCACGACACACTCTACAGTGAAACGGAAAGACAAACCAAGACTATGATTAAGAATGCACTCATTACCTGTGCCAACAAACTGCGATCCAACAAAATGAAGACATTTCCGCACCTGTTGAGGCAAAATATGCCACAGCCGTCACCCGGTCATGCAAATGAGCCGAAGGCGACAAGAGACATCATACTCGAGCAGAATACATGGAAGTGTATTTACCATACCAACAACACACCCCACGAGCGTACAACGACGGAACAAATAAATCGTCCCATCACCAAAATCCGTCATTCAACAAACCATCAACGCATTACATGGTCCACTTCGCCTTGTCCAACGCCGTCCTCCGTGCTCTCCTCCGTAAGGCCACTGCATCGTCAATCGCCTCATCCCCATGGTGTGAGCTGCTAGTTCCCTATGGGAATGGGACAATGTGCTAACCATCACGCGTTTCCATGACCAGGGCAGGAAATGCTGGCCTAAAAGCGGAAAGCCAAGCTCCTGCCAACGATGCCACAACACAAAATATATGGTGCCAGAATAATTAAGCTTTGATATAGCTTCCGGTCTGATCTCGACTGGCACGTCGCAAGCTTACAAATACAAGCCCAACCACTTGTCGTAGGCGGTGGAAAAGCACTCACTACCATCATCTGGCAGATGACCGCTAAACAACGCACTCACACACACACACACACACACACGAGAATCCGGAAATCACACAACTTTATGTGACATACACCGCATAGGCGAGAATCTGCAGAAGCAAGTGGAGCATGAAGTCATTGACCACTTTCCGTTCCTCCTATAAGTTAATCACACTCGGGCAATAGGTCATCCCACTCACTGAACCACTCACATGGGCGCCATTGAAATCGCCTCACGCGTGGATACGCGTCTACACATTGCATCTCAAGCCTCAAACATTAGCCAAGCGATTATCCAAAGTGGCAATGAATCGTACAGAGAATCGTGCTTACATAACAAAGCCTCATAGTATAACCACACTTTCATCTACTCAACATCTGCTACATATCGGCTCCATCTCATACCGTAGTGGTCAAGGCAACTAAACCTAAACATCTTAGATTAAAAAAAAGGCCAAGTAAAGCTAATGAAGGCAAAAAGGTAATAACATCTAATTCAACTTAGCCAACTCGCTTGTTTCGGTCTCGTGTGGCACTCACACACCGCACTCAGTCGTTCATAAGCCCACCAGGCACAAGGACGCGTCGCTTATTTCCAGGATGATCAATTCGTCCACATTAAGCAAAGGATCTTTCGGCACAATCGATAGGTCGAATAATCGCAACACCACAGCTGTCCACGACGACGCCGAGTTCGAAGGCGCCCAACACAGTCTCAGTGGCTTCCCATAAGTCGGCTTCTACATCCACATTCCCCCTTGCCATTGCCACCGTCGACAACAATAGACGCTGATGGCGACCTGATGAGTCTTCGATGCTGTTGAAAAGCGTCCCATAAACAGCATTGAAGGCTGTGGCGACGGGAAAGCGAGTGGCAGTCAGTAATACTGCTCACCACCAACATCCACCACTCTTGAGAGGCTGACAAAATCAACATAAAAATACTCTGCTAGCAAGTTCCACATGCAATGTGCCAATTTCGAAGGTGAAATTGACACCTAATGCTGTTCACTAATGACTTGATGCGCATCACAAAAGACCTCAAAAGAGGAAATCAATCTCACGGTACTTTGGGCCTTCAACGACCTTAGCACCAAGTAAAGCTAAATGCTTGGTAGGTTTTCCACATTTTCACAGCAAATAAGGTCCCACTCGCCATGAAATCCTCCTTCATAAACCAACTCACCACATAACAAGCCACTAGCACAGCTTAGATCAATTCCTTCCACAGTTGTTCAGCGTAACGAACAATCGTGAATGCTGTCTAGAGAAAACGAAAACTTGTCCATCTTCTCCTCATGAAACTCATCCAATAAAAAAACTTTGCACACACAGATGTATATTTCAAAACATGTGTATACACGTAAATGGCTACCAATTCGTACGTTTCATGTATTAAACAGGAGTTATCTGCAAAAATACCATAGAGAAGAGCTGGGAAGCTACTGTCACTCTCAGTGCGCAGCTCAAAGCGTCTTCTTACCCAAAACAACAAGGGGTAAAACAAACAAAGGGGCTCAAGAGCGCCCCTCGGCGATTCCCTTGGTCGTCAACCTCCAGTGTCGACCACCACAATGCAGTCGATGGTGTAAGAGGAACCCTCAGGCATGCAAGTAGGAAGGAAAGGACAACCAAGCACTCAGCTACGTCAAAGGTCCGCCTCCTCCTCCTCCTCCTCGTAATACAGTGGACCTAAATGAAAATGCATGGTGTGAAGAATGAGAAAAAGAAAACAGGAAGGAGCAGGCATTTACCAACTCGCAAGACAAAGTCTCCCTCAATCAATCTCTACAGGTATAGTGCAGTGAGAGATTGAACGTGACTAGGCGTCGCAGGCGGAGGAGGAGAGCACGTCCCTCTTCACAGCCGTCAGCCCATTCAGCTCTTACGCCCGCCTCGGCCCCAAATATAAGCAGTGACGACACTCCAGTAAGTAGGGCCGTAGGTTGGAAGTCCTCCCAATGCAAAGTAGACATCGCTACTCCCCAGCAGCCGCTCCTTTGCCTCTGGGATAGGCAAACTAACAAACACCAACCGACGTCGAAACTGCACCCACGCTCCTGCAGTCGCTGTGGTCAGACCTCGTACACTGCTACACTGGGAGGAAGGCCAACATACCATCGGCAATTGCACTTCCAACCGCCACAACAATCCCTACTAACCGACCCAAGTTTTCTACACCGCCAGCGTAAAAGTGTATGGAAGAGAGACGGGTAAACAAGCATCCACGAATAGAATGGACCCCTAGCAGTGAGGAGGTAATGAATGATTAGGAAGTACTTGGCAGAGGTAAAAATCCCCTCCCCCTCCCCCTTCCCCACCTTAAAAGTTGGGCGGCCTCATCGGTCAAAACTCATCCCCATTGAAATAGCAAACCACTTAGCAAGAGCCAATACAATCTCCATCACTCGCTACCACTGCTGTACGGTGAAAACGTCAACGCGATTGGGCAGCGCACCTGGAAGCCAACAAGCCTTCACCGCAAATGCAGCTACTTTTTCGACATTTACTCCAACATGGAAACAGATAGGCGGACATATAGCTGCATACATGTATGTATGTAATAGGGGGGTTTATCGTGAGAAAATATCAAATAAATAAATGCCCACCACGTAGGAAGGCTGGAAGTCTTCGTGACCAAACTACGTCTCATTATTCGAAGTCCATTGTCGTTCGTTAAAAGAATTAATCACATCTACAACTACTAAAACAATCGCAATTCATAGCCTCAAGTGGTGTGGCTATAAAGGCGAGGACGTGAGTAGACAGCACAGTTGGAAACCAAAACGTATAGACCGCCGCCATACTAGAGCTCCTTGACCCACTCCATTCTAGCATCCAAACACAGAAAGAAAATGAAATGAATAAAAATGATAACAGCAATGAGACATAGAAAGGCGAGGAATAATTATTAGCAAAAATATAGCGGATAGGCACCAAGCGCTCTGTAGGGTTAAAACGTGTCTCAAAGAAATTAATCCCTACTAATCCAAAGGCACCATCAAACGGGTGAGTAAACCAATTAACTGCTTGCAAAAACAATCGCCTTTTCCCGCCTCAAGCATTATACAGTGGAAAATGTACACGAGTCGGCCTCGCAGTGGCAAAACAAAACCTCCCAACAGTCACATTAGGTGGCCTCCGCCCCTACACTACCATGTGGGCGTAGAAAAGTAGCCAGTCGACATTTAGGGGACCTAATGACAACAACGGTAACTATAAATCACAACTGGCGCACCATACGCCGCGATGAAATGCGAAAAGGCCTGCGCTCCAATGCTAAAAACATGTTTCCACCCCTAAAGAAACCCACATCCAATCTATTGTTGCACAGAGAAGACACTAACAACTCATTAATTGTGATCCAGTCTTAACTGGCAAATATGCCAAGCCATTGCGAAGGCGAGGTTCGCACCCACTGCCGCCTCCTCATAATGCCTTTACTCTCGCTCACAAAACACAAACTTTCGGCAGGAGCTGAGGCTCTTCCGCCTCCTCCACCTCCACCGTCACCTCCTCCAATGCCTTATCTAGCGATTATATAGACAAAGAAAATACATAATAAGGCATATAATGAATAACCATTAGCGAAATTATGCGCAGGCGCTAAGCACTTGGTACAGTTAAGACTCTCCTCCACAAAATAAACACTCATTAATCAAAGTCTGTCGTCACTAAAAGGCCAAGTAATTAATAAATTGTCAGAATAACCATACCTCATCACCCAAAGTGTCGTACACCAACAAATCAACGCGATTTGACCCAACGTCTGCAAAACAAGACGTCTCAGCAGTCACATTCTGAAGCATTTGCCTGCACCGTAACGATTAGGCGTATAAAGGGAGCCCACCGACACCCAAAAGATTCAAAAGCAATTAATTAACTAATTCCAATAAGAAAGCACCAAATAATTACGTGGATAGGCAGTATATTGGGAAAGCGAGCGCCTTAAGCCGCACTACGAAGCCTCTGCGTCTAATCGAGAATATGAGCGCACAAAGGCAAATAATCCACTCCTGAATAACCTAATAGCGGCTAAGAGACTAAAACTAACAAATAAAATTGCCAAACACTTGCCGGTTCTCCGAGTTGTTACAGTAAATAATGCGCCAGCAATCGATATCAGTACCCCCAACATGCACACCGATTACCAATCCGCCGACCGACGTTGCGCGACAAAACAAACGAACTTTTGATTTCTGCTCATTTTTAGCACAGTTAAAGCTGACGCAAAAGCCACACTTTTTAAATTCAGCATCAAATTTAATTAGTTGGTTTGGCTGTGAGATAAATTACTTAGCAAGCATAGGTGAGGAAAATCATAGCTTAGAATTTGATAATAAAAGCATGTGCAATTGAAACAATATTTTAAAGGTTTTTTTGTACAGTTCAAAAGTGCATTGCAGTTATTTTCTTACTTGATGGTTGTGGCAATGTTGATTTATTGGGACTGTTGAAAGGTGCTTTGGCCCACGTTTTAGAGCAGCCTTGATTTGTTCTTGGGGTTTGTGTATGATTTTCCTTTATTGTCCTCCGGGTTCTATCAATAGCGTCAATGATGACCCCAAGGTCGTGTGAGAATTTGTGTTTGGTTTGTCCTGCTGCGTAGATAGCTGTTTCTATTCTGCTAATTAACTTGGCTAGTTCTACTGGTGATTAGTTACCAACGATCATCAAAAAGTGAGTGTCGCTTCTTTCTCCACTCAAGATAGCAGTAAAGACAGGTGGTTTCGGCGTCTACTCACGTCCGTAGTCAAGTGGGTGTTGAATAGATGAATGTGGAAGAAAACTGTCGACTGGATGCCACCGCAGTAGAAGGCGACAATCATATCAACTGAGAGACGAGTTGGCATTGTATGTATATGGTTGCAATCTTGTGCACCCATTTTTGCTAGTTTTATGGTGCTTTTCCACACCGGAGGCGCATACATATTCCTTCTCTTTCAGGAGTAGGTGCTTTTCGATGCGTTTCTTCTCATTCAAATGGAGGGCCAATGATTGTGAGGAGTGGGTGTTTTCTCACTTCGCTGCGTGTTGCAGTGAGGAAAATGAATGGTTACAGTGTCCGTGGAAGTTAATAGGAGTTGAGTTGAGTTGCAGTCGATAAATGGGTGTATGCATAAACGTGTGGGAAGGATGGTCGATTGGCGGCTGTTACAGCAGAAGTTGTAAAGGACTCAAATTATAAGGCAAGTTGGGAGCATGTATATGTTCGCGGTATTTTATGCATCCATTTTCGATATAGAGATATGCGTGGTGCTTTCATGTGCTGGAGGAATGAATTGACGCGTTCTCCTTCAGGTGGTGTGTGGTGCTGGCGGATGCGTTGGCGTTTGTAGGAATTGATTGAGCCCGCTGAAGATACGGCTTCTAGGCGTTAGTGGGACTTCGTCCTTCTTTCCTCGTCACCTGGCGGTTGTGTGTTGCGGTTTCTGAGAGGAGATTGACTGGTCACACCAAGTGACTGCAGTCGGCGTGATTATTCAGGCGAAAGAACCCGCAATGGGTGCAGTGATGATGACTTTCTTCAGTTAGAAGGACACCGTCCAGTTTGCTGAGGTAAATGCTACCTCCAGCGGGAATTTGGTGTTATTTGGGTCGTGTTTGCTGAGCTACTAGCGATGAGGCGTGGTGATTACGAGTACTTCGTGGAGTGTACGCAAACAAACAAATGGGCTGGGAGTAGATTTGGAGAGAAGGTGTTGAGTGCAGCCCTGTCTTGTGTCAAATTTTCGATTGCCTGTGAGATGGAGAAAGAAGTAGGAGGGCTGGGGCAGTACGGAGCGGGGTGGAGCGGTGCAAGACTTCATTTCACGCATCACCATGAAAATTTTTACGCTTGAACTTAAAGGTGGAATGTCGAGACTACTGAAATGGTGTTGGGTAGTGAGTGTTTTGTCAACTGGGCGGGCTCACAAGTTACTCGTTTTTAGCAGCAGCAGCAGTAGTAGTGGTAGGGCAACTGGCCTTAGGCTGAGTTCAAGCGGCGGCGGCGACGACAGCGGCGAAGAAGAATAAGGTCGAGCAGAGGGGGAGTAGTCGGCGCGGCTATCCAACTCTGGTTGTGAATTGACAAGGCAGGAGGTAACACCCATCACAACATGTTAAGTGTAATGGAAAGGAAATGAGATTCTGAGGCTTCACAACAACTGCGCTGCTTGTCTCCACACTGTCTGGTTGTTGCGTCATTGCAGCATTAGAACACCCAACTACAACTACTCAAACCGATTAATCTCGTGCTTCATTATCATTAGCCTACCATTCTCCTTATCATTCCAGCACTTCTTTGCATTCGTTTCGACGCTTCAGCTTCACACCTCAAATCACGCAGCCTACTGCCTCAACTGCTACTCCTCTCACCAGCCTAGCGTTGTTATGTGCAAATTGACACACAACGAGGCGTGGCTGTGTGTTCCCCTAGTGTAATGCAGAGCTGGCGGATCAGATCAGATCAGATCAGGTTCTTTTAGTTCTCCTTTATCGCAAAGATAATTGGTAGGTAAAGAGAATGGCTGAGAAGGGCGTTAGGATTCAAATGGGAGCATTCATTTTCCCAAGTCAATGGCGAGGACGATGATGTAGATGATGAGGGGGGAGGAGGAGTAGGGGCAGAGAGAGAGGTTGTTCACAAACTGCGAATTGCCAGCAAACGCCGTCGGAGGATATGCTGCAGAGAGGCTTCCATTCCTGCTAGCGAAAAAAGAAAAAGAGATGGAGAAGACGAAGGAGAAGAAGAGGACGAAGGAGGAGAAGAAGAAGAAGAAGAAGAAGAAGAAGAAGAAGGAGCCAAAAAGACACAGCAGCAGAGGCTTAGGCACCAAGCAATGTTTCTTCCTCCATGTGTCCATCAGTGTGTAGCCTCTCACTCAAAGCAGTTCTTGCCGAGTTGGTTCCGTGATGCCTACAGTCTGCTCATCCTGGTACCTGCTATCTGTCCTAGTCTTAGCAACCACACTGCTACCGCTGCTGTTGCTGCCACTTCTCCCGACTTCCCGACTATTCCATTCCATCCATTCACTTACACGCAGAGATCAACTTTAATCGCGACCAAAGGTTGGGTTATTGAGTGAGTGAGTGAGTGAGTGAGTGCGTGAATGGCCTAGATTCGGGCCTCATTACTTACTCATCCACACTGAGCACTCGTTTGGTTGGTCGGTCGGTCGATGAGCCAATGGATCGATGGATCAATGAATCGATGATGAAGCAATTTTTGGAACTCAAAATAGCCAATGGGACTGAAATTACAGGAAGGGCAGATGTGTGGCCTTTCTAAAATCTGTGTTACGTCTGAAGCAGTTTGAGAGGATGTTAGCAGGGAAAGCGATGCTATGGGGCGAACGGGATCAGGTCTTTATAGGATTAGCAATGTAAAAAGGCTTTTAAAGCCACTGCAGGATTTGTCCAGTCCTGAATCGCACAATTTAAGAACCACTCAGACGTCACAGGAGCCATGCAATTGAATTTCTATCGCGGTGTCGGTGTCGACTGGGTCGAGGCAGTTTCTTATGCATTGTAGGCGGTTAAAATCCCGAACATAGGAATGCTGATTGAATTACCTTCAGATGTACCTGAGCAACATCTTAAAGAAAAGGAAAGGCTCGTCCTCTCGCTTGCTACATGATGGCAAAGCTTATCCACATGCCCCATGTTCAAATGACTCGTCAGAAATGGAATCAAATGCAAAACTCCCACAAAGTTGTTGAATGCGCAATGGAGTGGCGGCACCTGAGAGTTATGTGCCAACTTGCCTCATGAGGAGGAGCAGAAACGTCTACCAGCGCAGCGTTTTACATTCTCGTAGGTGGCCCAAAAATTTCCCTTTTGCAAGTGCTTCTTTGATTTAATTTTTACCATTAAAACACGCGAAGCATTGCACCGGAATGGCCTTAGGGCGTTAAA
This sequence comes from Taenia multiceps, assembly GCA_001923025.3. Lineage (NCBI taxonomy): Eukaryota > Metazoa > Platyhelminthes > Cestoda > Cyclophyllidea > Taeniidae > Taenia > Taenia multiceps. Next base: position 5,461,618 of record CM010313.2, on the reverse strand, counting down.
GCAAAAAATCAGTTGGTTCCATTGGCAGCAGTGTTACTAATGCAGTTTGCTTTGCGGAGGAGGTTGTAGTTCCCCTATGGTCTTGCATTTGCCTCCAATTCCCTTAAAAATAGCACTTGTTTTTGCGTAGCTGTGCACATTTATTAGGCTTGTATGCATTTAATTGTAAAGTTGAGCACAGAGATAGGATTAATTCACTTCCAAGTTTTTTAAGCACGATTTAAGACCGCATATATTTTTATGATGCGAAGTGGTTCTACCCATTGACCGAGATTGTTCTATCAATGTTTTGGATGGTTTGTTGGTTTGACAATGGTGGATTTTGACAAGTAAGGCCTAATTTCCTTCTTGTTAAAGATGTGTGAGACCCTGCATTCGACAAAAGCCTACCTTGCTTCGGTGGAACTTGTGTTATCGGTGTGGGCGCCACTGCTTTGAACGCTGCTCAGGTAAGAAGAGTCGCGATTTGTGAATTGTTGCCGTTCCTTTCATGCATTCATAGTTTTGATGCGCTCGTTTTAGAATGGCATTTTGCATATCAAAAGTTGGATTGTGCAAGTTGTTATAGTGCTCATGTAGGTAGATTAGATAGCGCCTCCTGACACTTCTCATTCTAATTGCTTAGTAAATTTTGTGTCACTGGCTGAAATCTCGTTCCTTAGTTGTGTTGACCCTTTTGGCAAAGCGTATGTGCAAGATTCCAGTGACCACCTAATCGTCTGTTCAGCTTCGATATGAACTGGAAGTCTGCACTAGACTGTTATGCATTAGGAATAAGCAGCCCAAACACATGAGCGTAGCCTGAATTGGGTTCGCTTTAGCGAGATGCTGGTGGAGTAATTTGGAACAAATTGCAGACAATGTACTTGTACATCTGAAACTAATTCCATTGATGGTTAAATGATGTTTGGTGTGTTGGTAGGCATAGAGTGATTTGACAGGTCTGTATAATTGTGGCACTTTCATTTCCTTATTGTGGATTGTTTGAGACTGCAAAGCGGCTGGAAAACTATTGGCCTACTATTTTTCGGCTTCTAGAAGTTTGGTAGGTTCTACAGGCGCCGACTATGTAAAGTGTGGTGGAGAAGCGAAGGCATGCGTCAGAGGAGGTGAGCAGACAAGAGGAAGGAAACCGATGGGACGTGCAACGCGAAGTAGGAACAAGAGCTAACTGGTGAGATGTTTTGTTATGAAGTAAAATAGTGAATAAATACAATCAGATTTTCCCTGCTCACTATGTTCAGCCTTCCACGAATTCGTCGTAGTGACTAGCTGATGGTTTCTGCCTCAGTGGTTGCATATGGATGGCATCGTGGTACCCAAGACCTTTGAGGAGGTGAGGAGGAGTAGCTACTGCAATCACCTGTGTGCGTCGACGTGATTGTATGGGAGTGAAGTAGTCACTGCTTGTTCTTTAATGTCAGGGAGTTGATGACGAGGAGTGTACGGTCGGTCTAAGTCAGGACACTAGTTTTGGTGCATGCATGTGATGCAGGCAATGGCTGAGTGCACTAGTAGATTCTTATCAAGCAGTCATTTTGGGGGTTGAGTGTCGGGTTGAGTGTGATCTTACGACTGCTATTTGACTAAAGTTTGGATGTATTGTAGGCAGCCGGCGTTGGAGTCGGAGTTGTGTCAGGAAGAGGGGATGTGAGTGTGTGTGCTGCGTTGCTGCTTTTGATGGCATAGCGTTTGTGATGCGACGGGAGGCCGGTGAATGTGGTGCCGATTTGCACTGGAGTCTATTGCAGGTGTGGCTACTCCTGCTCACCGGTCATGGGGAGTGGGATGAGCCCTGTCTGCATTGGCTACGCCACTGTTGCTCATTCTTCTGTGGCCCTTGAGTGTGGATTTTCCATCATTTCACCGGAAGGAGTGGACGAGATCTCAATCAACGGTATGTTGACCTGGTTTCGGCAGCGTTTGTCTTGTTATGCAATACTCAACTTTTCATGTGCTTAAATACCTTCTTTTCAATGCCATTCGTGGCTGTGGTTGGCTTCTGACCCTACAACATGGCATGTGGTGGTGATGGGAGAGGTTGTTCGTGAGTTTTTGGCAGGAGAGGGTGGTTTTGTTGAGCTATTGCGTGACAATCACCCTTGATGTGGTTTGATGAGCCAATGGATGCAGTTAGGGCAACGGCGAGTTTGCTGCATTTTGGTGGTTGAAAAAAATAGCAATGTGTCCAGTAAACACTGGGAATCGGTATCGTAAGCAACTCGAGCACAAGATCACGTGCTGTGTCGCAAAGTTCAAGCACAGCTGTGATTCGTGTCAAGGCAAACGGAGTGGTAAACTAGGACTAGGGCGAGAGAAGGTGGAGAAGAACAAATTAAAGGCACTTAGCTGAATGCTTGAAAGCATCCGTAGTGCCTTGTCTGTTCAGACTACCAATTTCGGTCATTTGGGTGGTCGTATTGCACTAGCTGTGCTGGCAAGCTTCCGGCCTATGCCTAGCAGCTTTAAGCCCTCTGTTCCCAGAATTATGCATTCTGCCCCAGTATCAGGCCTTCTTCTGCCTTTGAGGAAGCATCAGGACGCTACAGCATCATTAAATTTAAAGCATCTGTGGCGTGCCGAGATTTCTTTAGGGTGAAGGAAGACAGTATTAGGACAGAATGCATATATTCTGGAAACAGAGGGAGTGGGGGGCTGCTGGCTTGGCCCAGTGGCCAGCCAACCGGCTAGTACAATAAGGCAACCCAAGTGACCGAAATCGGTAATTCGAACAAACAAAGCATTACACAGCCCCTCTTCTCTCTCGAACGCCGTCCTCGATCCTCTCCTTGGTCAGCCTCCCGTGTTAGCCATCACAACGTAATCAGTGCTATGAGAAGCACCCACGAGCTAGCCGCCCCAGTCATCAAGATTCGAGCACAAGTGTTAGTGTAGAGTAATCGATTTCTCGTAGCACTCGGTGAATCAAAGGCGTACATGCGAATGAATTGATGGAGATATAAATCCATGTTTTCAAATGGGTCGACACACGCAGCACATATTTTGATTCCGGGCTTTTTAATGCCTTGGGATAAACCCGAGGATGTGGTGGAACCCTGAGCAAATGAGGCAATTGGGCCTTATAGGAACGAAGTGCACGCAATCCAAGTGTGCAAAGCATAAAACCATGTTATCGAATGGCGTCCTGCGTATTCTACATCTGTAGATACATGATACAGCAAATTGAGACGAATTGCCCAAGAACAGGAGAAAGAGCTTATGGAGGGTGCTTGATCCCCTTGGTTTTCCACGGCATTCGGAGTTCATGGCTGGTGTCACTTCAGTTGCCAATGGCTTTGTTGCAGAACGCGAGGGTGGGGAATGTGCCAGGGATGGACGTCGATCTCAGCCCTTCTGTTATGGGATGTCAGAAACTCTCCCATCCGTAGCACAAGTGGTATAGACCGGGATAGAAAAACGTTAAAGTCGGGTCCTCCTTTCGCTACCACCAATGTAGCGTCCCGAGATTTACTTTAATGTAAATCGAGGCATAGTACTAAATTAGTGTGCTAAATCATCATCTTACTAAATTGCTCTTCCTGAATATTTTGCTGTTTTAATTCACATTTAAATGCATGCGCTTTTATGTATTTTAAAACTTTGCGAATAACATAAGTGTATACATGCATATCTGCTGCATTTGCATAATTCTAATATTGTGGCTGGTTCGTTTAATACCAAATACAAGTCAGCTAGATTAAAGAATTTATTAGTAGTTTATAAGGACCAAAGCCAACCGCGGTGGGTTTGAACTTCATCTTGCTAAAGCGACTGGGGTAGACTTTGACGGCTTGGATGCTAGCTTGAGAGGCTTTGCTCGCATCAAATTTGGCTAACTCTAGCGTATGCTTTGCTGTAATTGGTATGAGAAGTGTTTTTAACTTTTATGCCCAGAGACATGTGTTTTTCTAGTGGAGTATCACGTGCTAAGCATGAAGGCATCACTTAGTAGCAGGTTAGAATGGGTTGTAGCTTGCCGACTTTCGTCACATTTTTATTAATTGTTGGGCAGGTCTTTTCATACTTAATGCTTGATGAAGTATCGGTTATTTTATTGCTGTAACTTTCACGCTGGTAGAATAGTATCAGAAGCATGGGGCACTTTGCTACCTAATCGCTCGTTAAATTTGTAGCCTTGGTTTTACGGTGATATTGTCTTCGCAAAACGTGGTATGTGGGACCCAAATAGTTATTGAGTCGTGGGTTCAGCTTTGATATGAGTTGGTGTTTGAGGTAGATCCAGCAGCAAAAGAATGCTTACATGGAGGTCTGCAAATGTTTGTTCGGAAATGTTTGCCTCAATTCGCAGGTTGCATCATGTGGGCGTCTTGAATGTTTGCTTTCTGGGGTGTTTTTGTTGCTTACACTTGCGTTTTTAGCCTTTTATTGCATTTCAATTCACTTTTCGGCCTTTCTTCTTTTCCCTTTTAAGTGGACCGACATTTGAAGATTCTGTGGAACGGTAGACAGGACGATTTTCTCGAGTCACCTGGGCAGGCGTCCCCTTGGTTCTGCGATGTGGACCATATCGTGGAGGATATCGGTGTGTTTAGTGACGTTGCGATAGGTTTTACTTCGTTTGGCATAGGTATTGGATAATTGCATGGATACAAGCCAGAGTGACAAGACGAGTGTGAGATTAGAGATGGCATGGCAGGAAAGCTTACTGTTTCGTGTGGGAAGGGTGGTGGGTTGCGACAGTGATTGTGTGTGTGTGATTGTGTTAAAATAGATAAATTAAGGAGACTTAATGCAGTTATTTATTAGGTGTAGTCCATGTTTTTTGGCTGAAATAATGTTTGCCTACGTTTGCGACTCGAGGTATTTGTTCTTAATTGCAGCATTTATTTATTTATTTATTTATTTATTTATTTATTTATTTATTTTTTCATTGTGTGCATAGATGCACCTTTGTGGTATTTTGCAGATGATCAATAGTTGATACCTGAAACACACAAATTGATAGTCATTTACATGTATGCACATGTTTCGAAATGTACATCTATGCGTGCGAAGTCTTTTATTGGGTGCGATTCACGAGGAAAAGCTGGTGGCTTATGAAGGAGGGTTTCATGGCGAATGGGACCTCATTTGTTGCTAGAATGTGGAAAACCTACCAAGCATGAAGTCATCAGTGAACAGCACCAGGTGTCAATTTCACCTCTGAAATTTGCACATTGCACGTGGAACTTGCTAACATAGTGTTTTTATTGTTGATTTTGTCAGCCTCTCAAGAGTGGGACGCTTTTCAACAGCATCTCAGACCCATTAGGCCGTCAGCAACGTCCATCGTTGTCGACGGTGGCAATGGCAGTGAGGGATGTGGATGTAAAAGCCGACCCATGGGAAGCTACTGAGACTGCATAGAGCGCCTTTGGACTCGACGTTGTCGTGGAGAGCTGTGGTGTTGCGACTATTCGACCTACCGATTCTGCCGAAAGTTTCTTTGCTTAGTGTGGACTAATTATTCATCCTGGAAATAAGCGACGCGTCCTTGTGCTTGGTGGGTTTATGAACGACTGAGTGCGGTGTGTGAGTGCCACGCGAGACCGAAATAAGAGAGTTGTGTAAGGTGAGTTAGATGTTATTACCTTTTGGTATTCATTAGTTTTACTTGGCCTTTTTTTAATCTAAGATGTTTAGGTTTAGTCGCCTTGGCCACTACGGTATGAGATGGAGCCGATGTGTAGTAGATGTTGGGTAGTTGAAAGTGTGATTACACCACGAGGCTTTGATATGTAAGCATGATTCTCTTTACGATTCATTGCCACTTTCGATAATCGCCTGGCTAATGTTTGAGGCTTAAGATGCAAGTTATCGACCCGCACCCACGCATAGGTAACTTGTGGAAAGAGGCGATTTCAATGGCGCCCATGTGAGTGGTGCAGTGAGTGGGATGACCTATTGTCCGAGTGTGATTAACTTGTAGGAGAAAAGGAAAGTGGTCAATGACTTCATGCTGCAGGTTCTTACCTACGCGGCTTGTGTCACATGAATTTGTGTGATTTCAGGATTCTCGTGTGTGTGTGTGTTGTTTAGCGATTTGCCAGTTGATGGTAGTGAGTGTCTTTCCACCGCCTGAGACAAGTGGTTGGGCTTGTGTTTGTTTGCTTGCGATGTGCCAGTGGATTTCAGACCGGAAGCTATGTCAAAGCTTAATTATTCTCTCATTATATTTGTCGTAGTGGCATCGTTGGCGTGATGGTTAGCACCCTGTCTCATCCCATAAAGAACGAGGCGACTAACGACGCAGTAGCCTTGCCAAGGCGAGCACGGGGGACGGTGCTGAACAAGGCGAATTGGACCATCTAATGCGTTGATGGTTGGTTGAATGACGGATTGCGGTGATGAGGCGACTTATTTGCCTTGTCGTTGTACGTTCGTGGAGTGTGTTGCTGGTATGTCAAATACACTTCTATGTACTCTGCCCGAGTATGATGTCTCTTGTCGCCTTTGGGGAGGGAAGAGCTAGGAGAACCGCGTAGACGTGGCTCATTTGCATGACCAGGTGATGGTTGTGGCATATTTTGCCTCAACAGGTGTGGAAATGTTTTTATTGTGTTGGATCGCAGTTTGTTGGCTCAGGTGATGGATTTGTTTTTTCCGTTTCACTGTTGAGTGTGTCGCGATTTGTTGGAAGGTGAGATGCTGCTACTTAGCCTTGAGAACGACTTGAGAAGGTGGAGAATGTGTGACTTGCAGGTAGCTGGGTATGTGAGTAGGTTTGAAAGGGTGAGTTGTGCTTGGGAAAAGACGAGATATTTCCAACCACCTTTTGCAGTAGCATATATACTAAGAAGACGAGAAGTTTGAATGCAGCCTTAGTATCCTCGCGGTATCTTTTTCTTCATAGAGAGGCTCTAAAATGCTGTAATGTCATGCCACAGCGCGATACTTTTAAGAAGATGCGGCGGCTAGTATTACCATCGGACAACTACGTGTGGATTGGTTAGTTGAATCCCTTAATAGCATCCGCTAGTGTTCCTGGAGTCCTTTGTGTCCTGTCTTTGCCGAAGGTTGCTTTAGCCTGCTGGTCTTTCAACCGCCTTGTTGGCGGAGCAGTGAGACGTCTACCTAGTTGTAAATGTTGGGCTTTAAGCAGAAGTGAAATTGCCTAACGCGCATTTCGATTTGAGTAGGTGATTGGATTTTTAAATCGAAAATAATATGAAGTATCTTTCCATGAGGCTGGGCTTGCGTAAAGTTCTTGTCAAGACAAACATAAAGTGAGGTAGGTGCTAGCTATAAAACTAATAGCTACGTTCTAAATTCCACACATTTGCATTGCTAAAGTAAGCAGTGGATTGTTGACACAACAACTCGCTTTTGTAACCTATTAAGCATCTAAATAACAATTGCTACGCTGGAAACAAACAAACAGCATGACTTATTTCTCTCTCAGTTTGAGTTTATGCCTGCGTTTAGTGGCTCTGGCTTGCAGAGCTATAATTTTGATGGCCAATTTCTCCCACAGTCGACCCCTTACAACAGGAGTATATCCTGCACGCTTCTACCAATTATTTTGCATGGCAGTATCGTGTCGCTCCAAAGCAGTTTAAGTAGCAATTCAGTTGACCATGACCAGAAACTGGATGAATTTTCGACTCAACGCCTACCCAAGGAATGGGCTACGTATAAGGGATTACGTAATCTACCAACTCTTCACTGCATTCTTAGTTATTGGTCAAAGAATGCTAGGGTAGGAGTCGCGATTTGGCGACATTCCTACTTGATAATGCAAAGGGAGCCAATGTGCTGACATCAATCTGAGTTCAATCCAATGTCACCCCCTTGATAGGCTATTTAAGCCTTGACGTCAATGTCACCCAATCCGTCTAGCTAGCACCTCTCAATTATGGTGGGTTTACTTTGTCTCAACTCATTTCCCCCAATTTATTTTTTCCCCTTTTTTCCATCCTTTCGTTCTTTTACTCAATTATCTTCTTATATTACCAGTACTACTTAATGTCACTCGCAACTACACATATTGTTTGCAATTTAGGCACAAAACAGCTAGACTGACAAAATCATTGACCTCGGCTTGAATTGATATTGAAATTGTGTGAATTTCTAGGTATCCCGGGTATGGTCCATCTCTGTTTGAGCATTGCAAGCTAGATGTGGGTCCTTTCAACACATCGGTTCTCCGCTGTCATGTTTAAGTGCATTTACCAATGGATGTGGTTAGATAAACATCCCTATCGTCTGCTCTTCTTACAACCCTCACCTACTTCGTTCCAAAAATGTTCCGCAAGCCATTCGCTATCAGCTAAAGCAAATCGACTCTTTTCAACGCTTTCTATTCATACATTCTCAAGATCAAGACCACAAAGACATACACTAACAAGTCTCGCCCGTCCATAATGCAGTAACTGTGGCGCCTGAGTAATATGCCATTGGGTAAATTTTAAAAGGAACTTCCTACAAAAACGTATCCATTGCACGTACATACTGCTTGCAATTATGGATGCATCGTGACTGAGGTTGGGATGGATTAAGTTTCCATAAGTGTCACTTATCTGAGCACATGAGCTGAGCACAACTGTAGCAATTGCATAATCTATGTGTTGGATTCCTCACGCTTCCTCGGTGACGATTTTACAGCCGCACTAGAATGCCTTGCTTCTCATCGAATACTGGTTATTGCAGTCACTATAAATGCAATTCGTTCGGAGACTTGGTGACATCGCTCCCTCCCTGCTGACAACTCTGCCCACCAATCGGCGGATGTGGTGCTTCAGGCCCAGACAAAGGAGCCATGTCAACTGGCGTCACCTTTTGAAATGGAAAAACTGCGACGTAATTCTCGAAAGAATGACAAATGTTTCGGATGGTAATCCTTTACCTGCCAATAGGCAACGTAGGTGATTCGATTTCTAATACATTAAGCAGTGATGATAAGTTTTGTTTTTCCCTTAGTTTTGAATTTTTCAATTAGATATTTGATTGGGGAGGCTCTAACAAGTTGGAAGCAATGCACAAGTTAAAAACAGCTGTATTCTTGAAATGATTTAAACTTTTGTCCGAGTCATTCAAATGGTCAGTCCTCTGCACCCAGTGCCTTCGGAACAAGTAGTACTTTAACGAACGAGCATGTCCAGTAGACTAGGACAATCCATATGCTTCGGGCTAAATAACAATGTTGGAGAGGAAACGACATGAAGATTACTTAGGCGCGCAGTTATGCGTATCAGCTCTGATTTGCCTCCAACATATCAGTCATGAGGGGGCTCACTAACCCAGCATCTCTTCTCGAGCTCAGAGTTATCGTCCACTCCAAATCCTGGTTTTGACTGCTCCAGCTCCTGTATTTTCCCCAACTATCACAGTCCGATCCCTCAGATTCGACAGCTGTTGTGGCATAGGCTACTGATATTAACTCAACTGCCATTTGCTTCTGTCGACATATACACCGCGTCAACTAGAGGCCTTTGGCGACTGCCAACTAAGGCTAAGGCCTTATAAAGCTCATTGTGCCGAATCAAGCTGCTGCAACGACCTCTGGAGGATAATAAGGCCTGCTGCGTGGGCATTGCACAGCGAAGCACCATTATAGTAAGTGCTCAAATGAATGTTACCATGAATTCACACAAAGTCAAACGAAGTGGAAAGATGAGCGAAGGTCTCATGATAATATGCTACTCCACATATTCAAACAGTAAAAAGGTGACAAGCTAATGTTTCTCTCATCTCATTTATGCATAGTGGGAAAATGGATATCTGGCATGCAGTGAAACGTAGGCTTGTTCCTCCCCACTACTTTTAAGTTTCTATGTGTGGTGAAGCACCAGCCAAATAAACCAAGCGTAAAAGTGTTTGATGTTGTATGCAGGACTGCTTCGATAATCAGCACCGGCTATGACTCGCTGGTGGAAGTGCACTACGACAGAATAACAGGGGATCAAGTGCCAATGGATGTTAAATAGGTTTTAATGACTCCTAAAATCGCCGTGTGCTAAGATGAGTGAAGCTATGATGTTCTGCGGCTGTAAAGAAAAACGAATGTAGTGGGGCTGAAAACCTCCAGGAAGGTAAGCAATCCATGTATCTACGAGGTAAACACGATGTCAACAATGAATAGACAAAGGATTTTCAGTTCAACAGAAGATGATCAGTGGTGGCATACCATGTGTTGCAAGCATATTAAGGCAACAGTTATTGCAATAAAAGCAGAAAAGTATGCAAAAAAGAGCGAAGGAAGTGACACAATAACCAAAAAGCTCAAATTAATCGACAGCAACCTAAGTAGTTCTCATTCCGATCAAGGCCATATCAAAACGGATGAAAGGGAACGCGGCGTTTCCACCATGCCATCGCAGGATAATTTGCCAAATCGTAACGGTCATACTCATTACCAAGAATCTGCATATCCATCGAGTTCTAAGCCCTAAATACGCGAATCCCCATCCTCATGCGCTTTATTCTTTTGCGACATCGGTGTGTCCGTTTAAATGCCTCGCTCTCATGAGACAGCTGAGAAGTGTGCTCCTGACGTAGTAGTAGGACGCACGCATGAAGGCAAATCGGCTTAAGTTTAGTATTATGGATCTTATAAGCGCCAATGATTGCATCATGGTATTTCACAAATTTCGATTTAACACATATTTCGTGTGGCGTAATATGCGTTTGGGTGCATGCACAAGGACACATTCACTCATTCCTGTATTCATGGCGCATATGCAGACGTATAAATATGAACATGTAAGGAGTTATATCTCAATTTGCAAGCAATTAGGACTTAGGAGCCTTATGCTTAACCCAAAATCTTTATAACCGAATCCAATTATTTTAATTTACACATTGGGCAGGCAAACGATCAAGGGCACAACAAATACCGGGAAGGCTACACACACATTAGAGCCCGAATTAATTATTCTGCACAGTTGCATGATAATTGCTAGACATCTGGCCAAGTTCAAAATTCCAGCTAAATTTGAAGCAAAAAATAAGCAAAGTTATGTGTAGCAAAACCCCAGAAATATGTATTACTTGACTGAAAATCATGCGTGTTCTTGGCTGATAAATTCTACATGCGTACCGCTTTCTTTTAATTCAGTTATGCATATTTGGCTGCAGTTTGTCAGTCTGTGTGTAGCAAGGTGTTCTGTTAAAATTACGTATGGGTTTCTCATCTTTAATGTCCACTAGACATTTTCCATTAGATTCCCTCAGTCAAGAAGGCATGTACCATCCGGCCTAGGATTATCCTTTACGTGATTCCACATTCGCTTATTGTAAGGTCAGATTTATTTGAAATTCCCTTGGTGGATGTTCACTTTAAGTCAGGTGCGTCCTTCCAAACTTACCAATTGGATTTTAAAGTGTGTCCACCACTCACCAGTATTTTTGGCCTACATGGTCAAGAAGGGGTAAATGTTTGTGAGGTGACCTTTAGCCACACTCTCCTTAGATTACCAAAAGCGTTCCCTCTAGCCATGCAAAATCGGTGGAAAATCGGTCCATGTGAGTCTCGGGAAATAAGTTTAATGAGTTACACAGAACAGGTTGACTCATATTCTTCCCTGTACGATCATTTGCAGAAGAACCGGCCGATCAGTCCTTTTTCTAGTCTCATCTGCAATGTAGACAATGCGCAAAGACTAGCCCTCGAAATTTTAGGACAGCGGCGAAGTCGACAACGAGAGTCTACAAATAGTCAGAATCCAGTCAAATAACAACGCACTCGTTCGCTATCACCTGCACTGCATGCATAAGACAATCCCAACTTTTTGCCGCAGTCCAAGAGCGTGCCTCTTATCGTCAACTCGCAGGCGATCAAGAGCAAATAGTAGTTTCTTCAATTTCAAGCAGTCATATGGATGCGCATGGGTTATGCCACTGCTTTTGCCCCCTAGTCATTGAGCACCACAAGCTCACCCATAAACACATAAGGAGTTAATCTGGCTCTAAAGTAGCAGTGATTCCTTATTTCTCCTCCTGTAGCTATTAATCGAACCAATTTCCATGCTTTGGAGCTTCGGATCACAATTTTGAGAACTATCAGAGTCTGTTTGAATGCAACTTTGGTGAGACGATGAGTATGTTAATGAAGTTGACTCTCTCGTTGTCTTCATCCTCCAGTCGTCCACTCCCAATGTTGTTGAATACTTGCTGATGCAGAACAAATTTTGGCAGCACAGCCATTCTTCTTCTTTGAACAGTTCATCCCTCGGTCGGATGTTCAGTTCTATGTTCAGGACAAGGAGAGAATAATATTTCGTTTAATTGACTCCAAATTCACTTAAATTATTTTAATAAAACAAAAAAAACTTGATAATAGCAAAATTGGGAGATAGGGTTACTTAGGGCAGTTTCTTCCTCCACTACCTACTCATATTATGAGCGTCACGTATTTGCGCCACACTAAAGCTAGTTAAGTAATACGCCTAGCAAGACAGTGGGCCGAAAGGCAAATGTTCTTGAATGGGGTATTGGCCTTATTTACCGAAGTTTGTCAGATTTTGTCTTACAAAGTTGTTACATCTCCTGCTATAAAAGGCACTCATGTGCATCTATCCATCTTTTTACATGCAAAAGAAGCTTAGGGTTGAGAGACCAGCAAAGGATAAATAAAGTTGATTTTCAATATCGACTGCCTCTACCGTTGCACAATATACTGACTTTTCCCCTAAGTCCGCATGTCGATTTGTCTCATTTATTAACTCAAAGTTGTCACAGCAGTAGACCGCAATTTCTCCAATGCAAGCATTTGACCTGACTTGAATTGTTGCGCTTTAATCCTTTCTACAAGTAGCACTTTAGCATCAGATTTATTGGTGGGTAAGGACTCGAGTTAGCAGCAAGTTATTACTCTGTAATGCATGAATTTCCCCTTTTTCATTCTTAAATGCGCATATCACCGCTTTAGGACTTTTGACAGATAAACATTGAGGCAGTTGCGTCTCCTTATCTGATGCTGTCTCTGTACCCTTCACTCACATGGCTTCGCATTGCATCCCAGAATTTTACGTTCACGCTTAGTCAATAATCGACGGGAAAATAGCTCAAAGCAGTTCATAATCTGCGATTTCTTCCGAATAGTGCTGCACTAACCTACTAATAATTCACTACTAATTAGAATTCGCGAACCTAAACTTGAACTAAATCACCAAACCACTAATAGGCTAAAAAACCATTGGCACGTCACTTTTGTTAAGGATAAGTGTTAATATAATCTGCGGCTATTTCCTCATCTTCAAAGTGCGGGAGAATATGAGGATGCCGTGCATTTGACGACCTGAGGCCATGGAAGGCGCATGCTTACCGGCGTAGCATGGCATTCATTTGCGGTCGAGACGACAACTTCCACACATCAACTGGTCCCATCACAAGCTAATGTGCCACGGAGAAGGCGGTGACTAATCCGATTAAAGCCTTGTCGGCATTAGCCTACATGAGGAATTTCATCCTATGACCCGAATGGAGAGTAGTTCCGTTTATTTAGAATGCGCAAAAGGCCTGTCGATAAATGGCTACTGTGTGCGCGACAAAGAGCAATAAGCTGCTGCGAAATTGTTTCCCTGTGATCTGGTCTTTACTCTCGGGATGGGTTACATCCACGCATTTCATAAAATCGCACGATTTTAAGGTTACCTAACACTGAGTAGTCAAGCAGAAAAATCCTCGCTTCTCTAGATTATGGAAGCACAAGAAGGAAAAGGCATTGTTTTTCTGTTAAAAAGAGTAATTGATGCTTCAGAGCTAATGTGTTCGCAGACATGCATCTGCTTCCATCGCAAAAAGGAAAACACAAGCAATAGATGGTACGGCAGTGCTAGGATGCTGACAAAGCTTCTAAGGGCGCCTACGATACTCCTATAGCTTAAAGCTTAGAATCTAGTTGGTGCTGATTACTGCCATTGCACGCCATCTCGTATTGCTGAAACCTATCAGCCACTGTGGCTTAAAATTGGACTTTCTTTGCTGATCAGCTGGCAACCACAGAGGGGCTTACTAAGACTCCGTTTGCGTTCTTCTCTGCGTCAGTGAGATGGTCTTTGCATCATACTTCCTACCTCGAGGAAGGCTTCGTGGTTTGGACTTTTGTTAATTTGTCGCTGTCACCTTCATTTGGCGTATAAGACCCAGGCAGACCACACCAAAGTTGCCTCTATCTCCTTGCTTCTCCAGTCTCATGCCTTCGTAATAGATGACAGGATCCGCTCTACGTGGTCATGGTTTGACCTGACCAGTTTTGTAGATGACAAGTCTTTGTTAAAGAGAGAGGAAAGGAATGGAGAATAAAAGGGGTGAATGAGGGCCAAACCTGATCCACTGCCAACTCAAGGTAGAATCCAAGCTGTCAACTATTGCTACAAGCAAATTTCTGCAGCAAAATGACACAATTATGCTAAACTTTGAAATACCAACTCCAAACTATTACAGCGAAACCTTTTATGTCTATGCTTACAATAAACCCTGATCCTCTACCGGCTATCGTAATTAAAGTTGAATCCATTGATGCCACAGCCCAAGGAGTCGATAGGCGTTTGGTAAATAATTGAAGAGTTTTGCCATCCTACAAAAGGGGTCATTACTCTCTCACCCTGGTCTGATAAATGCCCGTATCTATTCTGAATTCACCGAGGACCACAGGACTTCAAGGTGGACTTAAAAATCTTGCAATCAGCAGAAGGCTGATTCTAAAATGGGTTGCCTCCACAACCGATCGAAGCGCGCAAATGAGTAGATAAGCAGCCTCATAGTAATTGGACAGTATCGAGAATGGAAGCTAAAATAAATGTTAGGGTCCTCGAAACAAGAGTGGTCGTGGATTGTGACGAATCAGAGGGCGAGAAGACACGCAGAAATGCATGAACATGGAACGTAATAAAGGAATTAATGTCTAAGTGACTGCAGATACGGGTTCAGAAATAGCTGTACGGAATTATGTAAAGAATGGCAAGGAATGGGTAAGGGACTCACCATCAGCAGTGTACGGATTATAGTGGGTGATAGCGGTCTCAAACGCAGAGAGGCACATTCACCCGCAAACGCTCCAACAGTCGAACGATGGCCACAAATATTGGGCATGCAGTCGTGGTCAGATCAGCCTGTTCTTCTCCAGTTAGACAGCAGAAATAGTGCTACTGACAAGATAATTAGTAAAAGCACAATTCTTTTACAATGCTGCACTTCATTTTGAATAATACTCTACCTTAACGCATTTGCAGTTGAAAGCGATCACTGCCGACGCATGAACTCCACGTGGTTGACTCTCTTGGCCAGTCGGCACGCAAATCATCTGGTGCGAACTCCCACACTGTTATGATGGTAGCTAGCACAAGGATTGCTTAACAAGTCAACTTGTGAATGATTGGCCTATTTTGATTGTGCCTATTCTGACATTTTGCAACAAGGTTGATTTTTGAATAGCTCATTACTTTATCTAATAATACGTACGCACACATTAAGAATATAGGCATAGAGCGCGAAGTGTTGGTTGCCTCTCAATGGGTCGCGAAGTGACTGAATTAAGTCATTTGAAACACCAAGGATTTATACCACTTTGACGGGACTTCAAGGTAGATGACTGGAGCCGACTCGTGGGTTTTCATGGCTTGCACGTATGTGCAATAAGTAGCTCAACGTAAATGAGTGCCTGATTTTGGGTGGACACAGTCTTGCATATTCATTGCTTCGCTTGACCTCAATTCCGTGATAGGTGTAGGGGCAAGAAAATTATGGTTGCACATGATTTTATCTAATCAGGCTAGGGTGTTCAACAGTCAACCATGCGAATGGAAAATTTGAGAATGGTAGGTACTTTCATCACAACTAGCACTAATTGGAGTACGTGTTACGACAAAATGATTTCATAATTGTCTCTAAGTACCGCCTTCACCTCAGTTCTTGAAGGCCTCTCTGGTTATTCGCAAATCCTTAGCCAACGTTAAGGGGACTGATGACATTGATTTGCTTACCCATTTTTTCAATGGTCAAGTTGTTTTGTATCAAGGTGACTAGACCTACTTTTTCTCTGGTTACGAGGTCGGAGTGTGTCTATGGAAATCCAATTTCAGTAAACCTGCCTCACGTGTAATAGAATGATTATTAATGTAAAATGATGAGGCACTCGTCTCGAGATCGCCACCCCGTTACATCTGCAATTGCTTTATTTCGAAAAAAGTCGTCTCAAAATCAGATGGCAATTTGCGAATGAAGGTGAGCAAGACTGGCTGCTAAATATGTTTACACCTCAACACCATAGCAATTATTTCACTAACAGCAGCGCTATTTCCAGCATTGCTTACCTACTGCAGGGCCAACTTGCAAACTCCAAAAGCGTGTTTATTTGGAGGCAGAAGATGCACCTTGACCGAGTGCTATGCGAGGTCGTAAAGGTTTGGAGTAGAGCATGCTGCCTCTTGATTTCTTCTGTAGAGAGCGTTTAGCCAGGATGAAAAGGCTCAAAAGCACACAACTCTAGTGCCACATCCGAACCGAAGTTGATATGGTAGCATTGTTTCCTGGGCCAAGAGACACGACGCGGCATGCAACACGTGCCACTTGTCGATTCGGCACATGCGAAGGGGAGGAATTTAATCACACCAACGCTAGACATGCTATTGATCACGATTCTCTCAACTATTATATTCCCCACTACCCAGTTCATCCCAAACGCCCCTCCTCCGCTACGATTCGTTTTAGCACGATGTGCCATTCTATTTCTTCACCGTTGTCCCCTTCTCCGCTTGAAGAACATTGATGCACCAACGCATAGAGTCAGGGCGGACTTCGTGGAAATTAAGAGTTAGTCATGATGCCACTCTCTCTATTTTACCACTAAATTATTTGCCTTTTTCCTTTTCTCTATTTTCACTAGTCTGCCAATTATGTATTCAAATGTTAGTGCTCTTAATTGGGCCCGCTTAGAGAGGTCTGTGTGGCAGTATTATGCATCCCAGTTTTAGCTTATCCACAATTTATGTTTAACAATGCTTTAGAAACTTTTGCAGCAGTTTTGCGAATGTAGATAGATGGTCGAGTGCATGAATAGCTGATCTGATGGAAGAATTATTGAATTTGAAAAGAAAGTATTGTGTTAAAACATGTGTCAAATCAAATCACAAACTTCGCTCAGACGTTAGAACTCTGTCGCGTTTTGTTTTCTTGCATTCGTTTCCCCTATTGACCTCTTCACTTTCCATTTCTTTCTCTTTGTCCACATCACCCCACTCCTTCCTCCCTTGTAGCAGAGCAACTACTCTTCTTCGCTTGTGCCGGAGAGGTCGAGCCACCCCCACTCTCCTCTCTAGTTAGGAGCAACCATTATCGAAGGCGCAGAATCCAAAACACTCACCGGATACGTGCAAATGTTGCTCTGCTCTTTATCACACCCATGCCTTCATCATTTTTATGCATCTTTATAATTCATGTTGCAGTTATGAAATAAGTAGCAAGAGTACAGGATCAAAACTGCATGCTTCCAATCGCCCATCCACTGTAGACACACTGAACCAGGCTTGGTTGGATAAGGCATGACTAAAATCGTCTCTCTACCTCACCATGCAAACAACACTGATCATTTCGCATTTTGTCGTTCTGGTAATGCTTCATTTGCCCCAGAATTCACGAAGCATACTTTAAGGTCACTGGTACTCTTAATTTTGTCCCTCAGGCACTAGGAATTATCGCAAACACGTAGAACCATCGATACATTCAAATCGGGGAATGGGATGAGAGCCTCATGCATCCTGATCCCCCTCACGTTTCACTCTAGCGTCACCACTGTAAGTGTATCATTCTTCTCCCATTATTCTTTCAGATATTCCGCTGCAATGGTTCAATGTCGTGTGATCCGATGAGTTTGCATCAGTTATTTTGCCTCAAAAGGAAGACAAATTCAGCGTGAATTATTGTTGAATTAACAAACATGATCTTAAACGACGCCTTAAACTGCAACGCTGTAGTTTTTGATGAAATTGCTTTTCGGGTGAGGTCTGTGTTTGACAGGACCTGGACGCGTTCCTCTTTCATTGAAATACCAGCGTAGCAAATCCTTCTCTCTTCCTTTCACCGTATGTTGGCCACTCCTTACGAAGATTCATGTTGAACTTCAAAACAAGCAGTCTTAAAATGGAGCCTATGACTACACATTCGTGAACTAGCAATCTTAGCATCTGTTCTCTTTGTATCGGCATGTTGGTAGTGCTAAAAACGATAAACCGGTCAATTTGCAGATTAGGATCTGCAGTCAGGCAATCAACAATTCAATCAGAATTCGGTCCCAAGATACGGCCAGTGAATTTGTTTTAGTTAAGCAAGTTGTCCTGTTGTATCCACATTTATGTGAACTCACGTGGTTGCACGCCCCGATGGTTAATAAAAGGCCTTTCTGTTGCTGAAGCAAGCATAGCCTTTTCGGTAGGGCAAACCCAACTTTTCACTATTTTCCAAAGTTTTTAATGTCTTTACCATCGATTTGTTTAAAAATCAATAAATACCAAGGTACCACAAAAGTAACGTCCTTTCTACAAACCAGTCTTTGCAATCTCCCATTGATTGGATCAGTAGAGCAGCTGCCAGGGAATAATATTAAGCGAAAACTGCTACTTTATCAACTGTTCAGTCCAGACAACAGCAAGCAAAAATGTGCCACTATTGGCAAATAGAGATCCCTGAGGATAACATCAGCGCCATCATGGTAGTGAAGTTGGCACTTTTGTACAACCTAGCCACAGCTGACGTCCAAAATTGTGTGGGCATTTATAAAGGCCCTAATTGGAATGGATGCAACATTGCACGTTCTTTCCAATGTCGAAATTACTCCGTACGTGAAAAGAAGAAGGGTCATTCATGCGTTTGACACTCCACTTTCACTACTTATCCGAAGGCCATCATCGAGAGTTACTGTGGCAAGAAATCAGTTGCCTCACGCACACCATCTTTGCTGCTGTGCTGTTGCAAAGGATAGCTGAGTGAGGCCGACTTTTCGAGAGTGAGAGTAGGAAAATTAAGAGGGGTAAGATTTGGGTGTATTCATTCTTGTGGTTATTTTCTTAATACTTCTTCATTATGGTCGCCGTCAGAGACATCACTTGTCTGAAGGGTTCCCGGATGCTCCATGAGGTGGAGTGAACCAAGACTTTAATACTTTGCATCTTTAAGCTTTTTGTCAATCAAGTGGATAAAACTGGTGCTCCCTAATGATGTAAGGCAAGCTCTCCCTCTGTGAGGACAAGCCGCATTCTTCCCAAGAGCATCTCATTTATCTGAAAGCCTTCAGAGCATATGGGCCCAAAACTTACTTCTGCAGTGCAAAAATCTTCTATGCAAACAACTGATGTGATCACTGCAGTAGGCTACATGTTTAAATCTGCCTATGACCACTAGGGCGCAGGACTTGCAAGGCGAATCTCATACTTTGAGCAACCAGAGTGTGGACTGTAAGTCTAGAAACAGGTGTCCACAATCGGTCAAGGGCCTGAAACATGCACTTGTCTCGTTGCTTAGCAGAAACAACGAGTGTAGTTAGAGCGCTAGAATCAGGGGCACCTTCAATACTAATAACCTATGAGTTACTTTAAAGACCAACTCATAACCTATTATTTATCCATATACATTTCGGACTGATGAGCAGTTTGTTTCCCTTTGCTAAAACACACTCTTTCAAAACACCCAATGCACTGAAGAGCACTCCTTAACAAGCAACCTCTCACCTATTTTATGTGAAACAATGTTAAATGGATCTTCAATTAGGGTGCGTGACGAAGAAGCAGGCATTTGAATTGAGGTGAACTTGAATGGCACGACCTCATCGCTCATAAGTTTGGCCACACAAGCGACTACCACTCCCCTGCGTTTCACTCACCCTCAAAGCTGAGGACAAATCCGCAAGGTTCTTTTGCTTATCCATCGAATGCATCACACGTTTTTGCAGGATTCCGCGCAACTCAACATTCTCTGCTTTAAAATGAACGGCTATAGGTGTCCAAGATGCCCCGCTGTATTCCGAAGCATTGTCTTTGGACTTGCACATTTGGTTTACTACCATCAAGGTAGGCGTCATTCATTATTAGATACACTCCTTTATGCGTGTTCATTTCAATGCATGTGACTGCGTGCACGAGTAAAGGCGTGCATCTGTGTATGGATGTTTGTGTTTGTGGACAGACGCTTTGCGACAGCTTAAAAATAAATGAAACGCATTAAATTGAAAACTCCTGTCTCATCCAAGTGATGAAGAATAGCTAAGTAGTTGGCCAATTCGTACAGATCATTCACGATGGAAGGATCTCAGTTTATAAGTGTTTAATGCATTTTAGAAACCTATAGTGTTACTTGTCCACTTTGTCCAACGTCTCCAAGAACTTTTGGGATGCTGCTGTGTCATCAAAAAGGTAAGGGAAATCGCAAAACCTGTCAATTGCTCCTGCTTTGTGCCCCCTTATGTGAAAAAAGTTGCAAAACACTTTCTTTTGAACCTCAAAGTAGTTTGGAGACACAATGTGTGCTGCGTGTGCCTCCAATCATTCGATGACTTTGATTCTCTACGCACGCATTTCTATGAAACGCATTTCTGTGAGTGTGCGCCCATTAGTCTCTTATCAAATCCAGTGTATTCTCTGCTCTACAGCCACAGATTCGAACTTACACACTTATGCCTTACTTTATAATACTCTAGCCTTAAAAACGGATGATTCAGAAACCAGTGTTTGCTGTACAGAATGCTTCGCACAGTATCCGACACTGGAGGCGGTGTTTGCGCACATGCGCCTAAAGCATTTCTGTAAGTACCCCTTCGTCCATCAGCTTATAGTAACGCCTTCATCTTCTCAGCTTTGCAGATAATTGAGGGAGGATTTTTGGGTCGAATGGAAACGAATCCTACCAGATGAGCAGAATCGGCAAGTTTTAGCGCTATTTACGTGGGGTTATAAACCTTCTGCTTAAAAATGCTGACATGGCGAAGCAAGATCATTTAGGTCGTAGAGATTTTGAGTCAAATGTGAAAGCTCTGACCTGAGCGGTCTAAATTTGTGAGATTAATTTGGCGTTGCTGGTAATTATGATAGTTCAAACATCAAACTGCATTGCTTGCTTCACATCGCATCGTTAGTCTGGATTTTTTTAACGGCAACAAAGCAACCTCACATGTTTGTGAGCTACTGAGTTCGTAAACAAATCGTTCATAATCAAAATGTTCTTTGCGTTCTAGGGCTCCCGAACAAGCTGCCTTAACTTTCCCTCCATGGGCGTACACTCATCTATGTGCTTTGTGACCAGACATGCACCCAATATAAGAGGAGAGCTTTGCATTTACTGCTGCTGTGCTTTATATCCTGGTCAATGTTACACTCAAGAGGTAGTTGGAATTAAACTGCAAGCCTATGCATTCCATTGGAAAAAAACGTTGCGCAAAGAAAAGGGAGATTGCAACTTTCTGAGGTCGCACATGGGAAATCGCACAAGCAACTCATCACTATTCGGTGGGACTTGGCATGGCAATACATATTATTTCCTTAATGTCCTTATTAAAGCCATATCTAGTAACAACCACATAAACAAAGAATAGGCACTGTATCATGTGCGTCCGACCTTGCGTTCACCACACCTTTGCGTGGTTGTGGCTACTTAGGAAGTGAAAGTGAATGCAGGTGCTTTAGGGGTGACGAGACATTAGGTACGAAGTCTGCGAACGTGAAAATCAGTTGTTTAAGGGAAGCAGAATCCATGAAGTGAGCCAGTAGGGAGACAAGGGAAGGACAAGAAGTATTTTTGCAGAGATGATAGGATGTAAGATGTTGCCAAAATGAATAAGGCAAACTGCGCATTTATCCACTTTGCGCCTCTAGTCAAATAAAAAAATTAGCTTAATATTTTGACATCGATACTTGTAGGAGCAAATATACAGAAGAGGAGTCTGTTTTATTGGTTGCTGCACTCGAGCATAGGTACTTTTATGCGGAGGAGACTCATTATATTTCCAGAATAAATGATATCTGCAGCCACGGCTGGATAAGAAGAAAAATGCAGCAATCGTTAATATGGCATGGAGTTTCTTTTCTTGCACCTGGTTATGGGCAGTCAAAATTGAAATACTGCCAAGGGCTCTACTAAGATGAAATCGTACAGCACAGCAACTGGCATTTGTAACTGTAAGTTGCGTTTCCATGACAGCTTTCCTTACCAGCTAGAACGATCAAATCATTTAAGCTAAATCTTGCATTGTCCCTAGGGAAATAATCGCTCATTTAATTTCATTCACTTTTTAGTGCAATTTCGCATTTCCTTATAAGCCTTTAGCTACCTGCGATTGAATTGTTATTCCTTCTTTATTTCTTTTACATTTTCTTTCTCCTTTGCAACTAAGTATGTTTAAATGGAAGTAAAGAAAAGTGTATTGGGAAATTTGCAGCCATAGTGTCTTATAAACTCTGCACTCCATTGATTTATTTTATAAGTGCCAATGGCAATCCATCTGTACTGGCAAATGCATTTGAAACCTCTTTGCTACCGAAATGCGTCAGTAGCAGCTATGATTTCGGCGAGAGTGAATTTGAAGTCAGTCACAATTGAATTTGATCGAAAGGAATTTATTTATTAGCCCCATCTCATGCCAGAATAGTAAACTTAGAAGCAGTTGTTGACTGCACTCTTTCCAATTTTACAGAGGAACTCTGACCATACATCTGTTTGCTCAAGCGTGCTTGCACGCTGCGGCAAACAACAAGGAAAGGGTACACTTCTGCTAGACCCCATTATGTATGCAAATATTCATTGCAGCAAGTACTAGCTAAGGATTTTTGTCAAACTCAAGTACAGGAACAAATAGCTTTTGCTTCGGCTTCATTAGAATAAGAGTATTTGCTTAGCAAGTGTGACAGTTATAATGCCGTCACTACATCCTTCACTCACATGGGTTAGCAACGCCTGCCAATTTCTACTTTTAAAAGTATTCATTAATTAAAAAAAACAGCGCAAAGCAGTGCATAATCTGCGATTTCTTCAGAATGGTTGCCCACTTATCGCTTAATAATTTACCATTAATTGGAACCCGTAAACCTGAATTTGAACTAGATCACCAAACCACTGCAAGGCTAAAAACCATTAGCACACCACTTATATTAAGAACAAGTGCTAATTTAATTAGCAGCTATTTCCTCATTTTCGAAGCGTAGACAAGTGTGAAGGTGCCATGCATTTGACGACCTGAGGCGATGGAAGGAGCATGCCAACTGGCGTAAAATGCATTTATTTGGGGTCGAGACGACATCTCCCAAACATTAACTTATCCCATCACAAGCCAATTTCCAGTGAAGGAGGTAGTGACTAACTCGAATAAAGCTTTGTCTGCATGAGTTACTTTGACCCAAATGGTAAGTGATTTCGTTTATTTTGAATGCGCAAAAGTCTTGTCTACAAATGGCTACTGTATGCGCGACGAAGAGCAACGAGCTGTGACGAAATGGTTTCCCCGTAATCTGATCTCCACTTTTTGGAATGGACTGCTTCCACGCAGCTCAAAATAATTCATGATGCTGAGGTTACCTTGTACTAAGCAGTGAGGCAGAAAGATTCTCTCTCCTCTGGAATGTAGAAGCACAACTCCCACTGAAGTTCTTTGTTCCTTTAATAACTGCGTCACCGTTGCAACATTCTTATTCATGGTGTTCCTTGGAAGGCGAAGGAGACCTTCTACTTATTCATGAAGTTGACGTATTAGGCTTGATGGGCCTTATATTGTCTGCTGAAGAATTAGTCAAATCTCCAATTACTTGTAAAGACTTAATAGTTGAAGCATGCAAAAAATGCCCATATTGGTCTTGTGCCTCAACCATTTCTGTAACTAAATAAGCTAAATGAAGAGTGCTACCTTATTTTGCTTTGACACATTTTTGCATTCCATCACAATTAACCCCAGTCGATTCGCCTTCATCCTTACGTCCTTCTATTGCGTCAGAGGTACACTTCTTGGCTGCATCTCATAAATGCAAGGAATCTAGAAGGGGCACACTGACGTCACATATGAATAATGAGTACGAAGATGAGGTTTCACATGAACCGGTGCCTAGAACTCGATGGAAATGCTGGTCTCTGATGATAAATATGAAACATCACGTTCCTTTTCATCCATTTTGATATGGCCCTGATTAGAATGAGAATTCCTTGGCTTGTCGCCAATTGTGGTTGCCTCCAAGTGTTCCTAAAAAAATTATAATGTTCATGCTGTTCTGAGCTTTTTAGTTGTTTTGCCACTTTATTGATATAATTCTTGCCTTAATATGCTTACAACACTTGGTATACCACCATTGGTCATCTTCTGATGGCCTGAAAACCCCTCGCTTATTTATTGTTGATATCGTGTTTGCTTCGTAAGCATATGAGTTACTTATCTTTCTCGAAGTTTCCTGTCCCATTACATTCGTTTTACTTTACAACCGCGGAACATAACAGCGTTGCTCACCTTAGCACATGATAATTTTAGGAGGCATTAAATCCTACTCAACTTCTATTGACATCGGTCCCGTGTTATTCTGTTGCAGTGCATTTGGACCAATGAGTCGCATGTGGTGCTGATTATTGAGGCAGTCCTGCATACAACATTAAGCAAATACATTTGTACTTGGTGTTTGTGGCTGGTGCTTCACCGTACGTAGGAACTTGAGGGTGGTGAATAGCAACAAGCTTGCGTATCACTAAATGTTTGAAATCCATAAATAAGCCGAACGAAACATTAGTTAGTCACCTTCTCATTGCTCAAACGTGTAGAATTCCATATGATCAAGAAGTTTCCGTGCAGCATCGTTTGACCTTATGTAGATTCATGTATTCATTCACTTGATCTCTTCATGTTAATGCGTAGAGCTGTGCAATGCCTATGCAGCATTTTTTTGCTAACATTCAAAGATTGTTGCAGCAGTTTGATGTGACACAATGCACCTTCCAAGGCCTTAGCCTTGGTTGGTGGCCACCAAAGTCTTCTGGATGGCGCGGTATTCTAAAGCACTAATAAATAGTTCAACAGAAGCAAGTAACAGTTGAGCTAATATCGGAAGGCTATGTCACGATTGTTGTCGAATCTGGGGTGTTGGATTGTGGTGGCAATGGTAAGAGTAAGAAGTGGAGCGGTCAAAACTGGTATTTGTGGTGGACAACAACTCTGAGCTCGAATTGCAGATGCTCGACTAGTGGAACTCCTCATGACTGATATATTAGAACTATTTTAGTGCTGGTACGCAGAATTGTATCCTTCAGTAATCTTTATATCGTTTCTTCTCCGATAGGGTTTGTTAAATCGAGGCGCCAAAGGGAGAGAGTGAGAGGTACTGCAGTTGTTCCAGTGCGAATCCCATAACCGTCGAAAGTAGGCACACTAGCTGATTCGTCACTTAATACTTGCAATTCACCGCTTTGATTGACAAACCCTCTTTATCGTGAACCAGCACAGGCAGCATTAAACAGCGTCAACACAGGAGAAAAATTGTCTTCACATAGCGTAGCAGCTGACACCATTTTATGCACCGTGTCCACTTCATTCTTAAATAAGAGACGAAGTAGAGGAATAGTGCACTTCAAAGTGAAATAAAAAGAGAAATGGAGGAGCTGCAAGAAGTAAAAAAGCGGCTAAATTAGGTAATGTGAGTTAGTGGATAGATGATAGCGTGCTGGCGAAATGGGGCTTAAATACATTAGGCAAACAACTAGCCATCAATCGAACGATTAAAGGACGTCTTACTTCCCTCAAGATAAAACTGTCGATTCGGCCGGCTGCAAAGACAGATTAGGAGGAGAGTATGAGAATACTGCGCCTTTGCATTCATATGCACACTGACACACACAGGCTTTCACCCATTTCCGTTCCTCACTGATTAAAGTGGTTCCTTAACGAAACGAAAATAAAAACACGCAATGAAATACCTCTAAGCTTAGGCAAACAAATAGACAGTCACAGATGCATAGTGATAAAGACACAGAGTGACTAAGGATGGAAGTGCGCACTCCTGTCCATTATTATGCAGCATCAGGTGGAGGGATTCTTTGCAAGGCGAAAAAAGGGAATCTGCACTGAGATGGGCAGGCAGAAGTTCGACCGACCTTCAAATTAAGTAGGAGCAACTCGCTTACTTTTGCTTTTATACGGCAAGTGGAGGAGGAGTGTGAAATGGAATTGTGGCAGAGTGGTGTGGGACAAACTGAAGCGACAAAAAAGGTAAAAATAAGAATTAATGGCATTAGGCCAGGCTATGCAAAAATATTATTCATTTTTTGGGCAAAAGGTGACCAAGTCAGATCTGGTCCAACATGTGCTAGCCTGATCTATATTATGACTCTTCACATTATTCTATCATATCATATTCAAGAGTGAGACTAGTAGAGAGATGAAGGGGGCCTATAAAAGAGGGCATGCATTTGACTGAAATGTGCAGAAATTGACTTTATATAAGGAACATGAGTTTCTATCAAACCGCGTACTCGAAGATGCAACTCACACTCTTGTCGTGAAAATAGATTGCACTAGGACACCAGTTGTGGCAATGCCAGAATGACGCATGCAACTGAGGCGAGGAAGAAGGAGGGGAGGGTAGTGACATAACTTACCTCTAATTCCCACGACTTTTTTATTTAGGCCTTTTGACATCTTTAAAATGGCAGAGTTGAAGTTTTGGTAGCTAAAGGGAGTTTGTAACGGAGGCTGCGAAGGTGAAGAATAAAAGCAGACCACAGGTGAAGAGATAACGAAGCTGCACTGAGGCACTGACAAGGATTTGGATGCTGGGGATGGCGACATGAAGAAGCAAGATGAACAATAGAACACATGGATTACGTAAGTCTATGTTTACTTAGGCCGACGAGGATGGCAGCTGAGCTAGAGGAGACACCCTAACTCCATTCCTAGGTGTAAACAGCATTTGCAGGCAGGAACTTCTCTGATGGCAGGTCTACAAGGCAGCAGAATGAATTGCAGCATCCATTTAGTAGGCAGAAAACACTGCTTGGTGAGAACGATTCAGCAGGACACACCTTTGGTTCAAATATGCCATGAGAAATTTAAGTAATGCCTTGAGGAAGCATCTTTTTACTAGGTTGACCTCAGTGTATCAGTTCATGGCGGCGAAAAACAGATAGGCGCTTATACTACTCGTTACGTGTCAATAGCAAGTAGTCGGAGCAAGGGAAGATTGTGGAAGAAAGGATGGCGTGAGAAGAAGTGACAAATGCAACTAGACGTGGGACTGCGAATCTGCCATAAACTTACACATTGCCACCATTGGAGAGGTTGACTAGATGCAACAATTTGAGCTTTCATTTGAAACGATTTTAAGTAGCAACGCTTTAAGCAGGTGATGTGGTTGACCACAAAATTGGCTTAGACGTGCCAGTGAACGGATCCTGATTTATCAAACACCTGAATGTGGATTGTAGGGTGTGGAAATAGGAAATGCGGCTTGAAGAGATAAGGCTTGGAATGCCAGAACAGACGGTCCATGCGAGCAGAGACATGGGCTTCTCCATTGCAGAGCAGCCCGATTCCTCACCCATCCGACGTGCATGGGTGGCTTGACAGGGAACTTCTATCCAATATCCCGTAGGTTTACAGTTCCACTGCATGCAACTTCCATTGGATGCAGTGTTTGGGCATGCCTCGAGAAGAGGAAGCATGTTTGGATGTTGAGGTATGCTTGGACAATCATCTGCTCTCGCCGGCGTCCTATAATCGCGTGAACCCGAGTAACCCGTCAAGTCGGTGCCCATATTTCTGCGCGCTTGTTTCCTCACTCATGCTTTTACCTCTCACCTATTCACTACTGAGTGTAATGTTAACGCTGCGTGATTCACACACTCCACCGTGCATCCAAGGTGCTCGATGAATCCTGCAGTGAAGGTGTTGGTTTGCGTACTCAGCATGAAATGCTGCATGCGTCAAGTGAGTGAAGCGCGGTCTCGCACCATCCTCCGACATAAAGTTGACGGACTCTAAGGTGTGCTTTTTGTTGTCAATACTATTGCATTTCCATTGGCGCACATCTTCACACATTATATCACACATGGCTGCTATTCGCTTATCCACGGAGCACAGACACCTGAACTTGGATTTGATACGTTAGCGGCGATGGGAGCCTACCCCAAGTTTTTGGTGCCAAGTGCTCTTTCTGCATACCGTTGGACTAAAGCCGATAACTTAAGCATTGTGCCTATGTGACATCCTCATCTTTGGCCGTTTCTCTTCCTTTGTCTGCCCCAACCACAACCAGTGCATTATCAGTTCGCTGCATTGTATGCTGACAGATGGTAAATCATAACGGTGCAAGTGGTAAATTCCTTGCCTCTTTGCATATTATCCCTCGCAGAGGACTTGCGGAAGTTAATGGATGAGTGACGATGTGTTCAGAGAGCACACACCTTTTCACCACTCAAAATTTGAAGTAGTTGTTGCGACTGGATGTAAGCAAGAGAAACGGCACTTCCTCGTCCAAGTGACATTTACTATTACACAGGGAAACTTTTCAAAGAGGAGTTGAGGACTAATGATTGGTCTCTATTAAGGTGGAACGAAGTGTCAACTTGGCATTGACCTATCACTGGCATGCGATTATCGCCATCTGAATCGGCTCGTTTGAAGACGCCAATTTGTACTGTAGGCCAGCTCTTAGTGAGGCAATGCCTGCTCATGCTCTGCGATGCTAAGACACCGCTGCTTATTGTCCTCTCCCTGACAAGTGGGGTGACTCCGACCCACCCACGTGGTGGTACATGGAAGTGAAGAGGAGGGTAGAGGGACTGCAGAAGGTGAAAGGCAAATGTGCTTGAGCGGCAATATTTCGCTGCAAAAATTTAACAGGTCAGCACCAAATGTTATGCATGCATGCAAACACAAATTATTGGGTGATATGTACGTCTGCGGATCGAATAGCAAGGCAGAAAGTGTGTAAGAGAGCAAGGCAACCTCAGACTTACCGAAGTTAAGGAAGAAAGGCCGGATATGTGTCCAAGATGATAAGAGCAGTTTTACTGACTTGAATATCAGTGCAACAGAAGAGTAGCTCATATAAGAGGACGATTTGTGAGATGGACGGATGCAGGGAAGTAGGTCTGGTAACCTACTCCTAACCGTTAAGGAGAAGTTCAACTTTCAAAAAGGCGTTTGAACTGGGCTTGCACAAAACACTTAATTTTAATTTAGTCGCACATTCGCAACCCACTGGAAAGGTGAAGTCCTTAGTGCATGCGTGTAGATATCAAGCAAAGAATGCATAGTCAGTGCTTATGATTGTACAGCCTCGGTTTTATGCCTTGAACAATCAAGTCCTGCCACTCAATGGAGGCTAATTCACAATATGGCGATCACTGAATTTTTCCGCTAGTTTGTCGGCACTATGGAAGCAGTCTCTGTAGGAATAGAGAAGCATCTGGGTGGCACTGAGGTTGGAGGATGCAACCTATAGTGCTCAATAAACTAAAGAATGTCCATAAGCTCCTCAAGGCATTAATATGCTTCGACTTGGCAGAGTTAGTTCAGTGCAAGAATCCAACTGTTGGGTAGTCGAGAATGTTAAAAGAAGAAGATTAAGACTTCTAAGTTGCGTCCTATTAGGCTTCGTGACCCTTGTTTGACTTAATAGGCTTCATTAATAAATAACGAAAATGTTAGCAACTTGTCTTTTTTTAGAGAATCGGAGGCATGAAAATATTTTCGAATGACGACTTGAATTAACACCGATAATGAATGCATGGATAGCTATTTCAAACCTTAAACGTCTGCCCGGTAAATTGCTTTTATAGACGTTATTCAATTCCGTATGTTGCTTAGGACTTAATCCAACCAGCTGAATGGGGCCGCACGAAATGGGAATGGAGTCACGGCCAGCAAATGTGCCTATGAGAAGGACATACATGGCTAGGGCCATCAATAAGAGAGTGGCTGATTTTGGTTTCGATGATGGAAGCATTTGCAGTCTGTAGCATCGCATAGGCGTACTCATGTCAGCTTTCAGGTTGGTGGGCTACAAAGTTTAACTCAACAAAGTAGTCTTTGCGTGAAGTAGAGCATTCTCGTTCAGCGAATTCTTGTCCAAAAAGAAACCTGACTGAAAAGTCTATCAAGGCCAGGAAAAGGATTCGCTTGTAAAGCTAGAACAAATTGGGCAAGCTGGTGATTTTGGCAATGGATGCCAAGCCTTCTTATTGTCTCGGTTATCATCATAGCCAAGTGTTGAAGTAAATAACGAACGAGTAAACAGCTTAAAAAGTAGCATGCAAGGTCTACTTTAATGGCTAGTGAAGTTGTGCATCAAATTCTATGGCAGCGTCATTTCACACCACGAAGTCCACTCCACAGTCCTTCAAGCATTGCGTCCGCGATGCAGCGTTGGTGCAGCAGTCAGTGGTGAAGTGGTGCAGAGTTTACGGTAGGTGACTATAAGTCTGTCTTGGGAGACAGAGGTGTCGGTTGATGGATAGGTATTGCTCTAGAACACGGATGCTCGCACCTTTCTCACTACAAAGTTGTCCAATTTCCGAACGCACGTGCGCTCACACAGTTGCAAGTGCACTCCAACTTCTGCTTCAACTTCTACCTGTCTCGGTCAGGCATTGTCAGTCAGTTCACCCACACACACTCGCTGTAGGTGTCACTGGATAGCCTCGTTACCTGCTACAGTGATGGATTGCAGAGACCACCACAAGTCAAAATGTGCTTGACAGAAAACCCAGTCACGTCGACCAAATGGTTAGCTACGTCGCCATGAGAATGCCTCAGTCTATTCCTCCTTGACTGTTCATCTTTCACAAAAATGTTTTGTTGTGCCTCTTATGGACTGTACGCACCAATACAACTTCTTTATACTTTAGCGCCGTCATGGATGGTACTGACATCACGGTTTCCTAAATAAACTTCGTGATTATTGGCTGCCCAATGCTAGAAAGCAGATAAAGTGCAATTTGGGAAATGCTGCTCAAGAAATCTAGCATCATAGTGCGGATAATTTTGCTTGATCAGTAAAACTGGCCAGTTACTAGGGGGCTTAGAGACTTAAAATAAATAATTTGCCTCAATTCTGGATCCAGTCGATCCTACCGTTGGTAAAAGAGTTGAAGTAAAAACATCTGACTGGGGTGAACATGAGTAAACTAGCGGCGTAAATTGATTCACATTTGTCTGATTTCCCTTTTAGTATCATGTAGAGAAATAGACAACTACGGAAGAATGCAATGAAGGAATAGGTATTTCAAAACACCGATCTGCAATCGTGGATCCATGGTTGTCGAAACGTACATACAGGCAGCAATGGGAACGTCTAGATGATATGTTGCGTGTTTTCTTAGATGCGATGTCAAACCTGTGGAGACAGCAATGAGATAATAATGCGAATTCAGCATTATTTTTACAAGTTACTTGGTTAAAGAACCACATTTGGGATGCAACGCCGTTGTGGATTTGGTGCAACGTTACATTTTTGCTAATTCTGCAGATTCGTTGAGCACCTGCTCTTAGCGACTGCATCTGATGAGGTGAGGATGTTAGCCTGCATTTAGGCATGACTTGCCACCTGACACCAGCCCATGAGCCCAAGCAATAGCGGCGAGCTTGCAGTTTAATTGAGTGAAGGGATTCCACAGCTCTACACCTGTGCGTTTCGCCAGAGAAGTCGTGCAGGATGGCGACGGTCAATAAAAACAATGTGGGATTCATCGATTCTGCTTCAATGGCTTGAGGGAACAATGCATTGACTTTAAGATATAGGCTTAGTCTCTGGCCTGAACTACATCTTCGACTCAATTACGAGAGATTCAAATCGTCGACTGCTAGCAGTACATAGGGGAGGCTGTCCAATCCAACGTAATGGCTTTTAACGAGGAGCATTCTAAGGAGTGGTCGTACAATCTGCAGACAACCAAGTATCTGCACATAGCAACTCGTTTTTGCTGAGTGTCACGATGTGAGTGGAATGGTTAAACAAGATATACGCCAACGCATAAGCAGTAAGGAGAGCAACAGTGATTGCGCCTTAGAGGCTAACATTGGTAGGTGTGAGGGTAGCCCTCGGCAATCCTGCGTCCACCTAGCGTACGTGACATTACACACTGGGCCCTCGACCTCATCCCACCAACGCATATACCGCCAAGCAGTGCAAATGCATTCCGGAGTAGTCGACGACGCAAACATTGCGCTGCAGTCAATGGTGAAATAGTGAGGGTAGAAAGCAGAAGGAAGGAAATGAGCGAATAGAGGTAGTGCTGGCCCACGGAAAGGACATCGACCCCGTGACCATCTCGCACTGAACTCGCACGAAGTAGCCCAACTCCTGTAACGGCGAGTGTAGGATCTTTAGCAGGATTACCTCTACTCCTAACGCTACCTAATCTCCTCTTGATAGCCAGTTGGTTTTAGCGCATGCAAATATGACGTGTGATAGTGGCGGAAATTCCTGCCACACTGGATTTCTGAGACTAGCGCAAGTGAAGGCACGCCAGTCTAGCATTCAGCTACTTAGTTCGCAATGGGAGTGCCTCGGTCCCCTACTCAACGCACTGAATGTCCCGCTATCATAGTATTTACCTTCTCATGCAGCGTTGCTTTCATTGCAAATTCTCTAAAGCGCTACTTCACCACTGAGCACTTTATTGGCAACCTCTAGCCGGTAAAGTAACACTGCTCCAATGATCATTGCAAATGCCCTCAAACCGCACCACCAGTTCAACCAGATTATACTTGGAGTAGTTTCAATTTTAGGTTTCTATAACTGCATTCAGTTACCTAATCTTCTGCACCGTGGGACAAATACATTCTTCTACTATCGCTGCTCGTCGCAACTAGTAGCACACTTACTAAATGCTAAGTAACTCATCGTAGACTGATTATGCCAAATCGCACCAGCTTCATGTTGATACTAAATCAGAGGCGGAGTAGCAGCCCATTTGCGGTAGCGTGTGCTTCTCCTCCGCCGTCCATCCTCCTGCCACACGACCATGCTGCTCTGACTGCTAGCTATTGACAAGATACAAGTAGCATAGTGTGATTATTTGAAATAATGCTTCATGGACTGACATCAAAGGGTGTATTGATAGAGAGTGTCATGCATAAATGAACTAAACGTTTAATGCTGTCAGGGTATGTCTTTCAAAGTGTTAATTTATTACTAATGCACTCTCACCATCGTGCAAAGTATGCAGGCTTACAATTTGATCAATGTGTGCAACTGCTGAAGCTCAAAACCAACCTCACATTGCTGGGCCATGTGCTCCTGACACTACTTGGCTAAACTTTAGCCCTCCATCATGTGCGATCTTCCCAAATCATCCTCTTTGCTAAAACACAGGGGTGGTTGCTGCATTGAAATGCTAGTGCACTGGCGAGCAGCGGTGAGGCTGGAGAGGTGGATGTCCCAAGGAACTTGCAAAATTTATATGATGATCATTCAATGAGACTTTTTGGACGTCGACTACGCAATCATCGTGCAGCAATAGTTAAGTGGTGGCGATGGAAGGAAGAAGGAAGAAGTGATCGAATGGAGGCAGTGTCGGTTGACGAGAAGGCTGATGACTTCGTGCCTTTGCCCTAACTTTCATTCCACGAAGTAGCCCAACTCTCGCATCGACATCTGAACTTGTTTCTACGTCTGATCCTACTTCAACCCCCTTTGCAACCGGACAGTTTCAGTGCGTGCTAATTAAATCAACGAAAGCGACGGTTGATCGATTCCAAATTTCCCACCTCAGAGGTTTGCTGCGATTGGTGCAAGTGCAAGCAGGCCAGTCTAGAATTTGGCTACTTGTTCCGCATCGGGAGTGCCCCAGTCTCTTACTCATGCACTGTCTGCCCGCTATCGTATTATTCGCCTTCTCATGCAAAGTTACACGCCCTCCCAATTCTGTGAAGCACTGATTCACCATCGAGTAATTCCTTACCAACTTCTCACCGATAAATTAACACCACTCCGCTAGTAGGGCTTTGACGCCAGGATCAGCGAAAGTGCCTTCCAACCGCAATATCTAATCAAACAGCCAAGTTCAAACCCATGCAAGAAGCTCTTCATAGAGTTCTAGGTCATCACTATGACTGTCCGACCGTCGTGATGGAATCGCCACTAACGTCACATTTCGTGCTTTGCCATCTGACGTAGATGTCGGCTTTGAATAGCAAATAGTGGTACTTCCCACAAAACAGACGAGAAATCCTTCACACCCTTCTGTCGAACAGTTCCTCTCGAGGCTTGTTAACTCTGTTTGAGTTATTTACCATTCCTCATTGCAATCCACTTGGACAGTTAATGACCATATTGCACAATTTCCTTATTTCACTCTACTCATCTTGAAGCACTGGTAAATATCCTGCTCTATTCTTACACCATGAATAGTGCTTCCATTTTCGTGCTGCGAACTTGCTCATAAATAAACTTGAATCATGCTCGGCAGTCGAATTAATAATTATGGGTCATTGTGCTGTGGAAGGAGACAGCCAATCCAGCGTGGCGTTGGTAGAGATTCTGCGTGGGCTAAACGCAACGTAGTCATGGGCGATGTCGACTCAGGGTTTGAATGATGAGATTGTGATTATGTAGCAGATTGATGACTGGCGAGAATGGCAAATTTGGCCTAAATGATAAATCGTAACAATCCTAGCGTGTTCGCAGCAGCTCACTCAGGTTCAGGCCAAGTCAGTAACGAACAGTTAGTTCTCCACACTTCCTCCACATTGACCTGCGTGTAAAGGCAATGTAAGAAGACCACGTTAAAGTACTATCATATAATAATTGCAAATGCCGTGAAGCACCCGACCCTTCACCCACGCCGCTACTCGCCATTGGGTTGGCATTTCAATGCAGCAACTGTTCCTGTGTTTTCTAACGCAGAAGAGAATTTTGGACGATTGGACATGAAGGAGAGCTGCAGTTACGTTGATTATTCGCAGGAGCACATGACCCAGCAACACAACAATTGTTATGGACTTTCGCTACCGCTCAATTTGATCAAATTCTAAGTCTGCATAATTTGCACGCAGGGTAGTCGCATCAACGCAAGACCCACCTTTTAGAAGACATGCCTTGACAACATCAAATGCTTAGTTCATTTACACATAACACTATATCAACGCATCCTTCCATGCCAATCCATTAAACACGCATTATTTCCAATAATCGCGCTATACTACTTGTTTCTTGTCAATAGGTAGCAGTCAGAGTAGCATGGTCGTGTGGCAGGAGGATGGACTGAGGGAGAGAAGCACATTCCACAGCAAACGCGGCTGCTATTCTGTCTTCAGTTTGCGCGTCAACTCGACATTAGCGTGAATCTGCACCATTTAAAGACAAGTTATTTGGTATCCAACAAGCACGAAACTAGTCGCATTAATAAGCCTCTGTAGAAAAGTGTATTTATCCTACGGTGCAGAAGGCTAATTAACTAAATGCACTGACTTTAGCCTAAAATTTGAATTGTTCTATGCATAGGTCGTTTAAGGAGATGATGCGGTTGAGAGGCACTTGCACTGATCCCAGCGACAACGCCCCACTGATCAACTTGTCCTAATTTGTAGGCGAGCAGTTGCTGTTGCATTGCTCATTGGTGAAAAAGTGCCGTGCAGAAATCAGAGGGAAAGCAGCATTGCATGAGAAGGCAGGTAATACGGTAGAGGGACAGGAAGTGTATCGGGTAAAAGACTGTGGCACTCCCGTTGGGAAGTAAGTAGCTAAGTTCTAGGCCAGATTGCTCCCACTTGCACCACTTTCACCTGTCCCCTGTGGTAGATAATTTTGACTATATCACACGTCGCCTTCAGTGAGTGAAGTTGAATGCGCCAAAACTGGCTTGTTGTCAAGAGGGGCTGGAACATCAGTAGAAGTTGACATAACTTTGCTGCGGCCTAATTCATCGTCGGTGGTGAGATTGGGATAATTTGTTGGAAGGGGAGGTTGAATGAAACAACGAGGTCATTGCCCACCTCGCTGATCGATGTCCTCTCGCCGTTCGCTTTCTACTCCTACCAGTGACTGCTGCTCAACTCCTTTCGTCCACTTTCCATCGTTGTCATCTAACTATTGATTGCTGCACGATGATTACGTCATCGATATACGCCAAAAATGTGTTTGCACTGCTCGACGGACTACGCAATGACGCACTAAAGTCGAATTTCCAGTGTGAAATAATGCATGCACTAAATATACGTAAGGTAGCCATGCGCTATCCCCACGTCTACCTGACACATAAGAATTCCGAATATCACAAATTGCTTTGCAAGTTAAAGCTCTCTTATCAGAATCACATTGTGTCTCTGATCACCCCCGTTATGCACAACGCAGAAAACTTGCTTTGAACCATTTTCTTGGTTTCCAAAGTTCACTTAACCTAAGTGGAGGGATAAAAGTGTTTAGCGATTTGATACACTGTAAAATATGATAACAGTAAGCTTACATGTCTAAAATATTGCAACCTATTTTGCTCTAATGACAGGGTAGGAGTTAACGTGAAAAATAGTCGAAAAAACAAATTCTGACCTCAGTATGTTGCTGTAAAGTGGATTTTATAACCAGTACTATATTGGCCTCTCGCATATTTTCCCACATCTGCTACTCGATTTGTCAATTGATGCTTATTACCCATTTGTTTCTTAATCCTCATTGCGCAGTTTGTGGCACCTCTCTCGAGCCAATCAGAAACAGCCTCTTAACTGATTCGCGCATAATGTATAGACCAATCAGATGGAAGTAGGCGAGAGTCTGGCCTCTTAGAGTGAGTCTTAATTAGCCATGACAATAAAGCCTGTTCAAAGTTCGGTTGGGTCAGTTTTCTTAAATTTTTGCCAGCTCTATTCCCCATCTAACCTACTTTTCATTCCAAAAAGGAAAAATAATTAATACACACCAAGAATTTGCACTTTGCTGGGAAACCAGTGAGTGTATGGGCTCGAAGTGGCTTCTTTATAAATCAGCGCATTTTTATAGTGCCACACACCAACGTCACGCCCGGCATAGCACCAATCATTGTGGAATGCTAGACAAAGTCCGAGCAGGAATTACGACTGTCTTCAAATGCCACACAACAAGCGTGCAATTTTTTCCATTTGCTATTCATGTTTCAATCCCCCTCTCCTTATTTCCCGTACCAGGTAAGCATTTTCTGGCAAGTTCTAAGTAGCGTGCATCGACTGAACCTCGACATTTTACATGTGAGTTGTCATGAAGTTGACCATCACCACGTATTTTCATCTACTTTTCGACCGCAGAGGCGTACCAAACGGTGGGATGGAATGCCACCATCTCCTCCTCACATTGTTCGCTACGTCATTTCTCTCTGCTATCTCATTCCTTGGTTTACTCAAAACAGAAAGCCAGCATTCGCTGTTCAAACGCGGGATGCCCAACAGGAGAATCCACGAATCGTAGATCAGGTCTGACTGCACATAGACACTCGAATCAGGCAAAGCGGAGAACAAGTTGATTTTCAAAGGCATTGTCTTCACTTTTACTTCTACTGGAAGCACAGGGTAGTACGAATTTAAGCCGAAGGATGCGGCTTGGAGCATGTAAAAGGGGAAATTCGGACG
Organism: Taenia multiceps; assembly: GCA_001923025.3. NCBI lineage: Eukaryota > Metazoa > Platyhelminthes > Cestoda > Cyclophyllidea > Taeniidae > Taenia > Taenia multiceps. The sequence continues at coordinate 5,424,132 of CM010313.2, read as the reverse complement.
CGGTCTTGTATAAGAGGCAACTAGGGGGGTAATGTTGCACCATGCAGCCCGACAAGGCCATTAGAAGAACAAACAACGGATATGCTAAATAGGAGGTTATAGAGGGGGTTCGGAGCCACCAGCATTGTAGTACCACCCAGGAAGGAAAGACGAGCGCTGCAACATTGGGTGGAATTGTTTCCAAGGGCGGCTAGACGCGGCATTATGAGTGTGCACATTGTCCGCATCCCAGTCACGTGATGTCTTGGCGATCCTTGTGTACACCCTGTTCCTTCCGATTTGGTTAATGCAAAATCAACTTTTTATTCATTTACCTAGAACGCGTTACGATAGTTTCACTTCACTGCAACCGTCCTCACATCACCATGCCGCAAAGTACCTCAATCGTGCCGCAGAGGCATCAAAACTGTGATCGAGCGTGTGAAAAACGAGACCGTTATTTAGTGCTCCTCTGGCATGGGTGACTTCACCGTGTTCTCCAATTGTCGCGGATTACAGCGCACCTGCACCTTTGCCTAAACGTTGTCGCATTAGGAGTTACCAGCCCTCCAAACACCTTCGACTCTTTTATTAAACATGCACAAATGTAATTATGCTACTCCTAAGCAAGCAGGAGACTTGGAAACATTTGCTCCAATTTAATAAATATTTGGGGGTCAAATATGTAAAATTTATTCCACTGGTTGGCCACCACATCAGTCCGGAGGAAGCTACATATAATGATGAACAGTACTTTTAGAATCGCAAGTAGGTAAGCTATGGAGTATGGGCTAAATGTTTTTTGCAATCCCTCATCCATTAACATTGTTGGCAATGATGAATTGCTTAAACTTACATTTTATTGTCTTTTACTATGGCCAAATCCGAATTTCTAAAGCAAAACAAAGTCCTGTGAAGAGCTAAAAGTCCGGGATGAAATGCCATGGAAACCGTCTGTGTCAAACCAAATTGCTGCCCGTGAGGAACAGCTTTTTTTAGTCCAAGAAGTTAGAGCAAGATTGTGTCGTTATTAAATGGACTTAATAAAACAAGCATCGCAGAATAAAAGGAAGTTGGATGTACAAAATTGTAAAGGACCTCCTTAAATTGAAGAAAAATAAAACCTATCGCGCAGTTAATTCACTTAATGTCAGCGCAATTGTAGAAGAACAATAAGCCCCTCAAAATCTAATGAGAGCTTAAGATAAGCGATTGGAGCGAGGAGGGTAATTAGCTCCTGTTTGCGTACGTAAGTTGAGGCCCATCGCGTGGGGAGGTTTTCATCATAGCACTAGAACTCGACAGTTCTCAGACTAGTAGGTTCGGCTACGCAAGTAACAGTCTTAAAATGGCACACCTTCCTATGTAATTTACAACGAGACCATAAACTGCATTATTAATTTAATAAAAACTGAAGGAATGGTCTTGCAGACTATTCGTTGAACTACTATCTTATGTGGCTTATATATGGGTAATTTGTGATCCTGTATGTAGACTTTGCTATTGGGTATCTTACAATGGCCGTCTCGCAGCTGAAAGGTAACAAATGATCTAACGACCCTACTCACACATAATTAGTAGGATAGGTTGATAGGAATGTTCGTGCTATGGAAGCCGGTACGTGGAAGTGCTGCATGCTATACAATGGCAACATCCGCCCGTTCCCTTGCCAGCCCTGTGGGAAGAGGCTGGGGCAGTACGACCACTGTGATATTAGACTTCGCAAAAGTACCATTAACTATGCGAGCTTGGCTAAAATCAAGCACTGCCTTCGTTTTAGACCTCTAGCATCTTCTCTCTTCAAATCGGCCCTTTTTCCCTAGAGCTTTTAGTGCATCAATCGCATGGCGGCTCCGATGCTCCTAAACGCTTTGAAGATTGAATTGATAATGATGCACAGAAAATTACATCCTCTAGAGGAAGTTGCGATCATTCTTGCTACGTCCGTATTACTGTGTTGCTGGAGGCTTAATTACAAAAGGGTCGGTAGTCTGCTCCCTTCGCCAACCATATTTATTGAGTGTACTAAAGAGCGTAACAAGTCGACCCTCTGTATCATTTGCAAACGCCCTAACCTTTCATGCGATTTAAAGACAGTCATGAGACCACTCTTAGATTTCCACTATATTCACCTAAAATAGATTCTTTGGAAAAGGTAGCTTAAAAACAGCAAAAAAGAATGCTGCATAATGCGTTTTTAGTTAATGAAAACGTAGAAAATCTCCTGACCATGCCAATGTCCTTTTCTTTATTTGCGAAACGTTTCACCTTCCAATGTCAAGGTTGACACTAGTTAAGTATATTCACCTAGACAGAAAAAGCATTTTTGTTGCCTAAACGCCCATACATTTTAAAGGAACTCACTCATGCAGCGTTCGGAAAGACACAGAAGAATTAGTTTTAGCAAATTTTATTTAATGAGATTTTTAGCAATGCAACTCATCTTCTTACAGTATCGTCGACAGCCAATGCGACAAATTTTTGCAGTAGGTTCTGACTAAATGATGAATAAGTTGATTTTGCAATAAGCCAAACCAAATGTTTTCCAGAAGCAGTTGAATGATCCGTTTCGAGTCTCGTTCGAAGGCACGGCGACTATGGTTATCCTTGCTTCATGTTTACCTCCTTCTACTTCCTTGCGTTAATTAACTTAAAACAGCTCTTCTCTCAATGACGTCTAACTGATAATTTGCCTTAGGGCTTCTAACTCAAGAAGAAGGAGAAGAAAAAGTGCTTTTCACAGTTGGAAACTTTTTGTTGTGAATTGAAGTTTGTGTTTGCCTTAGAGTTTGCCAGCCTTAAATCCGTTGATAGGCACACGAGAGTTCCCTTGTTTTGTTCCCTTTGCAGTAAGTGCCTTGTAAAAGTTGTTTAATTTACCAGGAAGCAGGTATTCTCTTGCAGTACAAAGGGCCTAAAATTTAAAGCATTTAGGTCTTTCAACTCATTTTACATTCGCTGCATGTCAGTGTGCCATTTTGCGTTCATTCGCACATACTTAAAGATCGCAAGTGAGATGTCTTCCATGCCCATTTAGCGAGACTACTTCCACCTGTAAGGTCTAGTATTAAGGATACCATGTTGCGTATATTATGGCAGTAAAAAGCGCTAAATTAGTAAAAATGGAGGAAGAGATAAGGTAGCACTTAAAGGCAAGAATGGGGTTGGGGGGGGAAAGTCAGGAGTTGGCCTAGCTGACCTCACTGTATGAAGCCACATCATGGCTAAAGCGATATTTTTACTCCTCTTGTGATTTCTGCTGAAGTTTACTCAAGTCGAGATTATAAAAGGAGCTCCAGCGTGTTGGCTAGCGGTGAAAGAGAGTGAAGTGGAGAAGATGTGTTGGATGAAATAAATATGGATATGGATGCTGTTGTGAACACTTAAATCAAATAAAATGAAGATTTGTTTGTTCGACTATATGCTATGCGATTTGTGCCGCTGTCTACAAGGAATGATTAAGGTATTACACGCATAGCCGGCCATGCCAATTTCCTGTTATTACAGCGCCAGGATCCACTTAGTCATTTCGGCGAGTTTCACATTTAAGCTCCTAGTTTCATATTTCAACAAAATTCTGTCTTCTTGTCAGCTGCCCTGAGGTGCAGTTATCTCTCCCTGCCTTGCAGCTGACGGACATCAAACGCAATTTCAATCAAAGGGGTGCTCTCAGTACCCGCCGTTGCGATCGTACATCTTCAATTAATCTTCACTATCTTTGTCCAGAACACACCACGCTAAAATTGTTTCACTCCCAACTGACGCGATTTTATGTGCCAACGTAACAATCTCTTCATACCGACGGTGAATGCGTGGCAGCAATCCCAACTGTGGAGTTGTGGAGTGAAAGGAATTGAGTTTTAATGCGTTGACCCTAGCCTAAGCTACCATTACTGTTGGCCTTCAGGCAGCATGTCATTGCGAATGGGAACGTCTTTTTCTGTTACTTTCAGAGTGAGAGCATCCAAAGTGGAAGGTAAGCAAGAAGTTTGTTGGGGTTCAACAGCGTCTTCTAGAACACACCCGTTCAAATCATATGACGCTTTGACTAAGTTTGCTTTCCTTTGAGGAAATCCATTAAATCTTGTGGCAGTGCTTAGAAGATTTTGAATTGCTGCTTTGTTGTGGCAGAATTCGCACTTGGCAACTTCGCACGATACGGGTGGAAGTGGCGCGTACACCAACTAACGACACAAACAGTGAATCAGGTAGTCGAGTTGGTAGTTGGTGGGTGAAAGGGTCATTGTTTACATGATTGATGTAACAGATTATAAAGCAAGGTGTTTTTACATTTTGTTTGTTTTCTGCTAAATGCACGTTGCCAACAACTGATTGGTTGATTGATTAATTGATGTAAAAACTCGAGTTTTATGGATAGCTATATTGGGAACAAGCACCAATGTTGTATCGATGGTGCTGATAGGATAAAAATCAGATCGAAAATTTCCAGAAGCTCTAAGTTGCAGAGAAGGAGACCTAAGATGTCCGAAATGAAGTGATATGGTAATGTGTAAGATTTGACCTGCGGCTGCATTTAAGATTGGGTCCCATTATAAGCCGCCAGTTGTAATCGAGTGCCTTTGCTACGCTTAACTACACCTTTATCTGCATTCAACTTACGCAAATATGAAATGTAGACTCGTCATATCACTGTAAGACAGCTGAAACCTAATGCACGTGGTTCGAGTCAGTGCGGTATTCTAGCGCTGCTTTATCCTTATCAACTGGCACCTTGCATGTGCTGATCAAATGATTAAAAGAGCATACATAAAAGCATTTCCGTGAGGTAAAGATATGCCTGAACACCAAATTTCTTCTTTTAACTTTGGCAAAAAGAAATCTGGAGGCACTGCTTTGACTTCCAGAAAGCTAACAGCCATACATAATACTGTTTCCATGGGGGATCGGCGATGATGGGTTGGGAGCAACTTGACTGAACAAAATAACTCAGGCAGGGTATAAAAAATACAAATTGCGAGATTTAGGAGGCCATCAATAATACGTCCAAAGAGATTTTGCAATCTACAAAGCTCTGCTTACTTTCCCTTTCTTGTAATGGACAATTAAGTAGCCACATCACTCAACTTATCATTATTAATATCAGTTAGTACTGTTAAAGTGGCTAAAGCATCTCAAATGCTACTTTTCACTTTTTAATGAGATATTTGGCTTACTACTTGAAACTAAATTCTGTGTTAAACAGGTTGCGAGAAGTAATTGCAAAGATAAAGACATCTACCATACCTAAGTCTAGTAGTAGTAAGAATGCAAGGCTGACATGCTACCAGGCGAAGGTAAATGTCAAATATCTGTCAAGCCTCGACTAGGCCGATTTCTTTCTCGTAACGTATCAAGGAATTGCTGTTCCATAAGTTTCTTTGCTATTCTTGTTTCAAACAAACCCATCTTACTTACTGTGCATGGCATGTGGCTCTGACGACACCATATCGGTAACACGATTACGTTCTATTCCATAATAGAAGGGATGCCATTGAATAAATCAACTGAATACACTGTAATTTAAAAAGACCTGCAACAGCCAACATATTGCTGTCGAATATGTTTAGTCAAAGTACTACTACTACCTGTTTTAGCCATGTATTTTGGCCCAATTCCGTTGAATAGCACATTTTTATTGTTGTCTGAATTAACTGAACTTGTGCGGGTCACGATGAAGAGACCAGATTGATTAATTTAGTTTTGTTAATCGGGCAGAGTGTATTTTAAGGGAGAAATTTAGCCTTAGGACCTGAGCCAGTCTATAATAAGTGTAAATGGATGTTAAAAGTGGCAGCATGGAACAAGTCTTTTGCAGATACATATGGCATCGAACACAAGCTTTTGACCATTATGACTGTTGTGTTTCGGCTTTTTCGGAGAGTACCGTCCCATCTAAAATGTGTAGGTCTGTCAAGTATGCTCCGTGTAACCTGCTGCGAGGTCCGTTTCAATCGCCTACTGTGATACAAATGGATCCTCGAAAAAGCGGTAGATTAAACAATAAACACGATTCTGGATAATCCAACTAATGCTTCAGAGATAGTATAAGGTAGCTGTAGACAATGTCAACGTCAAATTCATTCAGAACTGGAAAGCAATTTAATCACCCAAACCTCCATATGTGTTTAGGTAATTCACCGACGCGGATTTTGCGGGTAATAAAGTAAGCACCTCGACGGGTTCTAAATAAATGAACTAAGAGTTGCTATTTGCACTAAATTAAAGAGAGTGGTCTTTGGTAGCAAGTAACTTAACTTCTCCGAGTCTTGATGGAAGGCTCGTTCAGCCGGAATTTCGAGTAGGCATTACAGGGCACAGGGATCAGGGTAATCGCTAGTTCAAGCACACCTCCTTTAACTGCCTTTTACCCCTAATTTGGCACATTAAATTCCGCGCCTAGGGACTTCTGATCGACATTATGACTCAGGGCTTCTAGGCTAGAAGAGAGAGATAAGAGACAAAAATAGAAGTGAGGCGCATGCTGTTGGTAAGGTTTTATTGGTTACTGAGAATGGTATCCGCCTTAATGATTGTCAGCTTTGATTCAGCCAACAGGCAAGAGCTTTAGTTTTGGAGTTTTTTTCAGAAATACAATAAAATCGATCTTCTCGAATTGGGGTGCTCGTCATCAATTCCGAGGGAGAGGGGTACAAGCACTGATCTTCCATGGGCCTTCATCGTTTAATAGCCCTCCTCCTCATGCCGTACAACGCAACGTGTGTTCCCCTATTTTCACTTCTCTCGCATAACGGTTCGCAATTCAACTGGTGGGAGCCCTAGTTTGAGTGCCTCGATGCAACACTGGGAGCGTTAAGTTGCATCTATCCAAGCCGTGCATTCACTAGCTACTACACATGCTTATTTCTCTGGGTTTAATGCGTATGAGTTAAAATGAGGTGGTAGATGGTTGGTACTGTAGGATTCTCTCCGCCTGATCTTAACATCTCAACAGCAGCGCCATCAGTGGACCAGTAAGGCCTCTCGGCTGTCGTGATCAGTTCTGCTCACCCACTCTTGTGTGCAATGTCCTAACCTTCCTACTTCATTACAAACTACTATAATCAGGGCGTCAATAAAACAAAATGCCTCACAGCCCTCCCTTTATTGCTACATTCAAGACCATTTTAGGTCAGCTGCGTTCATTTGCAAGCACAGTGAATGGAAGTGGAGGGTGAAGGGCTTGGCGATCTCTCGTCAGGCATCAGAGAGCATCGTAATCACTCTGCTTCAAGAATAGTACTTCAAAGCTTAAATCATCTAACTCATTACACACTTGTATGCTTCTCATTCTCTAGCGGTGTAAATGTTGCACCTGAGAAGTAATCACACCAGGTATATTGGCAATCCGTTATTAAAATGGACCGATTGAACTTACAATCCATAATGAAACCATAGTCATCCAAGAATCGCAGTATCGTTTGGGCAACAACGCGCCCACACTCGTCGTTATTTACTAAAGTACTGTCAACTCGTAGTCACACCTGTAGTGAACTGTCGAACATGCCTGCGTTTGTGATCGCAAAGAAAAAAGACATGGAACGAGTGATCATAACTTGAGAGAGGTCATTAAGAAAGGCTTGAGTTAGGGCCAATTTAGTGAGAAGCACACAATATGACGTCTTTAAGCAGGGTTTGAGGTTCTGCTACCAAACATTTAGCCCACCATGACTGTCTGCCTTATTCTTCGTCTCACCGGGTTGTATAATGGCAAGACTACCATTTTGAGTGGCACTTCTTAACATTCCATTCACTAGCCAACTTGTGTCCCTTGTCGATGCATCTCACAATGTAAATCATCAATGGCTTAATTATTTTAGTCCATTTGCTTATACTACTCGTTGCATGTCAATAGCAAGTAGTCAGAGCAAGGAAAGATTGTGTAGGGAAATAATGGCGCGGAAAGAAGGAGTGACAACTGCAACTAGACGTGGGACTGCAAATGCGCCTTCGGCCCACGCATTGCTACCATTAAAGAGTTTTACCATGTGTAACAATCTGAGCTTTAATTTGAAAAGATTTCATGTAGCAACGCTTTAAACAGGTGCTGTGGTTGACCGCCAAATTGGCTTAGAATTGCCAGTGAACGGATTCTGATGCATCACACACCTGAAGTTGTGGATTGTAGGGTGTGGAATTAGAAAATGTGGCTTGAATGGATAAAGCGTAAGATGTCAGAACAGACAGTCCATGTGTGTAGAGACAAAGGCTCCTCTATTGTAAAGCAGCCCCATTCCTCACCCAGCCGACGTGCATGGGTGGCCTGACAGGGACACTTCCAGCCAGTATCGCATGAGTTTACAGTTCTATCACATGCAATTTCCATTGGATGCAGTGTTTGTGCGTGGAGTAGGAGAAGCCATTTTGCCTCCAGAAGAGGAAGCATGTTTGGATGTTGAGGTATGCTTAAACAATCGTCTGCTCTCGCCCGCTTTGGAGTTGGGCTACGTCATAATCACGAAAAGGCCGTCCTATAATCGCGTGAACCCAAGTAACCCATCCAGTTGGTACCCATATTCCGATGCGCTCGCTTCCTCACCGACGCTTTTACCTCTCACCTATTCACTACCGAGTGTTATGCAAACGCTGCGTGATTCACCCACTCCAGCGTGCATTTACGATGCTCGATGAATCCTGCAGTGAAGGTGTTGGTTTACGCACTCAGCATGAAGCAATGCATGCGTCAAGTGAGTGAAGTGCAGTCTCGCACCATCCTCTGACATACAGTTGACAGGCTCGAAGGTGTGCTCTTTGTTGTCAGCACCATTGCATTTGCGTTGCCGCACATCTTCACACATCGCATTACACACGGCTGCTATTTGCTTATCGATGGAGCACAGATACCTGAACTTGGATTTGAAACGTTAGCAGTGATGGAAACCTGCCCCAAGTTTTTAGTGCAAACTGCTTTTTCTGTATACCGTTGGACTAAAGCTGATAACTTAAGCATCGTGCCTATCCGACATCCTCATATTGAGCCGTTCCTCTTCCTTCGCCTAACCGAACCACAATCAGTAGCATTACCGGTTCGCTGCAATGTATGCAGACTGATGGTAGAGCATGCCGACGTAAGTTGCAAATTCCTTGTCTCTTTGCATGTTATCCCTCACAGAGGACTTGCGAAAGTTAATGGATGAATGAGGATGTGTTCGGAGAGCACACACCTTTTTGGCCTTTCAAAGCATAAAGCATTTTTTGCGATTGGATGTGGACAAGAGGGACGGCACTTCATCCTCCAAGTGACATTTACTTTTTGACAGTGGAACTTTCCAAAGTGGAATTGGAAATCAATGCTTGGTCCCTATCAAGGTGGTGAGAAGTGTCAATTTGGCATCAACCTCAGGAAAGCACATGCCGCCGAGATGACTTACTTCACTGTCAACCTATCATTGGTATGCAATTCTCGCCATCTGAATTGGCTCTTCGTGAGACACCGCCTCCTCATGCTCTGCAATGCTAAGACACCGCTGCCTATTGTCCTTTCCCTCACTAGTGAGACGACTCCGACCGATCCACGAGGTGGCACATGGTGGTGAGGAGGAGAGTAGAGGGGCTGCAGTTGACTGAAATGCAGATGTGCTTGAGCGGCACTAACTCGCTGCAAAAATTCAACGTATCGGCACCAAATGTTATGCATGCATGCAAACATAAGTCGTTGGGTGGTGTGCGTCTGCGGATCGAATAGCAAGGCAGAAAAGAGTGCGAGAGAGCAAGGCGACCTCAGACTTACCGAAGTTGAGGAAGATAGGCCGGATATGTGAGCAAGATGATTAGAGCAGTCTCAATGGCTTGAATATCAGTACAACTGAAGAGCTTCTCGTATCAGATGACGATCAGCGAAGTGGACGGATGCAGTGAGGTAGTACTGGTGACCTGTTCCTAACCGATAAGGGAAAATTCGACTTTTATAGGGACGATTGAACTGGGCTTGCACAACGCACTCAAGTTTACTTTAGTCACACATTCGCAACCACCAAAGGTGAAGTTTTTAGTGCATGTGTGTAAATGACAAGCAAAGCATGCATAGGCAATGATTCTGATTGCACGACCTCAGTTTCATGCCTTGAACAATCGAGTCCTGCCATTCAATGGAGGCTACTTCACAAATGGTGACCACTGAATTTCCTCGCCAGTTTGTCGGCACTATGGTAGCAGTCTTTGCGAAAATAGGGCACCAGCTAGATGGCACTGAGGCTGGAGGATGCAACCTAAAGTGCTCAATAAACTAATGAATGCCCACAAGCTCCTCAAGGCATTAATATGTCCTTAACTCGGCAGAGTGAGTTTAGTGTAGGAATCCAATTTTAGGTATTCAAAAGCGTTAAAGGAAGAAAGAGACTTCTAAACTCTGTCCTATTAGGTTTTGTGACCGTTGTTTGACTTAATAGGCTCCAATAATAAACAACGAAAATGCTAGCACATTGTCACATTATTAGAGAATCAGAGGCATGAAAGTATTTTCGAATGACAACATGAATTGACACCGATAATGAATGCATGGATACATTTTTCAAACCCTAAACATCTACTCAGTAAATTGCCTTCACAGACGTTATCCAACCAGCTGAATGGGACCGCACGAAATGGGATGCATTCACGGCCAGTAAATGTGCCCATGAGAAGGACATACATGGCTAGGGCCATCAATAAGAGAGTGGCTGATTTTGGTTTTGATGATGGAAGCGTTTGCAGCCTGTAGCATCGCGTCGGCGTACTCATGTCAGCTTTCACGTCGGTGGGCTACAAAGTATAACTCAACGAAGTAGTCTCTGAGTGAAGTGGAGCACTCTTGTTCGGCAGTTTCTTGTCTAAAAAGGAACTCGACTGGAAAGTGTATCAGAGCCAAAGAAAATATTTGCCTATAAAACTGGAACAAATTGGGCTAACAGGTGACTTTCGGCAATAGATGCCAAGACTTCTTATTGTCTCGGTTATCACCATAGCCAAGTACTAAAATAAGTAACAAACAAGTAAACAGATTAAAAAGTAGCGCGCAAATTCTACTTTGATGGCTAGTGAAGTTGTGCATCAAATTCTACGGCAGTGTCATTTTACACCACGAAGCCCACACCACAGTCCATCAAGCATTGTGTCCGCGATGCAGCGTTGGTGCAGCAGTCAGTGGTGAAGTGGTGCAGAGTTGATGGTAGTTGACTAGAAGTCAGGTTTAGGAGACAAAAGTGCAGTTTGATGGATGGGTAGTGCTCTAGAATACGGACGCTCTCATCTTCCTTACTACAAAGTTGTCCAACATCCCAACCCACGTACGCTCACACAGTTGCAAGTGCACTTCAACTTCCGCCACATCTTCTACATGTCTCGCTCGATCATTGTCAGTCAGTTCATCCACACACACTCCCTGTAGGTGTCACTGGATAGCCTCGTTATCTGCTACAATGTTGGATTGCCGAGACCACTGCAAGTTAAAATGTGCTTGACAGAAAACCCAGTCACGTCGACCAAGTGGTTAGCCACGTCGCTGTGAGAATGCCTCAGTCTATTCCTCCTTGACTGTTCTTCCTTCACAAAAAAGCTTTGCTATGCCTTTAGAGGGCTGTACGCTCAAATACAACTTCTTTACACATTTGCGCCATCACTAATGGCGTGGATATCAGGATTTTCCTAAACTGCATTGCTTTATTTCGGTGAACTTTGTGCTTGTTAGCTGCCTAATGTTAGAAGGCAAGTAAATCGCAATTTAGGAAATGCTGCTTGAGAAATTTAGCAACCTAGTGCTGATAATTTTGCTTGATCATTACAACTGGCAAGTCATTAAGGGGTCTAGAGACTTAGAATAATTATTTTGCCTCAATTCCGGATCCAGTCAACACTACCATTGGTGAAAGAGCTAAAGTGAGAACATCGGACAGGTTAAACACTAGCAAACTAGCGGGAAAAATGCGGTTAAAATAAGTTTGAATCGATTCAGATTTGTCCGATTTCCCTTTCCGTAAAATGTAGAGAAATAGACAAATAGCAAAGAATGCAATGAAATATAGGTATTCCAAAGCACCGATCTTCTGCAATCGTGGATCCACGGTTGTCGAATTGTACATACAGGCAGCAATGGGAACGTCTAGACAATAGTTTGCGTGCTTCCTTGGATGCGATGTCAAGCCTGTGAAGACGACGAAGAGATAATAATGCGAATTCATCATTATTTTACAAGTTACCTGGTTAAAGAACCACATTGGGATGCAACGTCGTTGTAGATTTGGTGTAACGTTGCATTCTCGGTAATTCTTTAGATTTGTGAGCACCTGCTCTTAGCGACTGCACGGGATGATGTGAGGATGCTAGACTGCATTTAGACCTGGCTTGCCACCTGACACCAACCCATGAGCCCAAGCAATAACACGAGGTTGCAGTTCGATTGAGTGAAGAGATCCCACAGCTCCACACCTGTGCGATTCGCCAACGAAGCCGTGCAGGATGGCAATGGTCAATAAAACAGTGAGATTCATCCATTCTGCTTCGATGGCTTGAGGAAACAATGCATTGACTTAGAGATACAGGCTTAGTTTCTGGCCTGAACCACTTTCCCAATCCGGGTACGATAACTTCAATTCGTCGACTTGCAGCAGTACATAGGAGAGGCTGTCCAATCAGACGGAATGGCTTTTAACGAGGAGCATGCTAAGGAGTGGACGTACAGTCTGCAGAGAACCAAGTGTCTGCACATGGCAACTCGTTTTCACTGAGTGGCATGTGAGTGGCATGGTAAACAAGATGTACGCCAACGCATAAGCAGTAAGGAGAGCAACAGTGAATGCGCCTTAGAGGCTAACATTGGTAGATGTGAGGGCAGCCCTCGGCAATCCTGCGTCCACTTAGCGCATGTGACTTACACACTGGGCACTCGACCTCATCCCACCAACGCATAGTCCACCAAGCAGTGCATACACATTCCAGAGTAGTCAGCGACGCAAACATTGTGCAGCAGTCAGTGGTGAAACAGTGAGGGTGGAGAGCAGAAGAAAGGGAATGAGCGAATAGACATAAAGTGCCGACCCACGGAAAGGACATCAACCCCGCGACCAACTCGCACTAAACTCGCACGAAGTAGCCCAACTCCCACACTGACAACCGCACGGTCTTTAGCAAGATTACCTCTACTCCTAACACCACCTTTACTCCTCTTGATAACCAGTTAGTTGTAGCGTGTGCGAATATGACGAGTGACAGTGGCGAAAATTCCTACCACATTGGCTTTCTGAGACTGGTCCAACATTCGGCTGCTTAGTTCGCCATGCGAGTGCCTCATTCCCCTACTCGATGCACTGCTTGTCCCGCTATCATAGTATTTGCCTTCTCATGCAGCGTTGCTTTTCTTGCGAAGTCTGCAAAGCACTACCTCACCAGTGAGTATTTTTATTGCAACCTCTAGCCAATAAAGTAATACCGCTCCAATGATCATTGCAGTTGCCTTCCAACCGCATAATCTAGTCCCAAATTATGCTTGAAGCTGTTCCAATTTTAGGTTTCCATAGCTCCATTCAGTCGCCTAATCTTCTGCACCGTGGGACAAATACATTCTTCTACTATCGCTGCTCATCGCAACTACTTACACACTTACTAAATGCTAAGTGACTTATCGTAGAATGATGACGCCGAATCCCACCCCGTTAAGTTGATGCCAAATTAGAGGCGGAGTAGCAGGACATCTGCAGTAGAGTGTAATTCTCCGCCGTCCATCCTCCTGCCACACGACCATGCTGCTTTGACTGCTAGCTATTGACAAGATGCAAGTAGTATAATGCAATTATTTGAAAAAATGTTTCATGGACTGACATCGAAGATGTATTGATAGAGGGTGCCATGCATAAGTGAACTGAGCGTTTGATGCTGTCAAGGCATGTCTTTCAAAGTGTAAGTCTTGCACTCGTACAACTCAACTTCGTGCAAAATATGCAGGCTTACGATTTGATCAAAGTGAGCAATTGCTGAAGCTCAAAACCAACCTCGAGTTAATGGGCCATGTGGTGCCGACTCTACTTGGTTAAACTTTAGCCCTCCTTCATGTGTGATCTTCCCAAATCATCCTCTTTGCCAAAAAACACAGAAAGTTTGCTGCACTAAAATGCCAGTGCATTGGCGAATAGCGGTGAGGCCGGAGAGGTGGATGTGCCAAGGAACTTGCAATTTTATATGATGGTCTTTCAATGAGCCTTTTGGACATCGCCTAATCACGTAAATTAATGTCGGCTACGCAATTATCGTGCAGCAATGGTTAAATGGTGGCGATGGAAGGCGGAAGGAAGAGGTGATCGAATGGAGGCAGTGTCGGTTGACGAGAAGGTCAGTGACTTCGCGACTCTGCCTCAACTTTGTTTCACGAAGTAGCCAACTCTCCCACCGACATTTGAATCTGTTTATACGTCTGATTTCACTCCAACCCTCTTTGCAACCGGACAGTTTCAGTGCATACTAAATAATCGACGAAAGCGACGGTTGATCGATTCAAATTTCCTACCTCAGAGGTTTGCTAAGATTAGTGCAAGTGGAAGCAATCCAGTCTAGAATTTAGCTGCTTGTTTTGCATTGGGAGTGCCTCAGTCTCTTACTCAATGCACTGTCTGCCCACTGTCGTTATTTGCCTTCTCATGCAAAGTTGTATACTTCTCCATTCTGTGAAGCATTACCACCCGAGTAATTTATTACCAACTTCTCACCGATAGATTAACACCACTCCGTCAGTAGGGCTTTGGCGCTAGGATCAGCAAAAGTGCCTTCCAACCGCAATATCTAATCAAACAGCCAAGTTCAAACCCATGCAAGAAGCTCTTCATAGAGTTCTAGGTCATCACCAT